>CM075204.1:10717854-11215354 GCA_037577475.1 Chaunax sp. Z400
GGCACCAGAAAAATCAAATGAAGATTGATATGTGCTTTGTTTATCGTTGACAGTGACGTTTTGAGCGAGGTTACTTTTATTTGCAGGGCACATTTCAGATAGAGGTGCACTTGTGAGGCTATAGCATGTGATTTTTGTTCAGTCTCAAGAGTCTTGCTGATGCACCGGGAAGCTCTTCTGTAAAGGATTGACCTGACAGAAAATGGAATTCCTCAGATGAACCATATGAAGCTCTCGGACTGTAAATGAACTCCTCGGGGTAACTTCATTTTGTCTCTGTCTTTTAAGTGCATAAAACCGCTCTGTCTGCCAAAATGCATGCAATCCATAAGGACAATCATAAATAATCACTGACAGAAAAACTGTCCAGAGAGATGTGTCAGAACATACTTTATGCTCTGGTAATTCAGTGGCATTCACCAAACACAGACACTGAATAGCAATTACTCATAACTTAACAACTATGCCCAGCCTGTTAGTGGTGTGCATGGATCTGTACTATGAGTGACACATGGCATCCTGTGAATTCGGAGGGTGATGTCTTTTTCCAAGCCTTCCCAAAACCAAAAACAGTAGAGCAACAATGTAACAAAAGTAGTAACAAAGCATTGTTTCCAAAGACAAGTAATTACATTAACCAACTACAATAATTAGAATAATAATTAGCATTAGTTTTTACTATAAAAATATTTTCTAGTTTTTTAGTGATTGGACAATATCTGTCCTTCTGTTTACATGATTTATTGTATACGTTTGTGATTAGCTTTGTTTACTCCTGATCCTCGTTTACTTTAGGTGAACAAGTACAGAAAAATACAAACATGGAAGCAGGTCTCAAACCGTCCCAGAGTTAAGGTGAAATAAATAACATTTTAAATACATACTTATTTTTAATGCTGTAATTTAATACACACAAGGCTTCTACAGGGAACCACCTGGTGAGGATGACTGGGACATGTAGTTTTATAACCTGATCCTGGTCGTCATGTCATCATGTACATATTTCAGAACCTTTAGCTATGATCACGTTTCTAAATCAAGCCAAACAAGATTTTTTTTTAAAGTCTGCTGGAGGGGGTATTAATTGAACTATTCACATAATTTTAACATTAGCATTAGTTTACAGTAAAACTTACATTAAATGTACTAGCCGCTAACTGTTGTTTGCTTCTGTCTGAAATTGAATAGCAAAGCTGCAGAAGGTATCAGTCTAAACTGCATACTGCCATGCTAGATTGGAAAGCTTGACAGCGAGAGACAGTATGCTGATTTGGACTTAATGCACAGTTTATTCTAAACTGCATTTTAAAAAAACACTTAAAATAGATATATAAAGCGCCTGCATTTGATATTCTGTGTGTTGTTCTTTAATCTAAATATACAGACGTTGGATAAACTAATACATGGTAGTGTAATAGTCACAGCATCCTCGTGATACAGTATGCCATGGTCTATGCAGCAACTAGGGGTTCATTTCCCACTCCCAGTATACTTCCCTCCTTCCATTATGCTAAGTGATTTGGATGCACGTACTACCCCACAGTTACCACAGTAAAATGCTGTCGTCTTTTCGTAAAGCGATGTGTATTCTCAGCAGTCACCTCCTATACCTCCTCCTCTCAGTGAAAGGCTTGCCGCTGTCTCTCTCCAGAGAGGGGGCTGCTCTCCGTTGTGCCCTCCACCATTTTAGACTGGCAGATGAAACGGCGCATGAGCTTTCTATCTCTGCATGCGCCGACGTGGGGAGCTCAGCGAGAAAGAGCGAGAGTGAATGCAGCATTAGAGGAGAGAAGGGAAGTCACCTCGGATTATCTGACGGCTTCCTGTGACAGTCAGATAAGATGGGGATCTAAATAGAATAGAGACAGAGGAGTGGTGTGGGAGAAGAAAAGGGAAGTTTGAGTGAAAGACGTTGAAGCAGTCTGATGTAGGGCATCAGGAAGCATTATTCAAGTCATTTTTAGTCGGTGCCTCAAGCAGTGGCTCTTTGTGTTACCTTTTAGTGCTCATTAAGTTGGTAGAAAAGGACATTCCTGTCAAAATGTGTTGTTTTTTTCCCTCTCACTGCGTTATAATTGGACAAAATCAAACACAGTTTACACAGCATCCAACAGAGCACATACTTTACCCAATATTTTCCAATTATGCATGCGCAGCTACTCAGTAAGCATACGTAATCCTTAAATTCAATCAAATCCCTCTAATCATCTTATTGAGTACTGTACTTTTGTTGTGATGCAGCACACTATCATTATCAGACATCGCAGGAAACAGTGACTTAGAAACTGAAATTACCAAAAAAAAAAAAAAAAACCTTTAACGTCTAAATAGGTTTTAATCATACGTTCCATTAGGTCTGACCTGATTGGTGCATTTAGGCTGTGAAGAGGCTGCTATGAGCACAAGTGGCACCTACTGAGAGAGGGAGACTGTGATTACTGTAATCAAGATGTTTTCAGGGAGAAGAGGAGAGGAGAGAGAAGAGAAGACAAGACAAAGGAGGACAGAAATACAAAGACGAGGAGTTCGGAAGGGGATTTGGGCGGCGCGGTGGCGCAGTGGGTAGCGCTGTTGCCTCACAGCAAGAACGTCCTGGGTTCAAATCCACCAGGGACTTTTCTGTGTGGAGTTTGCATGTTCTCCCCGTGCCTGCGTGGGTTCTCTCCGGGTTCTCCGGCTTCCTCCCACCACCTAAAACACGCAATATAGGAGAAATGGTGACTCTAAATTCTTTCCTGTGGCCCTGGGATAAACTGGTGACTTGTCCAGGGTGTAACCCCGCCTCCAGCCCCTCCGGGACCCTGCACAGGATAAGCAAAAAAACAAAAACAAAAAAAAAGGATACAGTTGAACTAACTGTGCAAGCCAAGGAAGAATAAGGAAACCATTCTTGAGCACGAGTATAATGCTGGATAAAATGAGCTCATGTGTATGCATTTGCATTTTCATATACTCTGGAGGTGTATAAATGGATATACAAGCTGTTTCATCCTCACACAAACAGCCCTTTTCAACAAAGGTTGCCGTTTACACATGACAATCCCCAGGCCAGTCTTTGTCTCCCTGTAAGCTTCTAGAGTATTTACGCATTTATACATCTGCCAGTGACAGCGTGTGTTCAGTAGAGTATGAAAAAAAAAACAACAACCTTCGATTGGGGTGTGTAAGCCAGCGCTGAGGGCCTCCCCAGTTTACCTACAGTACCCCCCCCCCCCCCCCCATCACTTCCTCTCTGTTTCTTCCTCTCTCTGTGGAGAGGCTGCACATGATGGGATCCCCCAAAGCCCCAGCATCTCTACATTCTCCCTGCGGTTCTGGGTTGGTACCGGCCGTGGTAATTGATCCCTCTGGGCCCTCCAGGCACATCAACAGTGGGTTGAACAGAAACACCACTAAGAAGGCAGCTGCTTGGCCACCCTAGACAGGCCAGGAGAGAGGAAGAAAGAAAAAGAGGTCCTGTTGGTGCTAACCATTGACTCTGTCTGCCAGCTTCCTTCTAGAGGGGAGCCAAGTCAGCACATCGTCTCCACTCGGAAAATACCAAGTCCTCCATTTTAGGAAGTTGGGTAATATAGTGGGAACTTATCAGTTGCCTAATGTGATTTATTTGCAAAGTTAGTACTGTTGCCTCATGCTCAATGTTAAAACCAGATGTGGATGTACAGAACATACTCTTGAGTTCATCTGGTCCGTATTTGTACATGTTTTATGAAGGCATACAGACATCGACGAAACAGACAAATGAAGCAGTGCCACCAGAAATCATTGGGGACATTTCTTCTGGTGACTAGAATAATAAAAGCAAGTGAAAAAAAAAACTCTCCGTCCTCATGTCGCGATATATTTAATGGCCTCACGGACCAGCACCAAGTACATAATCACAACATCTTCTATCGTCGGATGTTTTGTCTCTTCCTTGCCCTCTTGTGGATGTATCAATGCCAATGTAAAGGACACATGGAAGTACAGTATGTGGCCTTTGATGGATACATGGACGTATATACTGTATGTGCATACGTAAAGGGAGTATAAATGAGCCTTAAGCCTGTGGCCGATGAAAGAATCCCGATCTGTATTACATTCCAAGTGTCAACACCGCCCAGTTTTAGAATTTCAGCCTTGTCCAAGTGGCCCATACAGCCAGCTGATTTCATAAATCAGGGAATGATTTCTGGCTCAAGCAGGTCCCAGAACAGCTGCAGGTTTATTCCAACATGCACGAAGCAACAAACGCTACAATAATACAGTAATTACAACATAGTGTCGCAGCTGAAACCCACGCAACGTTCAACTGTCTTCTCAGGAGTTTGCAGCTTTTTGAAAATGCATTTTTCAGATAAGCCACAAAAGGAGCTAAGGAGGCAGGAGAATTTTGTCATGTCTTACTCAAATCTTCATATCTGGAAAAATTCAGAATCCCCAGTTTTGGAGATAAGGGTTTTTTTTTATTGGACGATGATAATAACTAATGACAAAAAAAGAGTCTACATCCATCTTAATGAGGCGTTACATGTGAACAGTAGTGCTTTGAGTTAAGCGTGATAATCGGCATGCTAATATTTTCTTATAAGCACTAAACTTATAATACATCTGATGTTGTCTCTTTACATGTATTACAGGTAGTATTAATCAATTTTACCTGATGATGACTCTCTGAGAAACGTCAGTGGATCCCCAGCAGGCTTCCCCTCAGGGTATAATGACTTAAAGACTGATCGATAGTGGATTTTAGTAGTTTTTACCAGGAAAAAAACAAAACAAGGAGGCTCCCACCTCTGTAAAAAAATAAGTTAATCCTCAACTTAATCAGAAACTGGACAAAAGTAATAAAATAATAAATACCTGAATAAATAAATCTGGTCCACTGGTTCTAGACACTTTCACGAGACAAATTGTTAATGGTGGTGATGGTGATGATGGTGGTGTGACTGTGTCTAAATCTGAAAACAAGAAAACTGAACGTGGAAATAAAAACACTGCTTCCTCATTATGAGCTTGATAACCATACCACCTCCGTCTCTCCCTTTCCTCCCCCCCGCCTCCTCTCCCTTTCTCCCCCTCAGGCTCTATGACGCGACAAGAGTTCACCACGACACTCTTGCACTATGGAGAGCATTGATGACCCCTTGACAGACAGCCAAAAACCATCTACCAACACCACCAACACCACCACCTCCCTACCACCACCAACAACATCACAAGTCCACCCAAACCCTGGTCCCGCAAAGGCAGGAAGCAACACAAGAGCACCAAGGGTCTCATGGAGGCAGCAAGGTACAGCAGAAAGCCCCTGAATCGGATTCTTTTGATTTGTAGAGGATCTAATAGTGGAGCTAGTTTTTATTTCGCAAAAGGGCCCAGAAAAAGAAGACGAGTCATATTTTTTGTTGCCATTATTCATAGATATTTTTTAATTAGTGACCATATGGTCGGCGTATTCCCCATGAGCCAGGATGTACTGCACACACACAATTCATCCTAAATCTATTTCCTTTACATGTGTAGATTGATAAAGTGGTTAATCAAGTCCTTAGTAGTTTGTTTTTCGTTTTTTTTTTTTTCCTGGGATCCTGATGACAATCATTACCACCAATATTACTATTAAACTGCAAACACATCATCCTCCAGCTTGAGCAGAACATGCAAAAAACAAACAAACAGGAAGTATGGACACTCACTTAAATTGAGATACAACCATCTGTTTGTTTGATATCTTTATTTGGCTTGCTCGTTTTCCATAAGCTCAACAGTTCCCCAGCGTCTTTCTCCACAGGAAATCCATGTGTGCGGTAATACCAGTAAAACCCACTGGTTTATTTTCAGCTTGTCTTTGCCCTGCTTTATTGACACGCCTTGTATATTGTCTTTAAAGTATTGTGTCAGATGGCGTCTGTGTGCACGAACGAAACAAGGCGCCAGACGGACTAATATTAGTGCATGTGATTGGGAAATAGAGAGTAGCCATGTAGTAAATTTAACATACAGTGCAGTAAAAGGGATGAGGCCACAGTCATAAAAATGCCCAGTCTCTTAGAAAACAGACTGGAAAACAGGCTCTTCTGTCGGTCAATATTATCAGCTTTTATGGCCCCATGTTATGATTTGCTTTTTAGAAAAAAAAGAAATCTAATCCTGCTGCTTTTCAGTCCAGACAGGAAGTCTTCAGTAGATTTTAAAAAAATATGAATAGACACGGGGTGGAACACACGCTGTGAACCCAGATCCTCTCACAGTGCACCATATAAACATTAAATCCTGTAACATACTGCATAAAGGCAGGCAATACCATATCACCTGCAAGCATCTGGTCTCATCCATGTAAGACATTGTAAGGACAGATATGATCTATACATTACAATGTGCAATGTACTGCGCGATATGTCGCTGGTATCTAAAACAAATCAAATGACATTGTGTTCTTCCGTTCCGGAGCCACTCTTCTTGTGGTGTTAAATCTGGTCTAATGTTCCCTCCTGAGCATTCCAGTTGTGATCATATTGTAGAATGCAGATAGTGAGCTGTGTTTTCTTTTGATGTTCTAAAGAAATGCTCTATGAAAGGGTTTGATAATGACATAACAACCCAGATAGCTTTGAACTCTCTCTTAATGGGAAATGGGGCCTAGTGTCTGGAGGCCCGTGCAAACATGTACATGTGTTTTGATCTCAGCATCTGCTTCAGGCATTATCCAGCTTCACAGCACGTAATGAGTGATTTCCCTTCCCTTCCCTTATTAACCTATGGATTGTTCCTAACCTACGAGTGCATTTATGAATATTCATTTCTTTATTGCGGGCTACTTGTGCGGCTGTGCCGCACAAGACTTTGCGCTAAACAGCGAGGGCAGGAGCAAATATTAGCAAGGTGCAGTGAGGTAATGCGAAAAGCAGGAGCAGCCGGTTGTTTCTCCACCACCTTGCAAAGCTTCCAGCGAATGTACAAAGTCATTCAACCATGCATGTTTTAATACAGTCTCCATAGAGAGTCTGCAGAGGTAAACTATCAGTTTTCTTTCTCGCGTGTTCGTTCAAACATCCACTGTTTGCAGGGAGTCAGCGAGAGTTCACACACGGACAACAAATGTCAAGCTGGGGTCATGTGTTCGGGAGCATTTGCCTTAAAACCTCCCAGCTGGAGAGTGACTCCATGTTGTACTCCAATGTGTACATTGTGCATCATTTCCTTTAGCTTCAGCAGATGTGACTGGATGTATTTTTCACTTGAATGCCCATGCAAAATGCATAGGAGGGCCTGCACAAATACACATCAAAGCTTCGCCCAGAGACAGCAAAACTCTCTGTAGCATCCCTCAAATCAAACATTTTCCTCCTCCTGTATCGAACGCTGCTGGGTACATATCAATATGTATTGAGCCTGTTTGCTCCATAACGAGAGAAGCCTGCACAAATTACATTTTAACACAGACACATTTTGTCCATGGCTTTCCCTTCTGTTACTATGACACCTGCAGCAGTTATCAGTCTCACTTACGTTCTCTTTCTGGTCTTGTTTGAACAGTCAGACCCCATTGTCCTCAAAGTTTGTTCCATCATATGCACATTTTCCTCAACTCTGCATTCCTCCTGCGCAGAAATGTAAAATATTCTCTCGCTGTTATAAGATATAAAATAGAGTAATGTGGTCGTTTCCTGATAAACCCGAGGTAATAATCCACTAGGCCCTGTGAATTTTATTCATGGGGCAAATTCATCGCATATTCATCTGACATTCGTTCCTCTTTTTAATAGAAGGCTTGCATTTCCCTGAGATGAGATCTGTGTGTGTGAGATTTATGGAGAACGATTTGCCAAAGTGAAGGTGTGAGAAAACGGGAGAGTAACATCGAAAGAATCCCAAAAAAAAATATCACGCTAGACACAGACTGGTAGCGTACACAAACAAGCCCTCTATGCCAGGATTCTATTTAATTTTATTTGTGTTCAATCTGTGAACGCTCGAGCCACTGTAATCTAGGAGGCACTGACATAAGGAACTGTGTTTGTGCAGCAGTCACAGCTGAGCTGTTAGCAAAGTCAGGCCGCTGCTTTAAGGTGTTCAATCTCTGGGTTAGTTCAAACATAATCATGACATCATCTCCATCAAACCCACTGAGATGTTTATTGCATCAGACATTGTCATCTGTGAAACATGCAAGAAGTCCATCCAACACCTGTCCCTTTCGTGGCAATTTGTACCCTGTGAAATCATCAAGAACTAAGCCTCAGTGGCAACACAGCAGTCTTGTAAGAAATTGGAGCCTCTGTCGAGTTGGCTGTGCGACTGGCGGGGGCCAGATGGAGAGGAGGCTTCCAGATTTGTCTTTTTCTGATTAATTGTTTCTCCGTCTCTGCACTGCGAGACTTGGCTTTGTTACTGGATGGCACCCGCTGACGAATTTTAAATATTTGACTTGCAAAACACTTGATTTGACAGAGAGTAAGCGGCTTTTATTTGTCCTCCTACCATGCTATCAGAATACTTTAATAACCACCTCTGCTGGGTAAGCAGCAATCGGTGCACACAATGCTCATAGCGAGATAATATATGCATTCTCCCATGAATGCATCTGAGATTTAGAAGGTTGTTGTTGATAGATTTTGGTACCCTTGGACAAAGCCAGTTTAGCTGTTTCTCTATTTCCATTTTTTATACTCAGCCAAAGCTAACCGTCCGCTGCATGTAGCTTCAAGTTTAGTATACAGAAATAAGAATGCATCAACCGTCCTAGTTCCAAAAGATGTCAAACTATTAAGCACTTACTTTCAACTCTGAAGACCAATACAAAATACTATGTAAGAGAGCAGGTGGGTTTATAGTGCAAAGACAAACTTTATACATATATACATATCTAGTCTTGCAACCCCAATTCTAAAACAGTTGGGACATGATGTAAAATGTCAATAAAAACATAATGCAATTATTTGCAAATCCTTCTTAACCTAAATGCGATTGAACACGGGGCAAATACAAGATATTTCATGTTCAAACAGATAAACTTTATTGGTTTTTTTTAAATAAATCATTGCTCATTTTGAATTTGATGCCTGCAACATGTTTCATAACAGTTTGGACAGGTTCCTGTTTACTGTTGTGTTTATCACCTGCTTCCAATGAACCTCTTTACCTGTGAAATCGTCCAATCAGGGGGTTTTGAGGATTCTCCAACATTCCCAGTTTGTTTGTTTTTTGCCCTTGTTCCAACTTTTTTGAAACACGTTCCTGGAATTTAATCAGAATAAGCATACAGTATATTTACAAAAATCAATGAAGATGATGACGTACAACTTAAGATATATTGTCTCTCTGTGTTTCCAATTGAATTGAAGATCAAAAAATGGATTAGGAAATGATCACATTCTGTTTTATTAATGTTTTCCAGAGCGTCCCAACTGTCTTGGAATTGGGTTTGTCGGTAAATGTCAAATTTCTAAATTTTTAACTCTGTGCTGCTGCATGTAAGACGACAGGAAATGATCATACTTTCATTTATACGGTGTCAAACACAATGTGCTCAATATACAGGCAGCAGGAAGAAAAACACAAGAGAATTTTCATTATTGAAATGACTTGTTTTGCACAAATACACCTCAGAGTAAAGTAATTTAACTTCTCTGAGGAGAAATGAATGCATTGACCATGACTGCGTGCAATGCCAATCATCTCATGTTTGCTCTGTTCTTGTTGATTCACAGGTTTCATAACGCAGCCAGAGACGGGAAACCCAGGGAGCAAAGTGTCCCCTGTACACTGGACAAACTACTCACTGTAAAACTGTTTCTTGTGACCGGCTGCTGCGGGTTTGTGACTGTCCACCCCCTGCTATCTGTCATTGGGTCAAATGTTGCGTCGACATCCTCTCCACTCCTACCTGCCCGCTACGTGAAGCTAGCAGCACCCGCTCGTGCCCCGGAGGATCGGACACCTTCAGAATCACACGAATGGTTTCAGCCTCATTGGAAGTCCTATTTTTGAAACTGCTTTGAATAAGAGATTTCCTACATCCCATCCTAGCCTCTGGAGCTGAAGACGGGATCATTACAGACCAGACCCTGTTGCTTCTCAGACCACCGTGTGAGGCTGTAAAAACCCAACTGAGCACGCTCTGCTGTGAATAGGCCTTCTGCTGGAGTAAACCTCCCATATTTTTATAGACCAAAGAGCAAAACAACAAATAAGATCATTATGACAGAGCGGACCATCTGGCAAAGACACACAGATACTTTGTGAAGTTACTGTTCGTGTCACCTCCGATCGACGCCTGCCCCACAGAGACACGGTGCACAAGTGGACCGATGCAAACTGAACCTCCGATCTGGTGGCAAATGTATGGTTCACAATCAAAGGAGTACTTTTAAAACCTTCCAGACTCTTTTTTTTTTTTCTTTCTCAGACTCAGCCCACCACTGTATTTTGAAACTGGAGATATAGGTACTACATGCGTATAACTGTGTATCCAAAAGAAGAAAAAAAAAAAGAAAAGAAAAAAAATCTGATTTGCATTTTTCAGTAGCTACGGTTGGGACAGCTTGCAGGAAGAGTTGTCGAGTTGGTCACGGATAATGAGCGCAAATCATATCAAAGAGAAGATGAATATCTTCAGAGAGTATAAATACTGTTGAGTATGAATAGAGGGAGTAAAGAAATGTCATTAAATGTATTTTGAAAGGCCCTAAAAAGTTATATATTTAACAGTTTTATATGTTGTACCTTTGTAGAGAAGCTTATTGGACTTAAAATGTGGTCACAATGGCAGTTTAGTAGGATGTGAACAAATGCTGTTGTTCCCATTACTGCTGGCTCGTAGTCCCAGGTTTTCTGTTCACACCTCAGTAGCCGCTTTCTTTTCATGGTCATCTACTAGTCACTGTCTATCAGAACCATTAATGGAAAAAAAGGAAAGTGACACAATTTATTGAGGACTGATCTGCAGCCAACTGAACATTGTAAATCTTTGGTAGTCAGTGGAAGCCATTGAAATCTGCTAATTTGCTATGATATTGTATTGTACACGGTGTGGAATACTGACTCATTTCCTCTCTATGGGTTTTGATCTCTTAATTTATTTTTGTGCTTGTGTTTGTCCGCACAAATCTGGCCTCTCTCCGATGGCGATGAAGACAACAAAGAGAGAGAGAGAGAGAAATAGGAAGCCGAGGAAGCGTTGCAGAAGTCTTAGAGTCATTTGCATAATTTTTTTATCATGGAATATTTTAAGAATAAATTAAATACATGAAAAGAAATGTCCCCTGCAAATTTAGATGGTTTTACTCTTCAAGGTCATCAAGGTAAAAAAAAAAAAATCAAATGATCTTATTTTGATTTTAATTTTAATGACTTTTATGTGTTCTGTCACCGAGAAGGTAACCAAATATGAGAGTTGACTTTCTTTTCCCAGGTGATCAGGTGGGTTGATGATTGGGTTGATCATTTCTGGATTGGGGTCCCATGAAGTTTAGTTGGAAAAGGCATCAAGACCCTTCAATCATCCACCACTGACATACAATCAAGGTCCTTTTTTTCTTAGATGCAACTGCAACCAGTACTTGTCGTTGTACTGGGCAGATGTCAGAGAGAGCATAACTCTGAAGCAGGGGGTTTGTTGGAAAAGAACAATACACTCATCCATTATTTAACCCTTTCATACTCCCACTACAGAAGAAAGGACTGGGATTTTTTTTAGTTTTGGCATTTCTTAGTTCTTTTGGACAATCAACCAACCACACAATGTTTTGATTATTCTGAACCACTGAAATGTCCTTTAACATCAAAAGTTCACTAACCTGCACACGTTAAAGTAAAAATAAAACAGACATCTTCGTCATATGAACAATAATGTCATAACCCCAGTACAACAGCATTTTAGATGTAAAGCACTTTAAGATACAATAAAAACGGTCATATGAAAACACAAGAAGAAGAGGAAGTCAACTAAGATATGTGGTGGAAATGTTGAGATCGCAGGAGACGGATGATGTCATCAGAAGTATTTATTGCAACTTGATGCATCAAGGAGAATAAAAGATGACATACAAGTGTCAACAAGTGATCAGTAGTCGTTCCACAAATCTGAGCTATTACACATATAAGGCTACGTATATAAGGCTCAAGTTCTTGCATTATGAATATAAACATCTCTGCTTATTATATTTGGTACTTAAACCAAAACATTTATTTACATAAATCACATTGTACCACCTGAATAAGGGGATTAATGTAATGAAGGAAAATTCCTTCATTAAAGACAGTGAAATCTTTGCGGATAAAGTCACTTAATTGTTTCCCACAGAAGAAAATTATATTGGATCGAGGGAGGTTTGCATCCAAACCAAAACATTACAATAAAACCACTATAAAGAAGAACACATGTGCAAACATAATCCGTTATAAAGATAGCTCAGGGGTGGGCATGAATATATACTGTATGTATGAAAATTTGTTACCGTCTTATCAATAATCGCATTGACAGAGTAGTACACAGTATACAACTATACAATTACTGTATATTATCACACACACACACACACATTTGCTTTATTATAAGAAAACAAAATATTTAATGGTAATATTTAGCTTTGCAAAAAAATAAAATATTAATAGCATTTCTACCATAATTGACTTATAACACCTTCACATACCAAGAGTGATGTTTTCAATTCTAACTTTGTGGAAGGACGTCACCTAAAAAAGACCTGGCTCTATTTGTCCTAACATAGTTTATGAGAGAGGTAGCATCTCTACCACTCTCAGGTAGTTTCAGCACTGCAAATTATTAACAAGGTTCTCCTAATGTGCTCCACCAAACAGTAGAGAGCATTAAAGGGTTTAAGAGGTTCATCCTGTTGTTGGTTGAATAATATTTGAGCCAATCCCTGCACATGCTGAGAGAGAAATAGACTCTTTCTCTAAATATATATGTATTTCTTTTCTTTTTCTGGAATAACTTCAGATACATTTTCTGTATAAGGCATCAAGACAATATTTCTTCAAAGGTAAGTTAATGTAAGGTAAGGTCTGCAGCAGCAGGGGTTTCTGACCTAATATAAACTGGAAAATGTATGAAATCCTTCAGGAGAGGCAATTTAAAGAACCCCCCCCCCCCCCATTGTTTTCAGTGACTGCCGTGGTGACATTGGAAAAATAGCTGGTAAATGTCCATTATAAAAATAAACCAAGGTTGCAACAGTGCATAATTGATTGATCTATGAAAAGAGCTGCTTTCATGACTGACAGCTGAGATGAGTTCCACACAATAACAGATCACAGTAAGAAAGAAAATGTCAGGAGAAGGCATTAATCCATATAAGCATTCAATTATGCATTGAACAGAACTGTTTTGTACAATGATGAATGCTGTCATGAGGTTTTCCAATACAGTTTTCAAGGGCTATTGAGTCGACTTCAGTCAATGACACTTGCAATAATAATGACTGTCTGACTACAGTACAGTAGAGTCTCCATTGTTGAGAAGAGCTCATTCAGTGTCGCTTGGAAAACAAGCAGTTTAGCTGCAATATGATACAATTTGAAAACACACGTTTTATTAAATCCACTTCATGTGATGCAACAACATTTCTCAGATATGTTGCACTAAAAAAAAATAATGAATTCATAATGAATTAAGTTAAACAATATTGTTGCAGTAAGGCAGAGTTTGTTATTTATAACAGGAGGGGCTGGCAGGGGTGTGGCTGGGCTATTATTATTGTTTTTTTTATCTTGACCTTCTCCATGATCCAAGTATTTTTCTTTGAGCCTCCCTGAGCGACAGGTGGAAAACGTATGACCGCCTCCATTGTATTTTTTTTATACATTCACAGCAAATGTAGGTAGTATTGAGCCAAAAACGGTGCAGAGTTATCACCAAAACAAACAGCTAACTTCTTAAATCTAACTACACTGATCTTATAATAGTTAGATGCATGGCGTGTAATATGTGTCTTGTGATGTCCAGCATCATATCAAAAGTAAAGTAAAACTTCATTTATATAGCACTATTTAGTTACAGTTAAAACGATTACAAAGTGCTGTACACATATAAAAAAGAGAGAAATAAACAAATAAGTGCATAAATAAACAACAAGAGAGAAGAAGAGAAACACAGGATAGGATTTACAACCCACAAGGACACAGCACACACACACTCACACACATACAGTACATGTACATACATACACACACTGCATATTGTTGGGCTGTAAAACATTTTTTTGAGTTGTTAAAAGCTGCTTAAAACAGTACAGATTTGTTCCAAAGGGTCGGGGTGAAAACGGCAAAGGTATGATCACTTTTGGTTGTGGGATTAGAGCGAGGAACAAGTCCAAGATCCGAGGAACAGAGAGGTCGAATGAGGAACCAGAAGGTTGGAAATGTAAGTGGGGGCGAGGCTTTGCAGTGCCTTCAATCTAAGACGCAGGATTTTAAGGGGGCAGTCCCAGAGAAAAGACGTACGTTTACAAAAATCTAACTTTTAAAATAGGTTCAGGCTAACTAGTGCGATAAAGTACTGCAGTACTGCACCTCTCAAAACGGTGTCTTATTGTTTAACCTTGACTCTGCAGAATGATGTACGTGCAGAGGTTGACACCAGACGACTGTTTTCACATTGATGTACTGAGGGAGCAAAGTTTCTCTGTACTCGCCTTAAATCTGATTTAAACACGTTTACATACAAACATCACAACTAGTGTTTCCATATGCTACATTTCAGTAAAGTATAGGATATGTCTTGGGTGCAGAAGTTTAAAAAGATATTTGCATATTCATGTGGTCCTGAGTTTTGATTATTTAATTTTAATTGTTAACTAGGAAATGGAACGGTTTTTTTTAAACAATCTCAGTGAATATTTTTATTTATATATTTATATATAGTGTTGAGGGGATCTTGAAAAGGAATTATGAATCGCAGCATTTTAAAATGATTAAAATATGACTAGAAATTATGACATTCTATACAAGATTTAAAAAGTATAGGCTAAAACCTAAGATAAACTATTGTAGTATAATAAATACGTTCGCTGGAAAGTACTTGATAAGTGGATTTCATTGTTCTCTTCGATACAAAATCTTAATATTATCAACCTGCATCTTTTAAATCTACAGTACAGAAGAAGAGTTTTCTCCACAATAAGACGATATTCAAATTTATTTTTAAATCAAATTAAAAAAAACACGTATTGTATCCAGTTCAATAAACATATGCCAGCATGATTTAAAGTTTATATTTAAAAGAGGGAAGCTCATTCTCATTCTTTATCTCTCCATAGTTTATCCCTGTCAATTACTTACGGCTCAATCTGTAATGACGCGTTATTTAAAATCTTAGAATGAAACCATTAAACAATGACGCTCAATGCAGTAGACATGGGGCCTGAATGGGGTACTTATTGTGGTACATACAGTACTTCATATAGTATGGGGGCAGGATGGTAGCATGTATATGGTCAATGAAGATGCACCGTGCACAAAACTCCCTGCTGTCTTCAAAGTTTCCTGTTCCCTCAGAAAGACTGAGGGCCAACTTTTCTTTTGCAAAATATCTGCGCCATGAAGCAACGTGGGAGCAGACACACACATCAGTAGTCCTTCAGAAGTGCACACACTGCACACAGGGAAGAAATGACTCTAGGCACTTGCAGGTGTATGCAAGTATTTGCTACGAGAATGTGTTATACTCTACATTACACCAATGGGAATATATATATATATATATATGAACCTCCTCAAACAAGGAGCAGAAATCCGCCGGAATCCCTCCTGAGTTCATGCAGGAAGGAAACAGTCTTTTGATTCCAATATAAACACAGAGAAGCAAAGATCCTAACCCCAGCTTCCTCGCTAAATCCCACTTTGAACCATTATGCTTGACTTATACTCTGAGAGCTAACACAGCGATCGGGCTGGATCATCCTGTGCTATGAGTCTGTGCACAGAGAAATATCTGTAGGGGTGGTAATTACATCAGATTGAATTCCAATAATCTGCTCCATAACCTTGAGGTTTTTTTTTTTCTGACAGCGTTTGGAGTCATGCCTCTACACATTTTAATTTGATTAGAACAGGACAATGTGGGGGTTCCCTGGAGCCAAGACTAGCAGGTACAACAAAAAGGAGCCCTGAAGAGGATGATGACACAACTGTGGAGTCTGATGGGGGGCAACTATTATGGAGTGATTTGTGCCTTAGGTGGCTTTTTTCCCCCCACACTATTTTATCCTCAAAGCTTCATGTATCTGCTTATTTAGTTTTCTAGGGAAATATGGGAGATCACATTTGTGTATTTGCATTCCTGTATGTTTCTGTTTTTGTTAGCTGATGTGTCACCGAGCAATGCCTGCAGATACGAGGGAAGGAGAACGTACAGTATGTAGGCTGCGTGCAGCTCTGCAGCCTGCAGTAAACCCTTAGGGTAAAAGATGTTCATACAACACATATAAATCTGTGCAATACCAATACTGCCTCACACCGCACAGAATATTATTATTTGCTTTGATGGATAACATTTACCTGCTAATTCACATTTCATACTATGAGTCTTTGTTTACGATATAAATCTAATTAAGTGCAGCCATCACAGCACAAGGAGGATCGATACACAATATGGCCAAGCACAGCTGCTTACCTCACAGGGATGCCTTCCCCTGCCAATATTTTCAGCCTATTAAACGACTCGGGTTTTCTCAGCACGGCCAATGATCTGTCAAGGTTAGGGCAACGAGAAACAAAACATCACCACAGTGGGTGACACGCTGGCTACATAAGAACAAATGACCAAAACAGAGTCGTGTGGTTTTATGACAGGGTTTATGCATCATTCCATTTCCTTAATTTGTGACTGGGAATGGATTCTAATTTATATTAAAGCTATTATAGGCCTAATTTATATTTTGTAGTCACAATGGTAATTATACAATTCTGCTCTTCTCCTCGGCTTCATGGATCCATTTTTACCCTCCTTCTGTTCATTGCTGTTTTGGTTTTACAACCAGTAACTTAACTGGTTTGGTTCTCTCTCACCAGTCCTCATCAGTGTTGTTCTGTAAGCAGATAAAAAGGCTCTGATAAATCCATGGTACACTACCTGCCCAGCACCAAACAGCAGACAGATAATGCCAGTGGCTATCTGGCATTTAGAGAGGCAGGTATCTCAGAAGAGAAGTCCTTGGTGAGCAAAGCAGGGCTAAAACGAAAGGAATCGAGACTTTTAGAGGGAGTCAGACACAAGTCAGAGCAAGGGTTGCTCTTTAAGTGGTGAATGTGCGAAAAGCAACTGAATGCTAATGTAGTTTTGCCATATCTTGTCTTAAAAGGTGATAATTTCAGCGTTGTGCTCCCAGATTTGCCCCCAAGAGGTCAAAAAAATCTATTATTGCATGTTTGAATTCTTCATTTTGATTTTACTAATGATTTTTCTATGGGCATGTTGTGTCTTTGTGCACACTCACAATTTTGTGAGCCTAAAATGTTGTTTTTTGTTTTGCTTTTTGTTTGTTTGGTTGATTGATTGATTGACTGATTGAGAACTGGTATTCTTGAGATATTGAGGTTTAAAGTTTTCTGATCCTAAATAGCAAAACTGACATGAAGCAAAATTCTCATCGCTGTAAATTAAAGGCATGATAAAAGTGCTCCAAACAGGAAATATCAAAATTCCAATTCCTTAATTGCAATATACGTATTGCAGTCAGACTTGTTTGCGCTCTTATTTCTTGAATTGCTCTATCATTTCTTGAATTGCTCTCTTATTCATTGTATCCTTTTATGCTGCCCAACGCTGAAGAGTTGCCAAACGGATTTTCATCATTCTCTGAGCACAATGACAATAAAGTTCTTCTATATTTGAAAGAATCCGGTTGAAGAATGACTTTGGAGACCTTTACCTGCTCCAAACCCTTGGCCTTGGATGCGTAAAACGAAAATGAAACCTTTTGTGTACAAAACATTATATTAATAACAAATATTAGAGCCATGCTAATAACTAATTTTGAGAATAAAAGGTCAGATAAAGCCTTATAATTCTCAGATCACATTTGTCTTCTGATATACAGCAAAAACATTACATACTAATGCTGATAAGCCTCTTATTGAACCTGAAGGTGAAGGTGGTTCACTGACGACAGCACTTAAAACCAAGGCTGACACACTCGGCATCAGAGCCTTAATTAGTGTATTTCCAGCAGTAGTGCTGTCCACACCTTTTGCTCCATTGAACACCTTGCTGCTGTGTGGACTTTGACACGTGAAGTCTCAGGCTGAGCTGCGAGCCTGAGCTCTGCCTTTACTCCCCCCTGATCAACCTCTCTGTGGTGGATGGTTCACTGTCAGCTGGGTCTTCAAGCTCCATTTAACTCTAACTAACTGCCTTTAGTCATTATCGCTGCTCATTAATGGTGCACTCGTACCGCTGTGCAGCCCTGAGAGCATCTGGGTGAGGTGACTGCACCATGTATAACTGTTAGGGCCATGCATGAGTTCTGTATTTGCATTTGATAGTTTTACTGCTACACAATTAATGGTATAAGCATAATCCTAATAGCGTGATGCACTGAGGTTATCTGCTAACATAAAGCTTCATTATAATGCCGGCTCCTAGAATCATCTTAAGAGCTAATGTTTATTTTTCGCTAAATGGGAAAGGAACAAATCTTTGAGGCCTCACAACAAGCAAGCGATTCCCTACCAGGGTGACTTGTTGATCGGACTCTTTCGCGGTTGCCAGAGGGCAGGAGGGAAAATTACAGCCATATCCAAATACTTTTTTAATGTACAGTTCCAAATCAACTATAACGTAAGAATTAAAGTAGCATTTAGTTGGCAAGCCAAGTCAATAGTTAGCAAACAGAAAGAAATTAAACCCTTTACCCCTGAAGGTCGGATCATTTGTGTATTTATGAACACCTGGGACAGTTCATTTATGGTCTTAATGCAAACAAACCAGCTAATGGTGCTTTGTGAGTGCATATGTGATTTTAGCATTCTACTGGACTGCTAATAAATCCACTTGCTGAAATCTGTTCAGGAAGCAATCTTATAATTGATTTGTATGAGGCGTGACGCAAATGATATCGGTGCAAATTTGTAACCATGGTAACATGTATTAACATCGGTGCCGGATTAGTAGGTATAATGACATATAATGTACATTAATGTATAATGTATAATGAAAATAAAGGCTTTCTATTTCTATTTCTATTTCAAACGCTGTTAAAACAGCTGTTCCTGTATCCAACCCTGTGTAAACTGTCGGCACATGAAATCAATTAAAAGCCCAATGGAAGCCCTGAATCATTAATGCTCAAGACACCTCCTCTCTCTACCTGTTAGTGCTCATTCATAACGTGGTAAATTTGCAGTTTAGTAATGCTAATAATGCGTGGAATGGTAAATGGACTGTACTTACATAGCGCCTCTCTAGCCTGACCGACCACTTAAAAGCCCTACGACACAATTCATCCATTCGCACACACATCCATTCAGTGGTGGCTGAGGCTAATATGCAAAGCACCACCTGCTCATCAGGCGTCACAAGCACTAACACACCAATGGAACGGCCATTGGGAGCAACTTGGGGTTCAGTATCTTGCTCAATGACACTGGAACATGGACTGTCTGAAACACAGACCTTCAGATAAGTGGATGGCTGCCCTATAAATAAATATAAACATCAGAAGTGAGTTACTTGTCAGTATGTATGAGACCACGTTTACTCCTTTTGGTGCATCTGTGGAGGATATGGACCAGGACTTAATTACAGCATTGTGAAATTGTTTTCCTTTTGTCCAGAACTCATGCCTGCAGCTACAGATGTGAGAGTATTTAAATAGCTGGATAAAAGCGTGGATGAACCATTATAATAGTTAGCTACAATTAACAGATAAATGGTTGTACTGTGTTGGTTGTACAAAAACAAATTGACAACACATCTTTTTAAATAATTGACAGTGTTAAATATTGCTAAAATGCATTTGTAAGAACATATTTGAGGGGTGTTGAAAGGTTTCTTGAGTTTGTGTGAAAGCTAAGCCACACAAAAAGGTTGGAAACCATGATTCTATGTTATGTTGTATAATACAAGGGAAAAGAACTAAAAGAAATAGTGAATGACTGAAGACAAATGCATTAACCGTGTGAAATGCATTTTCCGCCCTGTGTATGGCATCAGTAATCAGGGTTCACTATATGCTGTATGCCCCCCTGAAATGCAAGGATGCAGGCTGGGTGACAGCTGGGGACTTGGCCAACACATTGGACCACTAAATGAGAAAAAATGACCAGCTTTCACCAGCTCTTTTAAAAACTCATTTACATCCTGTCAGATTCCATTATGGCCTGGGACCTGCACCGGTGCTGCAGGACAGCAGTGAGCCTGAGTGCACCGACCGTGTTGGCCAAGCTCCTATCAGCCTGACCCGGCTCACCGGTCCAAAAGACAGCTGATTCTCCTGTGTCAAGGTTTTTTGGCTTTTCACCGTTTTTTTTTTTTCGTTTTTTTTTTTATCCCCCTCCATTTTCCACAATACCTTTGGTGTGCTCTTGGCAAAGAGTGGGTGATTATCAGAGTGCCTGAAACCCCACTTTTACTCTTTTACACAATTGCTGTAAGGTATGTGCACCTAAAAGCATCAGCAGAGACGATTAGGCCTGTTAAATGCTGAGCCTTGAATAAATTATCTGCTGGGGGGTTAGCATTAAATGAAAAGAGGAAAGGGAGAGAGAGGGAGGGAACGTAAAAAGCAAGTGGATTCAGCTCCTCAAAAATAAATTTCAAAAAATAAAATTTCAATTTCAGCCGTTTAAAATAAACGCTAGTTAAGTGTGTCCTATTATCATACATGAATATTCACCAATGCATCCACCACTTCAGGCTTGTATCGGGGCTGGCCCTGGATTTTTTTAAGTGCTAGGGGAAATCTGTTTCTAAATGCCCCCGCCCCCACCCATGGGCAGATCCAGGGGTGGGATCAGAGGTGGAGCCTCAAACACATCTTGTAGCTATAGTGATGCTGCGTTTACATTATGTGGGAGGGAAGCTTACAATGGGAAGGATTCCCATGTCTATGACTTTTGGTGCAACGTGGATGTCAATGAGAATCTTATTTATAAGTGAGAATTGGTCATTCTGATGTGACATGAACATGGCAGAAGTGGGAACCCGGTAAATCTGATGTGACTTGAACATAGCATGTGTAGCATGAGATTGACAAGGAATGAAATGTATATAGATATTACTGAATAAGGAAATGTGCATGGATGCTTCGCCCCTCTGTGTAAAATACGGCCCCTTTGTGGCTCCTGGGTTAGAAAAATCCTAGATCCGCTCCTGCCCCCACCCCAGTCCATCCCACAAACATTCTGGAAAAATTTAAATATTTTGCATTTCCAAAATACACAAATGAAGTGTGGCTGGGTCTTTTTGCAAATCACATCTCTTTCATATACTTTTATTTTAAACTATGAACCTTGGTTTATCCTGAATTCAAAGTAATTTGATGCCCACTGTTTACTGTCATATGACAAGTCCGAAAGAGTTAAACAGATAATAAAAAGCAGCTGATTTATCAACAGCAGCAACTTGGCTGCCATCCCTCTATGCCAGCTTATTCATTAGACCTCTCGCCACCGTGACTGAAGCAACGATCTGCTGCAGAAAGTTTAATCAGTTCTAGGGGGTCTATATTCGATTATTCAACTTGTTACATAACATGATTGTGACCTGGGCCAAAGCAGACATCGTTTCGGCTGCAGAGGTAGAAACAGTCTTCTATTTCCCTTCTTCCACTTTCTTCCCTGTGGACGAGACGACCTCTTCATCATCAACGAATAATAAAAACAAGACAGCCATTTTGAGAATTTTCCATTATTGACGTTTTAAGCTGTCTCTTCTTGCTCTGTGTTACTTTACTCTTGGTCATCTGTATGCAGATGATGCACATTCCCTGTAGCGTTTCCCCATTGGATGCTGCTGCTGCTGCTGATTGGCCATGAAACTGGAGCTGTGTACAATCCAGCAATGTACTTATGGTTTGAAATTATGCGAGAGCTAAGGGGTGGCTTGGCTCGTATGAGCTCCCTTTACATATTTAGGTCAAAATTTCGAATATTGTCCATTTTTGTGTCACAGGTTAGACATTGGTTGTATGTTAATAGCTTACGATATCATGGGTTTAGGTGGTTGAGTCAGTAAGGGACAGAGCAGTGTTCTGAGTAAGTTAATTAATAGTAAGACGACACTTGGAGAGCGCAGACCACCTCCAAGGCTGCTGATTGCAAGCTTCATTATCTGCACATATCTGTGAAATCATTTTATTTTAGTGTGAAAATAGATCTAATCTGAATGTATGATGAGACAACAGATAACCGAGGATTGTGAAATCTCAAGTTTAATTTCTTATACCAATTTATAAATGCACAACAGTCTTATGTAAGGAAGAGAAATATAACTAAAATATCAAAAAATGAAGACGGGACACAATACAATGGAGGAATGAAGGCAACCATGGAGACAATTATGGAAAATGGACAATTACGGAGACATTTGAGTGGCACACACTATAAATATATTGGTTTTTTAATATTTAAATGCAAAATTTGTTGATTTTCCTCTCCGACAATAAATCATGTCCTCCCCTTTCCAAGGACAACCCCTCTGCAAAATCACACTGAAGTCTTTTTTTGGAGCTATTACTACTAAGTAACTCATAAATAAACAAGACAGACGGACTAAACAGCCATGAAAACAAAACCACATTGCAGGAGGTATTTAACAAACGGAATGCAGAAAAACCTCCCCCCCCCCCTGCCTCTGATCAGACATTGTGTGTGTTTTTAGACAGAGTGACACAGACATAGTTCATGTGGCAGTGTGAACTGGATAATGGGTCGAGTGGGTGCAGGTATTAAAACAACCCTGACCTGGGCGCGACTGCTGCCAATTCAAACATGGAGGTGAGGAGATGATAGAAGACAGAGCGCAACACTTAGCTCAGTTGCTTGCATGCGTTTCGTGGTTGTGAATAGAGCCTTTGTTCCATTTCCACCACACTGTAGAAATCCACAGAGAAATGAAGGGGCAGCTTATAAGAGAGAGAGAGAGACAGAGAGAGCTTTGCACAGTAGCCCTGAAATTGATGCTTAGCCTTCCAGCTAACTCAGGTGCATTTACACTTGTTTGAGTGTTGCTTAATGTACATTACCTCTTGTCATATAAATTAATTGATTTAATTAAATAAATCCATGTAAACTGCATCCCTCTGAGGATAAGCTTTTAACTTTGAGATTGTAATTGTCTTAATTTCCGTATCACTGCACATATTCAACATTTATAATTGAGTCTCTGACATCGGTGTGTCATCTGCAGATACAACACAGCACGCCTCAACAGCGGCAAGTGCATCACTCAAAAAAGATGGCTATTCAAGTGCACTCTGGGTGTAAGAGCTCTACAGTAATCGCGGTTAAACTCACAGGGGTCACAGTCTGTGGTCATGCATCAAGCCAAGTGCGGGTTTCATTCAGACTCCGAGCGTGTCTGTAACGCTGAGATCTGACGCATACATCAGAGCCATGGAGCGTACTTTCCGCACACACCAGGAGCTCCATCAATCCCCTCCGGCCCGGGGGGGGAAGCTGCCTTTCCTTACACAGTCGGCCTTCAAGGGTGACATCCTTGAGGAGGCAATACAAACAGCGTCTAATGAATTTTTAACGACGAACGTTGCGACCAGCAAAGAGAAGGAGAGCGGAAAACAGAGAGAGAGAGAGAGAGAGAGAGAGAGAGAGAGAGAGGGAGAGAGACCCCTGCTGAATGCATTACAGTGATTTGTGGGCTCACCTTTGAGCGGGAGTAAAAGGCCTCCCGCCTAAGATCATCAGGGTGTTAAGTGTGCTCGGTAGGGGAGCCCCTCGGCATCGCATCGCAGACCAAATGATGTTTGAAATGTTTTAATCAAATCCTGTCTGTTCATTAGACTAACAATAGGCTTCATGGGGCGAGAGCGCTGAGCGGTTCAGCTTCTCACCGCCCCAGGGGAACCCTCCTGATAGAGTAACTCCCATAACCTCCCGGTGAAAAATTTCACCATGAAGCCCCTCAATACATTTAAATGGGCCTTTATCAGCGGTGGCAGCTTGTCATCCAGTGTTATTTGTATGAAGAAGAAAAAAATGGCACTAGGTTCCAGTCTCAATCGTTCTTCTTTACAGGCATTTACATGCACGTGAGATTATCGCCTGGAATGTGTGTATGTTGAATTGATCAAGGAGACATAGACGACAGACAGCTTGTTATTAATAGCAGCAGACCTCCTCAGGTAATCTCTTAGGCTTTCTGTCACCGAGGAAAGGCTTGGGTGGCACTAAAGAATATTGTTGGTGAGATTACGTAGGATTAAGACAGGATGTTTACCTCGTGTGCAATGAGGTTTGGGTAAAGAAATGTAGTAAGTAGATATAAAACTGCATTATTTTAACCCTATAGTATTCATTTGTAATGAACCACATACAATATTATACATAAATGTTTAAATGAGAGTCAAATTAACTCTTCCAGTAAGTTTTTGGGTGAAAGGGTGGGAGGTAGGTTACAGCTTCAAAGATGATGATGATGATGATGGTGCGTTTTGATGAACAACGTATTTTTCCAACATGCTGTGAGCAAGAATTTACCTCGACTTGCGTCAGCAGATGCTTTTGAAAATAAACTGCAACAACTGCAAAATGATCAAGACATGAGGTGATGGAGTGCACAATGACCGTTATTCATATGACTGTGATAAATAATACTGATACTGTAAGGTTTAGTTAGTTATTTATTTAGTTTATTAATTTATTTATTTAGACTTACCCTGTAACACTAGTGTAAAATATCTCAATAAGAAATACCAGTGCAGTGTGATTTGCAGGCAGTCATTTGCTTATCAGCGAGCATTGTTGGGTGTTTTTTTTTCTTTTCTTATTATGGGATGTCCTCCTCAGTGCATGTCTTGGTCACACTCCTTTGGAGAATATGTATTTTCTATCTTTGCATGTTAGAATCTAGTGTGGTTTGGGGTCTAGTGGTGACTTTGGATGTCAGAGGCAGCTAAAGGCTAAACAATGGAGCTTTTTTTTAAAATTATCATTATTATTATTATTATTATCAATGTTGTATAATAGAATGCACCCATGAAGAAAATTAAGTCTCGTGATAAAAAGGCCAAAGATTTTTTACTTTCATTACTTTTGGAGAAAATTTTGCAGAAATAATTCCCATGTTTGTTTTTGCTTATCTGTGGGCTAATTGAATAGTTGGATCATTTAAGAATGACTCTTATAAGCTATACATAAACTATTGTTTTTTCTAACAACAATGATCACGTTTTTATCAAACTGGACTTTTTTGTGTTATGTCAGCACCCAAATGGGACACATCCATGCTTCATTTCAGAATGTAACACCAGATAGACCCGACTGATTCGACCAATTGTCCCTCTCATTGAGTCACCTGTATATGCTCTTACTCTAACCTTGTACACAAAAGCAGCACTCCTTTAACTTTGTCACCTCCACCCATTTTTGATGTATGAAAGCAAAACATTTTGAACTTTTTTGACAGATTTCAACACAAATGGTCCCAGATGAATCCCATGCTAAATGAAAATGTGCTGTCATAAATCATCTTAAGTACGCAATTAAAAACTATAAAAAAAAAATCTTATACAGATTTATTCATTAGCGCTGCCTACAATAATGACCCTCCAAACAACATTTGTAATGTAAATGTACCATGCACTCAGACATGATGGAACACCTTTTGTGTAAATATAATTACAGTCAGCTGGTAAGGACAAATGGGGGAATATTATTGAAAAAAAACAGGTTGGCTGGGATCCCATTATCCCCTATCTGCTGTGTCACATATTCACTTGGCAGGACAAACAACTGCTTCAAGAAATAAAGTTGAATGTTGCAGCTGGATTTATGCAACATTGTGCAAAGATGTTTTAATTTAATAGAAGTACAATAGTTTAATCCATAAAAAGATATTTTCTTTGTGCAGATTTTGTTCAAGAACATCTTGTATCATATTTCTCAAAGCGTGGCCGTCTGACAGAGACTCATTCAGGATGTTCCCGATAGCAAAGTGTTTTACCTCTTCTTTCTGAGCATGATGCGCCGGCCTTTAATCTGAACTATGAAATGTCCCCACATTGCTAGACCACTAAATCTACTTTATTGTGTTATTTCAACCTGTCAGACCTATTGATCAGTGGATTAAGACAAAGATGATGTTTTAAAGCATTGACTGAGGGTTTCATAGCTGTCCTGAAATCCAATACCAATAGGGTTTCATAGATCCCGGCCAGGATTTAGTGCTATAGGCAGGATTGATGACACGGAGCCCGGGCATAATAGTGGAGGTGCATGAGCCTCATCCTTCAACATAACCTGAGATAACAGTCTGCTTTTTATTTGGGTATTAGAGTCATTCAGTTGTCAAGTTATTTAAAACAGGATGGCACAGTGCAGTGTGTCTGTAAATAATGTCAAGGTGTTTGCACTCCGTGTGGGGAGAACAGATTTGTCCTTAAACTTCTGGCTTGCGTTACTGATCACAGCAGAACTGAAACCAGTACAAACCCCATTTCTCACAGTCAGTGAATATAATCAAATTGGGATTATTCTAAAAAGGTGCAATACAGCATCATTTGTCAGGATTTATCACTTGTAGACTTGGTAAAGCCACCTTCAGTTTTTCAATATACACAATATTAAATTTCGACATCAGTGATGCTTCTTCACTCTGTCTTTCAACTGTAAACAACTGACAGTGTAATATATAAGATGCAACATTCACTAATAGTAGCAGAAACTTATTGCCGGACTGACATTTTAACTTTAAACAAATACATACCAACAATACAGAAGAATATTGGGATAACAAAACAATAGAACAGTGAAATTAAAGCAAAATAGCTGAAAACACACGAGCTGTCCGATGAATCTCCTATATAAAAAGTTCATGGGATTTTGAGGCCTTCACATGTATGCAGACAACTTGAAATATGTGACTATGCTTGATTTTAAGCGGTGGCAATCCTAGACTGTGGGGCCCCAGGGCGAAGAAAAGTTGTTTGAGGTGTTAAGGCTCCCTTATGCTCTCTGTGTTCATTCCACAAGTAATCGGACACGTTTTCGGAGAGCTTACGGAAATGGTTGAGGGCCGTGTAGCTACAATTCAAGCAAGGCACAAATACATCGTTACCTCCGCTTTTGCTGCTTTGTGTTTACTAGGTATATTATCACAACATACTACGGCCATCGCCTTATTTGTTGTTGACGAAACTTCACTGCCCTCCTGTGGTTGTATCGATGTCGACGTAAAGGAAGTAGTGTACAGGAAGTATGTAGGGGTTGACGGATAGGCCGTTTATGTATTTACGTAGAGGGAGCATTCATGGGCCTTTATTGGTGCCCCATATAGTGCCTTCATGGGAAGTTTAAAGAGGTTTCTAGATGTCATTGAGAAATGTTTCAATATGAGCGGCTATTTAGGGGCACCCTTTTCTCCAGTTGATCGAAGGCGGGGGCCAAACATTTGCCTGGGTTGCCTCTCCTGATGGTGCAGCCCTGATTTTAGGACATATCAGCCCTCTTAGATTTACTCTTTTTCTGTGTGTTTTAATTGAAGCCAAATAGAGAAGAAAAGGAGGCAATGAAAATCTAGTTTGACCCAGAGCAGCACTGCAGGCTTCATTCGTTTAGTAAGTGTGGATTGTGTGTTCATTGGAGCTGCTGACTGTGTTTGTATGAGCTATTTTTTAAGTTCTCTTCCACACTTTACTCAGCAGAAATGCTGTCCGTGAGAATAACTTGTACAGGCTGAGACCAGACTGTGAAAGTAACAGCATCAGACTGTTTGGTGTAGTGCTTGCCCTGTCTTATAAAGACTTGTTAATTTTTTTTTCTACCTCCTCAAAGTGGAAACTTCCTTGTGTTTATGTGATGGAAGACGCTCTTAATCTGGAGGCCCTGACTGGTTCTTGGCCAAGGCGATCAAAGTGCTGATAGTCTATAAATCTGTATCATTTGATGGTTACAAACCAATTGTGAATTTGATATTAGGTGGTTGTATAAGCTTTTAAAGTAGCTTTTGTGGCGGCAATGTCGGTGTTATTGATGTCATGATGTCATTATACAACAGTATTATCTAACCTTGGCTGTGCCCTCCTCCCCGTCAGTATCTGTGAGATACAAAATGTATTTTACAGAATAAAATGTTGAAGTATAAACAGGGCAATAAAGATTTTAACTGCTGACATTATATCTCTGTTTCTGGTTTTTAGGTGAAGTCACCAAGTTTCAAGAGATTTATTTGTCACATGCCTAATTGTACAACAGCAGTGCAAATTCGAAACTACAGTTGCAGCAAACCCGCTATTTCTAATGTAATCTTACATTAAATGTAGAAATGCTGCACTTATCAAAAGTTATCAGCTGTGCAATCAAATTAAGTGGATGAGAAAATGAAACATGCAAATGGTACAAAAAGTTGCCCACGTGATCAATTTTTGATCATCATTAACACCAGTTCGATTCATTTGCCCCTGAGTGAATAAAATAAAATAAAATAAAATAAAATCAGTTTTTGCAAATGAACTCTCATATATGAAACGGATCTGATCAAAATAAGTGAGAGCCATGGGGTCCTGCAAGGCGAGCTGCAGACCACACCCTCTGCACAAGATCCCATCCTATAGAGAGAGAATGGAGATGATTTGTGTAAAATAAATGAATAAAAACCAATATTACTATCATTGTTGTCACTGCCATTGTCATTGTGTTTATGTGACAAGGCTCCCACTTAATAAATGAGTCTCTAGAGTCAACATAATGACTTATAGCTGCAAATATGATGAAGTAATATGTGAGTTGAATTTAGTTTTATCCATCGGATTTGAATCACAGGCTGGTTGTGAGATCAATACAGCATCAGACAATGCATTACTGTCTAATCTGTACATTTGACACTATAGCAGTATATATAAAAAAGATCATTAAGGGATTTAAGTTTTAAAATATTCTCAAAGTCTTGATAAATCATCGGTTTAACCACTATCTTCATTTTTCTATACAGCCTCACTGTGATGGTTGCTACTTAATGTCCGAGTCAGCAAATCTGGACTCTGCTCTAATTCCATCCTGTGTGCAGAGGAGACATCCTCCCCATAGATAAAAGAAGAAGAAAAAAAAGACTCTAGACTTTGCTTTTATAATGTGATATTGCTGGCCCCAGGTTCAGCCAACATTTACATACATTGTAATATGCATTTATGCATTTCTGCAAATAGGTTGAAGAGTCCCTTTCTAAGGAAAGAGGAGAGCATTGCTGTACAATACTTTTATCTTACATGAGCACAATCCTTCCTTGGCCACTGCCGATCACATGCAGCGTTGTCTCCCTGTTTCAGCCGTCACACATAAAAAATAAAGCTTTTATTGAGCGTCATAAAAGCTTCCTGCCAAAGAAAGCTAACATAAATCCCTGTATGGCTGCACCAGTGAGACCCCTAATCAAACCTGTTATCATCTGTACAGTCATGGGATAAAAGACACTCATTTATTACAGGAGTCCTGATTAGGCATTGTTCTAGTTGAATCTCATTAGGTGATAACTTTTCATGAAGGGTGCAGGTTTACATGTCTCACTGCAAAGCCTTTGTAGCTGCTCTGATTATTTCTTTGGAATAACTGGAACACTGTTGCTCATATCTTATTTTTACTCCTTTACCATGGAAACGCACACACATGGTGGGAACATGAGATATTTAGATATTTGCAGGTACAGACTCACTGAGGACCTCATACATGGCTGCACAAGCAAACATTTTATTACCCAAGAGAGCAACATGAAAGTGAAAATGGAAAGAGTAGCTCAGTGACAGCAGACCTGAAGCGACAGGAGGAGCTCTTTACTTCAGTCGAAATAAAAATGTAAATTCAAGCTTCAACCACTGTCAACAGTCCCCATGAGCAAGGGCAAAGAGTTTTTAAATCATTGTCATGCTTCAGTTTTTGCACATGGATTAAAGATTGTTAAGAAATGTCAGGCGATAATGGGGTCAGGAGCTTGACAACTCTATTTCAGCCTTGTCAAACCACCATAATTACTTCAAAAGCACGTCTTCGAATCAACTCGTTATTTCCACAGCACCGAAGAAGTCCTGGAGTGAATCTGCATTTTGTCATTGTAACAGCTTGTGGGACAGAACGAGCTATCAGGCGGACTTTAATGGCTGTTTCCTGTCTTTGGCTGAGACTGACAGGCGGGCTGTTTTTCTGTAATTTCATGTTTCTCCATCTTTGTTGTACCGTGAATATAAAATTCACTTGGTTGAGCGAGGTCTCAGGCTCTTTACCCTAGGAACGTAGCCCATTCAGGCTGATTGGTTTTTTTAACCCCTCAACAGAGCACAATGATCCATTATCATTATTATTATCACCATTATCAGATTCATCTCTGCTGGAATACAATGTGTAAAATAATTTTTCTTGCCTCTCCTAATGTGCAATTTTCAATCACTTTGAATTCGGATTGCCTCCTGCTTTAATGGTTATCTGACTGTACTGTAATTCCATTTGGCCAAAATGATGAAGCAGACAAGAGCTGGACCTGCATGCTCTTTAAATGTCATTTATGCTATTTTCTTATATGCAATCAGAGGACAGGAGAGTGGGCATGTCAACTGGGCTTTTTTTATCTGAAGCGTTTGAATAAGTGTCCAAATTATGCAAACCCTTCCTCGCTTTTTGAATTAATCCTCCCCGACATGCAGTATGGTTTCAATAGAACAAACAAAATTGAGTTAAACAATGTGCTCACCATTTTTCAAGTCTTTTTAAAAAAAAACTTGTACAGTGAAGGTATACTTCTTCCTGTGCATACTGGCAATTAAAAGATTCCTTCTTAACATACAGTACTTCCAGTGGACATGGGGACAAATTCACAGTCTGTCACAGGTTTATCTGTAGTTAATGTAATGCAGCAGTGACTTAATCAAGTTAATCTGAGTTAATCAAATCAAGTTATCTTCCGAAGTTAGCCAAAAAGACTTTTTTATGTGCCAAGCTGCAGTGGAGGGTTACTAAGACAAAGAGTCGATGTCTTATATACTAACGAGACAGAAGCTGAGATCCTACTTCTCAGGGTTGCACACTGGTCAGCCGGTTGGTGTCTTTGGGTTATGGTGCTCACAGCTCCTCTGTACATGCCTGCAGCGCTCATCAGCTTATTCAAAGTGTCCCCCAAAGACCAGGTGAGAAGTGGGGGGCTGCACCTTGATAATGGAGTCGGACTGAAGCGATTAGCACGCTAACAGCTTCACACAAGCAGGAGGGGAATTCTCTGAGGGAGGAGGGCGGCGGGCAACAGAGAGACTGTAAGACTGAAGGGAGGAGGACATGACCCGCTTCTATAGCATAATTCACAGCACCGTGAGAGCTGGGGGTGACAGAGAACCCTGACACCTTCTGAATGACTCTGTGCCCTCAAACTAGGGGTGAAGGTGCATCTGAAGAGTCAGTTTTTGTAAGATCAGCCTGCTCTATTTTAAAATCAATGCATCTGAGTAGAAATGGTCTGTAAAGTACATGCAGCAGGCATCCATGCACACTATGAACACAAAAGGACAGGTGAACTGGAGTGCTGGCTTTTCCAGTTTAGATCCAAATTTAGGCCCAATTTTTATCTTTCCTTTCTTTTTCAGTATTATTTGTCTAATTCTTTTTCTGCGGCTCAGTTGTTTTTATTTGTTCTTAATTATTATTATTTGTTTTATGCCTTATTCTTTATTCTTTTATTCTTAATTCAGAATCCCTGATTAATTATAATATATTACATTATATATTGAATATATATTATGTTATATTATATATATATTACATTATCATAATCCCTTTTTAATTCAAGTCAAGTTTTCCACTTTGCACAATGATGCGTGGTTTTAATAGTATCTCTGTAATAAAAATAAATCAAAGTTAATTAAAGAAATTTTAACAGCTATATTATTTCACCTGTTGCCTTATAATTTGATTGATTTAAATTGTCACAACTGCATCCAATCAGATATATGGCAAACCCATTTTAAGAATATCATGACTGCTGCAACAACTGTGAGGGAAAAAAGTTCATTTTAGTCAAATTTATCAAATAATCCTGCTGCAGGACTATCCAGACTTTTTGCGGAATTATAATTAAAGTAATTTTTTTTTAAAGAAAGAAGAAAAACTGCAATAAATACAGCAATAATTCACATTTCCAAGACGAACGTGAAGATTGTAGTTCCCCATTGAAAACAAAGTATTCGGTGCAGAGGAATAAAAACAACTATTAAAAACTTGATGTCATTTTCAAGAATAAAAATATGACAGCTATCCTGTGTCTTCTAAGATGTCGTGTCTCCCTCACTACGGAGAATCTATGAAACAGAAATGTAAAATGTGCATTATGCAAAGTTAAAACAGTTAATTGGAATTGAGTTACTGGCTGTGCATTAAAACTTTAGCAACATTAAACACAAAAATGCCTGAGAGCCCTTCATACAGCCAACAAGCAACTACGGATGACAGCTGGTGGTTGTGAGAGTCCCACATTAATTATAGCAAACAGTCTGCTTTACAAAACCAAACAGAGACGTCAAGTGAGATTCAGTGAAGTCAGAACAGTGTTATGACATCTTCGGCACCTATAGGTACCAACCTCAGTCTTTGGCTGATACTAACACACTGTTAGCTAACAACAAGTCAAGGTTCAAGGAATTAAAAAAATAAATATGGAATAAAAAAAAAAGTAGTATTACCTGGGGGGGGGAGATTATACCACACTTTTCAAAGTCTTCCACCAACCCATCAAAGACAGAGTAAAACCATGATTTTGGATTTAATTGTGCTGCGTTCAGATTTGAGTCCATTGTGTCAATTGATTGCGATCTATAGCCGCTGCCATCCTCCTGCCAATGCTGATAAAAACGGAAACATTTGTCCCAATTATGACACATACATGATTCCAAATCTAATGGTTTCATGGTGTTTTCTTCCCACTGCTGTGTGCGATTGTCGGATTTGATGCCACACGTTCCGGCTTTCTTTCCCCTCGGATTCTTACCTCGTATTGGTCGGTTTTGGACTCTGCCTGCGTCTTGGATTTTGCTTCTGTTCACTGTTTTGGATTTGTTGGCTTGCTTGTTTTTGGGACTCTTGTTCGGTCGCCTCCCACATGGACATCGGTTGCCTGTCTTGGACTGCTTTACCATTGCCTGTAATGTTTGGAATATTTATGTTTTTAAACAACTGAACTGCAATTCCCTGTCTCTGGCCTATGTCTGCGTTTGGGTCCTCATGCTGTGTTTAAGCTGAAACGGAACAGTTACATTTAGTTTCTTATGACTACATATTTGAGAAACTAGTGACAGACGGTCTTTTGGTGTTGGGTGTGTATTGTACAGTGAGTTTATGAGAGCAAAGAGGTTATTGAGAGTGATGGGAGTGAACCAAAAAAGAAAAGTTGTGGCCTGTAAAACCAAAACAATGAGCTAAAAGATGCTAAAACAAAAAAACATTCCTTTCATATTAAACATAGACATTTGTTCCATTATTAATATGAAAAATAATAATTAATGCAGCTTTTAGGAAGTTTTCCTTATCATATAGAGTTTTCAACCTACTGCTTTCGAGATACTTCCCACTCAGCCGTTTCCCACCTCCCTTCACCCAAAGCAACCATTTGACTGCATCCTGACACAACTTACAGCTGTTTGTGAAAGCATGCTGAGTCTTTCGAAGGGTTGCTCCAATGAGCACTTAGTTTTATACCTCAGCATGTTGTTCAGATTGACAGGTTTAAGTCGTGACACACGCTGTGGTTGCTGATGTGAGGCAACTTTTATGAGTCATATATAAATGTCTGGACACTCACTGCACTTCGCTCAGGGAGCTTTCTAATTGTCGCCACATCCCCATACTCCCTCCCTCTATTTCCTACTCACTCTGCTCCTGTCACCATGAATAATTGATAATCTGATACGATCTTGGGCTTTAAGAGTTTCAGAGCTCTGTATCTGTCTCATAATGATTTGTGAAAGGGTCACACAGCTCAAACCCCTTGGTCGCCAGCATCCGCCCTTAATCCTCCCTAATCCCCAAAACAATGGGCTCCCTCCATGCGGGGGGGGGGGACTGTGACAGATTTTTATCATCCTGCTCAGAGGGATCAGCGCGCCTTCACACTGCCAACACAACAATGATAGCACTTTAAAACTGCCTGACCTCATGAGTGCCAAGCATAACCGTATACATTGCACAAACCAAATAAAGGACATGGGTGATGAAAACGCACACGAGATGACCATGTTATAGAGAGATTGCTCACTCTTCAGTCCAACCTCTCCCCTGCTGGTCACCTCTCATGATGTTTTCCTATGGAAGGATCAAGGCTCTATAGCCAGAGGGGCTGAGCGTTAGGTCTTGGTTTTGGATTATGCCCAAGAGCTGAGGTGATTCACACAGTAGCTCTAACACAAACAGGACCAAAATATGAACAAAGAACAAGGTGCATTTATGTAAAATGAGAGGAGTGCTGCATTGAGGCTTGAAGAGACAATTACACAGAACTACTTTGCGGGTCTGGAGCCCTCTGAGTTTGTGCGTGGGTTTTTAGGAATAAAATATAACCTACATAAGGCGGGTATTTGAATATGTTTAAATTTACTGGTTGAAAGCCTACAAGATAATGCCTGAATAAAGGCTTTCTCCGTCCGAATTTATTCCTGGCAGTGTGCAGAAACACAATGAAATGTGCCGTCGGACAGAAAGCTGTTGCTCCTGGCAACACAGGCTCCTGCTATCTGTTATCCACCTAGAATAATCTCATTATGCAGCCAAACAAGAGTGGGCTGTAGCTTCAAATCGAGGAAATAGTTGGCGATATCACACGAGTTCAGCTAGTTAGAGTCCTCACAACCATAAAATCAGACTTTCGCTATAACTAACTATAGAGCTGTGGATGCTCAGGAGAGCAGAGGCCGCCCTCCCTCTTCTAGCCAACTGGAAGCACCTCTAGACCAGAGCCTTTCAAAGCGTGAAGCACATACCTCCCCCGGGACGTGCTGGAGAGTTGAAGGGGGTGGTGCAGTGATATGTGAGAGACATCAGTGCCATGCAGGTGGTGGAACATCAGAAAGTTACATCAGCAGTAGCAGCAGAGGATGTGGCACACAGCTCATTGAGACAGTTTAGTTGGATTATGTAACTTTTTTTACATCAAGAGCATCGCAGCCTGAAAACCGCAGGAGACCAAAATGTCTGGAGGGTTTTAGTTGGGACTTTCTTTCATAGAACCCCTTGAGACAATTTTGTGATATTGGGCTGCATACATAAAACTGACTTGACCTGCCAAGTTTTTGGCTCACATTGTTAAACAACCTGCAAAATGTCACCATCACATAGCATGCTAAATCAAATACACATTTAATCCTCTGGATTTCTTTTAAGAGAGACTGGGTGCATATTTATATAGACACTCATAAGGCAATGTTAAATATAAAATCAATTGCAAAGGTATGACACAGTCAGAATTAAAGTTTGACCTTTATGTTGCAAAATTGTGCATTTGCAAATCTGCCTGAAGAAATAAAAAAAATGTAATCTTGTAAAATCTTGACTCATTGTATTTATAAACTGCAGAGCAGTAATTAATTTAACTCAAACTGGCCTGTCATCCTCTCAGTGTTACCTGTTACGATATGTTATGTCTGCAATGAGGGAGCAAACATGGAAAGATACACGATCGGCAAAGGAAAAAAAACAGTGACAGGAAATCTTAAGGCTTGATGTCATTAACATAGGATGAAATCGGTTGGTTCAAGCTTACATAAAAACAGTTTGTTTAATGAAAGGAGAGCATGAATTGATTTCGATATAAAAATACAAAGAAACTGATTTTTTTTTCTATTCTTTTGTGAGGGGGGAGGCAGGGACAGCCTGAAGACCCAGATAAGAGAGGCAGCGACCTGCCTGCCAACCAGAGAGCGTTGAGGATAAAGGCCGAAACACTCGGTGAAGGTTGGGCACCTCCTAATGACCTCGTCCCGGACCGACGCATCCAGAGGATGCAACCAGCTCCAACAAGGCCTCCACCCCTGGCCACCCCCCCCCACCGGCTCCCACCCACAAGCTCAGGCGCCATTAGGATAGTGCAACTACCAAGGGATTGAAACACCTAGTCCTAGGAAAAGACTGGTATTTATTGTCAAATGGGGAACAAAATGATTGTAAGATGTGATTTTAAATGGTTTAAAACACATTTTTTCATTCAGCTTGTCCTTAATTGCTACATTACACTCAAACACTGTTAATTCTTTGACTCTGTGTGAACATCCAGTCTCCATAGATGGTATATATGCTATATTGTACATTCAATCCATGATCCAGTTAAGATAAATGTCATGTTTCTCATCTTTGTAAGCAGTCAGACTCCCCTGTTGATTGACTTTTTGAATGACTAAAAGTGTGGTAAAAAAAAAAAAAAACACAACTGGGCTCTTCTGAATTGAACAATTCTCCTTTGCTCAGGCTCCTCAGCCTGTTGCAACACAAACACATGCAAAGCGACCCACAGCTAAAAGAGCTAGAGATGAACTAAATGAAAATCAAATCAACGTACAAAACCTCATTCTACGGCGTTCATATTATTACGCTTCATAAAACGATTCCCCAGACCTGGAGTGACTCAGACGTGTCAGTGGATGCATTCATGCAGAGTTTACAAAGTCATTATCATTACTTCCCACATGTCTAAATTATACAGCACCTATTGCCAGGCCTTTTGACCCACCTGAAGACACACTGTGAATACTCTAACCCTGCATTTCAGATTCCACACTGCTTCCACCCTGGAGCATTATGATAATCCTTCCTTCCAGCCATATAGCTGAAAATGGTCTATCGCACACACGCACATAGAAAGAAAAAAAAATCACCCATTATGTCTCTATCGGAAAATGCACACACACACAAACACACACACACACACACACACACACAAAGCAATGGATGCATCCATAAGGAAAACAGCAGCATCAAGACGTACAATAACGGCCGTTATTACTTGGCATTTGGCAGTAACATCAATCAGAGCCAGCCATTCTAAGCACTGTGATGGTACATAACTGCTCAGCCAGAGAGCTGATTTAATAGAGCATGGTCTGATAAAGTCCCTGCAGAGATCACTTCATGGCCAATAGGTTGTTCAGGCAGCTAATTGGTCAAAAAATAAAAAAAATTCTCTCAGGAATTGCATCCCGTGTTATCACAGCGAGTCTGGCACACTATTAATGAGTTGCATTGGCTCGCTTTAGCCCCCTAACTATACTCCTGCTCAGGCTGTGCATGGGGACTTGTACTTGGGCATAATTATGGTGATGATGACCAAACGTTTACCTTATAAGCACAGCCTGTACTCGGGAGGATTTCTGCACAATCTGTACAGTTGTAATAACAGTGAGAGTAATGATGCAGCCGCCCAACCTCAGCGGCTCGGTTATTTCATTTCTATTGATCCACACTCACCTGTACATATGGAGTTATTTAAAAAATAAAAAATCTAAGCAATAGAATTTTCTCATCCCATTGGTTCTTCAGTAGGACTGTCACCAATAATTAATGTTTGCTGCTAAAGGGAATCAAAGCCTTAATCCTGTCAATGTTGCTTTAAATACTGAGCAACAGAGTCAGAACATTACTTTGACATTTATGTACAGTTTAGTGTACATTTAATAGCATTAGTTGATTCAATCACCTTCCCAATTTTATTTTAATGCACCAAAGATTCTGACATTTTTGAGTAAGCAGGGTCATCTTTTATATCAAAGTGCACACAATTTCTCCTTAGGCTGTATTAACAAATGGCAAATGTTAAGTGTACTGTGTGGCAAGAGGTGGAAGAGGAAGGAGAAGAAGTAGTAGAAGAAGAAGAAGAGGGGGACAATGAGGATCTTAATGCAAATAAATCAAAGGTGTGTGAGTGACGACAGAGTAAAAGGTGGTGGGGAAAAAAAAGCTTGGTAGGAACAACAAATATCCAGTAATGATAAGCAGAACAAATAAACACAGCCCTCCGTAGTTCGGTGACTAAGCCCAGTAATAAATATAAACCTCAACAGTTTGACTGGCTAAGGATGAAATAGAATTTTGTGATTATGATGAACTGTTTTCCAAACTTGTCCTTTACTTTCAGAGACACAAAATGATAACTTTGTGCTTCAAACAGCAGCGAGAGACCTATTATTCATATCAGCAATCAGCAGGTAATTTAGCCAGAGTCCCTTTAACAGATAGACATTTCTGAGCAGAACCAAGTCTTGTTTCTGTTTATGAGTTTAAATATCTTAGAAGGCTGATGCTTGTCTGCAGTAGAATTAAATATTTATTATGTCTGAGGCCATGTTTGGATCAGAATTTGCTATGGTAAGCAAAATAATATCAATACAAATCAAATAAAAATGTGTGTTTATGAAATTGTTTGAAATTTCCTAAGACATTGTGATTTTTGTAATTTGTAATGTTCTTTGTAATTTTGTGTCAAGACGATATGTTATTTGGCAATGGTCTCTAAAGTTAGGGGGGAAATACCATTTCTGGGGACTCTGGGTTAAGATAATATCTATAAGCATAGTATCTATAAGCATGGCTTTTCCTGCATCCTTAGGATCTGGACAAGTAGAGGAGATAAGTAGAAAGATTAAACTGGAAGCAGTGCAGAATATAGCAATTACCAGAAGCTTTGGTTAGCACAAATAATATATCCAGAATATCCCAGAATAAGAAAGTAAAGAATATGAAATCACATAAATCATCAAATGTACTCACAGGTGCAGAGGGTGAACAAAAGAACCAATCAGATAGTATTTATCCCCGGTATCTTTTTAAAGTATTATTTTGTATTACTGGCCAGTTTGAGTGTGGAAGTATGTGATTTAGGACACAGCATAAGTCTCCGTGTTTTAGGCCATATATTTGACAGCTGGCTCTAGGTAAGCTAATAGTTACATTATTTGCTAAAAGCTGCAGGAAAGAGCTCTAGGTTATTAAATTTAACAACTTATTTATTCTGTCTGAATGACGACAGTAGGGATTGAATCCGTTCTCATTAAACAGCAAATGACGGAAGGAAATCTTAATATAAATTCTCAGTGTGAAAAGATAATTTCGAGTATCCACGCGTCCATAGCTGCAGCGAGTGTCTGAAATGTCACCAACAGTATCGTCCTCGTCTGCATGGCCCTTACACATCATCTCTCACCACTCTCTCTCTCTCTCCCTCTCTTCACATCTGCATCCTCACCTCCTCCCTCTCCCTCCTCTCCTGTCTACTCATCTCGTCTCTCCTCTCCTTGTGCCCGCCGTGGCGTGACAGGTGACTGGTGACGCTAACAACACTGGGTGCGGCAGCCCCTGCTCAGCAACGCACAAGCCGTATGATAAATTACCCTCATCAGTTTGTTTTGCCAGCGGCCCACACAGGTCACCACCAAGGCCGGTCGTGATATTTTGTTGCACACTGTATATGCAAATACCTGCCAATCAATTAGCACGTGGCTCCCCCTGCTTACTGCACTGCCCATTGTGATTAAAATGAACTGATTGTGGGCTAAAATCAACACCAACCAGCCTGACAAAAAACCCGGGGGTCAATGGGACGAAGCAGAGGAAATGATGGAGAAAAAAAAAAAGTGTTTCCGTACTCTTCACTTCACTTTACTTTATTCTTCATCACCAGTTCATAACTGCAGGCATAAAACACAATGAAATACGCTGACAATGAGAAAACTGCGACGTAAACAGAGTGAGTAATAAATCTGAGGGAGGCTGTCACGGCCTTCTGAAGATCGGGTTGATATGTGATGGGAAAACGACGGTGGCAGCAATATTGTGATCAGCCTGAAGCCTCTGGGATATCTAAGCTGACTCATGTGAGTTCCGAGGGTGTTGTGCGAGAGTACGAGAGTCACATGTACATCGCTCAGTGTTGTTAGTTAGAAAGGACAAGACTGATGGACGACAAGCAAGCGCTTTGCAGGAGTCACAAGGAAAAAATACAACCAGCTTTTGATTTAGTGTCGAGGGCTTAAAAGACGGGGTAAACAACTCGCTGATGGTTTACGAAGAGACTGATTAAAGGAAGCACTTATCATTCAAAACCATGCCTGCTTAAATAAATAATGTTTGCACAGGGAGAGCGAGGTAGTAGAGGGTGTAATTTGAAAATGACAGCTTCCTTCAAAACCTCTATTTAATGTGAATTTAGAGTGATTCACACGTTTCATCTTTTTTCCATGCAGCAGTTTTACAGTCGTGTAACATTACAAGGGTTTCAGGGGATGAAGCCACTGAATGCTTTTATGATCACAACTTTGAACACATTATCTATCGTCAGTTTCAGTTGATTTGGCAAACTTTTTAGCAAATTGCACCAGGAAATTTGCTTTACTTTAATATTTAATCCATCCTGCTGATTCTCATCAACTCCTGTTCCCCTGCTTATTCGTTTTAAAGTCCGAAACTGTTCAGGTGCAGTCTGCCATTGCTTTTAAATAAATCAGTGTCTGCTTATGATTTGCAGTGACATGTCTGCATCACCTCTTTCTCTACATGCTTAATGTGACCCCCCCCCAACCTGAAAGGTTCAAACAGGCATTTAAGCATCTTTCTAGGATTATGATTTTATTCGGTTTAGTCTCTCAGTGGTGGATTATTGTGAGTGGGGCATGTTTAATTAATAGAGGTCACTCATTTTAGATGAACACCAGGAATACATTTATTAAAAGTCGAGTGAGGAGGATTCAGGGGGATTTAGGGGCAGGGATGGAATATAATATTCATAATTATATTTCCATTAGACCAAGGGTATAATCACCTGAAACTAAGAATTGCTGTATTGATTACCTGACATTACCTCTAGAGAGGGCCTTTCGTATATTTTTAAGTTTTTAATGGCCGCTGTAGTGAAAGATGAGGTATGGGGTCACGGCTACATACCACTAAATCCTACACAGTGGACCTTTAATAAGGGGATTGAACGTCCTCCTCCTCATAATGTCTCAGTGTATTTGAAGACCGCTTGAGAGCAACTGCTCATTAAAAAAAGAAATCCAGCTTGATCCATCAGAATGCAACAATTAGAGACCAATTTCTAAATTACCATTTACTACAAGAGTCCTTGAGAAGATTGCCTCTGAAGAGCCCCTCGAAGTACTAAGACTGAATAACGCCTGTGAAAAAACTCAGGTTTTTTGACATCACACTCATGAGACTGTGCTTATTAGAGTTACTAATGATCTTTTAACAATGACCAATATTCATTGATTCTGGGTCCAGTTTCATTTTTACTATATATGCTCCCACTTGGTCACGTAGACACGGTATTCCTCAACAGAGTCACCATATTTCCACCGCTACGCTGATGATACACGGTTGTATCTCTCAGTACACCACAATCAAGCAAACCTCTGACAAACTGCCTAACAGATGTCAAAAAATTGACGGCAGCCTTGTCATTGGCCATGACAATCTTCATCCTAATATACACTCCTCACTTGGTCCATTATCATTATCCAAACCAAATGTCCGAGACAGTCCTCTTTGATTGGAGCCTGACATTCAAGAAACACACTAACTTGATCACCCATTCATGTTATCTGAGGAATATTGCCAGAATATGATCAATGCTCAGTTTTTATGACACTCAAACTATAGTTGATGCTTTTATCTCGTCACAGTTGGACTACTGTAATAGTCTATTAACAGGGATAAATCTATGCTCAATCAATAGACTCCAAATGGTACAAAATGTGGCAAATAGACTTCTAACAAAAACCAAGAAAAGAAAACACATTACTCCAATTTTGATGACCCGACTCTGGTCCATTTGCTTTAGGATTGGATTTAAGATTTTACTTATTACTTTTAAAGCCCTTCCAGGCCTGGCCCTGAACATATATCTTAACCTCTGTCCCCTAACAAACCCAGTGTGCAGCCTGAGATCCTCAGGCAGGAACCTGCTGACTGTTCCCAGCTCACGCTTAAAGACTAAAGGGGAGAGAGCATTTGATGGCTTACTAAATCAGTGACTTGGTTTAAATCACTGTTGAAGACTTATTTCTTTGGAAAGGCTTTCTTATAACTTTTCTTTTAGGTCTAGGTCTTTAATTCTTAACTTATTAATCATGTGTAACACTATTAACTAGTCTTGTCTTTGAATTAGATCTATCAACATTGCTGTCCACCATGTTGCTCTAGAGATATAAATGTCATTAAACAGACACCCAGAGTAAATATCCTGCCATTTTTCTTTTCACATCACTATGACCCACAGCAGTTGAACAACCAATGAGATCACTTTCATTTGGCACGACATTTTTAATCACCCTAAAGTTCAGTTATGTGTAAGAAAAACACTGCATAGGATTCAAATGGAATACAAATATTAAACATCCTTCTCTTATTAATCCTCCCTCTTCCACATAATCCTTGAAGAGTTTAAAAACTAAGATAGATAGTGATTTTTCTTCCTAATCTAGAATTCATTGCAGTGGAGAGACAATATGAGCTAAGGAGCAAATCCCTATGTTGAAAACTTCACAAACTCTCCACACAGCAAAAACTGAAATTGAAGCAAATTAAATATCTTAAATCAAGGCAATATTTGCTTGTTTTTGTTTGACAGGAGGGGCAGCTTTGTTTTTGGCACCTTGTTTCAAGCTACTTTATCCTTAATAATCTTAATGAGATATTATGAGTTGTTTTGATGTTTTTCTTGGTTCTGAGTAACTTAACTTTCCGAGCTGTTTGATCATCACTGACGAGAACAAAGTTACTTTGTCAAAGTCAGAAATTCTTACTGCCGGGATTTTATCCTTTCTCATCTCCTCCCAGATTAAAAACAGAACTATGCGTATTGTTTGATCCAAGAACAGATCTGAAAACCTTGAATAAATGGGCAGACTGTTTGTTGTTCATTAAAAGAATTTTAAAGCACTATTTGTCATCTTGCCATACATTACATTTTCATTATTGATTAATTTGTTTTAGCAAAACAATCTCATTTCTGGCAGAAGTACTACCTGTAGTACATTTATCTTAGTCAGGATTACTTATTTTAAGTACAATGTTCTATTTTGTAATAGCATATGTGCTTACAATAAGTGCATGGCCTTATTTCAAGATGATGGTGGAAGTAATGGTTATTAGATTAAAAAAAAAAAGTTGTAGTGCAATGGTTAGCACTATCACCCCACTGTAAGAAGGTTGTGGGTTTGAACCTGCAGACTGTATTGTATTGTATCTTTTCTTTCACCCAGCTGAAACTGGGTGAGAAAAGATTAGATTAGATACTCGTTTAGCAGCCCTGATTTCAAGCTCTTTTCACGCAAAATCAGAAAAAATCAAGCAGTGAAAGAATAAATGAAAAGCTAATTCTAATCCTTGGAATGAGATTTGCCACATACCTTAAGAGTACTCACTTTTCTTTTAGATATCTGTTTGTTTTTTTTATTGCAAGAAATCCTGCCAAGAGCAATTATCTTTCTGTACTGGCTGGTAAATTCACTTGTTTTCAGTCTATATCTTCTCTAATCAAGTATTTATTTCTCATATTTAGGTTGTTAAATTTTGCTGCACGTTATCCACGCCTTTTCCTTCGCTGCACTGCATTTTGTTCTGCACTTGTCAAGATTTCGATTTGTCTTCGATCTGGAAACGTGAGTTTAATCATCTTGTTATTTACCAGGTTTTTAATCCAGCCTACTTATTTCTAGACTGGAACCAACTTATTTTAAGATTTCTTGACAAGTAAAATGATCTTGCTGCATGGACAGATCATTTCTCTAGTATTAAGCCATTTTCTCCTTAAATTTAGTCTTTATTTCTTGTATTTTAGCCACTCCTTTTTTTGCTGAGTGAGGTGAGTGAATTAATTCATATCTGTAACATTATCTGAGCTGTATATATTTTGCCTGTTGGTTACACATCTAATCTGTGAGGCATATTTGGTGACAAGACTACAAAGCGACTGCATATGAAAGTTTGATTGTGCTGTCTGCTACACTTGTCCAACTGACACCTCTGTGGATTGTCCTGAGCAGAGTCTACAAAGATGACTCAAGGAACAATGACGGTTTACGTCATCAAAAAGGTGCAGGAGGTAAAGTGGGAGTGAGGGTTCACAGTATAGTAGAGCACAAAGGCCTTATGAGAGAAGCAGTGACTGCCTTAATCACACTTTTAACTGCTAAAATGTTGTTTTTGCTCAATCGCTCTGCATTTGTGAGCCGACATGATTCACTAATTTGAATGTCTGTGCATTCACTGTGTGTTTGTGCATTCTTGGGCAATACTCTGTGGGTGCATTCTTCATGTTAGGATGAACAGGGAAATTGAGGGGTGCACAATGTAGCACAGTGCACAGCCCATGCATAATTCATAGGCCTGCATTGAGCCATAATCTTTGTTTCGTTGGCTAATGAAAGCTGCAGCTCTGCATTTTTACTGCATGTAAGTCAGGCGGACTAGATAATGTGGCAGGAGAGAGAACATCGCATCATGAATGGGTACACTGACTTCCCACTCCTGCTGTTGCTATTTTTTCCCTCCAGACACTTGCAGCCACTTTAATCCAACAGTCCATCAAACGTCACTGGAGGCTGGCAGACAACACACCCGACTTTTGGTTCTCAGAGCCAGAAAGAGGGGGCAGACAATACCCTTAAAAAAACAAAAAAAAAAGGGTAGGAGGCTTGTTTGGCTGTGGAGAGGAGTGTAGTAATGCGGCGGGCTGTTGTTATAATGAAGGGGTTCTGGCAGGTAGAAGGAGTGTTTGCTGTCAGCCAGCAGAGGTGTTGTCTTGTAGCTCGACAGCAACACTTTCACATTTCCATCCAGGCCTGAGAATCATCCAACAACGTCAAATCTCACACCCCCCTCTATTTCAAAGAATCGCCATGTTTATGTGATGGAATAATGTGCATTAGGCATCATCTGCTCTCCTCCCTCCAATTTCCCTCCCATTGCCCATCAATTCCATGGGTTTGGCTCACTGAGTGCAGTGGAGTGAGACCGATGCACATGGTTGCGCTCAATAGCACCACACTGCTCAGCATGGGGATATTAGTGTACCCTGCCAGACGGTTTGGATACCGCAGTCTGACCTCACTTGTAAAGAATCAGTTTTCTATCTGTCAGTCCCGCCTCATGTTTTTCTGTCCCTCGTCCGGAGGTGTCCAAGCAGGGCACATCCAGGCCCTGATAAAGACTGACAGCGGCAAGGAAGACATGATCGAGCTTAGAGAAAAATTACACTTAAAGAGACTCATGCTGTAAGTGTAAGATAGACAAAACAAACAAGAAGCATAACAGCTTCTTTTGTGAAACGCAGAGTTGTACACTTCCTGATAAAATTGTTGTGTGTAAGTATTTCAAGGATGAATGTTTGTAAAAGCGAGCAGCAATTCTTCCCCTCAGGAGAGGAATTTGAATCAGCAGGAATCGCTCGAGGCAGAAGGCAACTGTGAGTCTTGTAGGCGTGCTGGTGCTTCCACATTAGTCTCACTGCAGGCCTCACATAGCAAGTGTGATGTCTCAAAAGAATCAAAAATAGGAGCGCATTACTGATTTTTCTTTTTTTTTTAGCAGCTCAAAACAACAGTTTAAGCTTTCATTTTCTGTTTGAGCGAATGTGACGGAGGGAGATGTCCTCATTAGTACAGAAAACAGCTTTAAAGGCTCGCCTAACGCCTTCCCTCTTACGTTCCCTCACAGGTGATTCATGTCAGTCGCCTTTCCATCTGTCAGGTAGGCAGACTTATGAGGAAGGAGCCCCTGTCCATCGGCCACGATGAGCTAATGCATTATTCTAAGGGAAATTTCCTTTCCATTTGAGGAGGAAGGATGAGGCCTTGAAATATTAGGAAGAAGGGTGGACAAGGTCTGGTGGACTTGAATTTCAGTAAGAGATGACTGACCGTTGAGTTTTCCACATTTCTTCCGGTCTCAAATACAACACACTCCTTTCTAAGCTAATAATATGTTCGTCTGACCTTATGTCAAGCTATCAACACTTGTAATTAAAATGAAGTTTGAAGTGGAGGAAAAGGTGTAAAAAGCTGTCAAAGTCACATCTTTTTTTCCCCAAGATTATTCCCTTAGAGACAAAAAAAAAAGATGTGAGCACAGGATGTCGAGTCATAGCCGAAAAGAAAAGCATTGGGTTTTTTCTTCCATTCTGTGTGTACTTCTCTTTTCAAAGTCGCTCAAGGTTTTTGAAAGCACATCTGTCTGTGTTGGCACATCCCCATGAGCCAAATTACTTCCCATTGATTGTTATTAATGATATTTGTCTTTTTTTTTTTAGCTTAAACACCGTAGACTGAAACATTAAAATTTGTAACTTCAAGAGCTGAATTTTTTTTTTTAAAAGAGTAAATTTGCTGTCAGTATTCAAGGATTAAATGTGAAAATTGATTGTCTGCACACCAAACATGAAACTATTACCAGTTAGCTTAGCTTAGCACAAAAAAGAGAGATGATTCTTTAACCTGGCTCTGTCTAAAGTTAACAAAAAAATCGATAACAATGCTTAACATACCTCTTGAACTCACTAATACTAATGCTTTTACATATTTTACTTTACATTTTACAACAATAAAGAAACTTAAAAGAAATGTTTAGTGTGACCCCTGTGTCTTGTCTCAAATTAAGTGTATTAAGACAGGATATTGATTAGTGCTTCTATTTGTTACCTAATAAACAAACAGTTAAAGAGATCATTTAAATATTTTTGAAAATGTGCTTTCTTGGAGTTCATATTTGTAGGAGACGGTGACCTGAAAGATGTAATACTGACCACAAGGGGAAAAGCTAGCCTATATATATATGTTTTAAAGCCCTGGTAAAAGTTCAGACAGGAAGACTATTCCTGCTGTCAGGGTCTCTGGCTGTCAATTGAGATATCCAATGCTGACATCAGCTGGTCTTATCTGTCTAATAGCGCAGTGACAAACCTTCATTGTTAGCCAATCATCTTGCTTCCCTCTTTTTAAATACTATTCTCTCTGTACCTCTAGTTCTTTCATGCTGCTGTTATGATTGCTGTCAACCTCCCCATCACCACCCAGTCTTCCCAGATTCACCAGCTTCATCATATCATCAGCCTCTTCAGTCTCATCAGTCTAAGCAGAGTCATCAGCCACCACCACCACCACCACCACCACCGGGGCAGATGCAATTCGATCACAATCTCCCTGAAGAATCTCGGCGCCAAAGACTTTCTGACAGACTGAAAATCACATATAATTTTCAATTATCTTTGCTTTTCTCATCTCTCCTGATTTGTCTGGCATTAAATTTGCTAAATTATGATGATGATGTCATGCTAAGGAACACTAACGGTAAGTTTCTTTGTTCCTTAAAGGATTTCCCTTTCTGTGAATTCCTGCAGCCGTTTTAGGCCAAGTATTTTCAGATGCACACAGAGAGAACCTGACCTGATCACGGTGACCCACTGGTTCCTCTGCTGCTGCAACACTTCATGGGATACTTGGTCCCTGCAGCAGCTGTGTTCCAATTAGAGAGCCCTGACTTATGTGGCCTGTATTAGCATTTCATTTAGGCTCCGCTTCTCCTCACCTGGCTCCCCTGGTGTGGTGGTTCAACACACACTGTCACCAGCTTGGACTGCTTGGCCGAGGCGGCCCACCAATCCCACTAATTGACTCCTGAACTTCCCAGAGCGCACAGGAGAGTCCATATCACATTAGCTTGGATTTAACGCACAATATGGAGTGAAATATCATCTTAATGTCTCAGGTCTTCCCCTCTATTGGCGGGGTTAAAAAGGAGCAGTGCCTAGGGTAAACTGAAAAGGTGCAAAAGAGAGCTTGGATGAATGTTTATGGAATCAGCAGAGCTACTGAACATCATTCTTTATTCCTACCACTCCAAAGACATGGGAGTTTAATGGTAAATTCTCTTCATAATGCTGTCTGACAGCTAAGGAGTTGCTCAAACTCTAAAGCAAGATAAAATCACCTACCACAGCTCCATTGTCTATCAGTGTGAACATTAGGGTTGTCATGCTGCTAGCTGTGACTGCAGAGAGGTGTCCTGCAGAGAATAAGAGATTCCTCTAATCACTGTTTGCCCGGGGTGAAGGCTGCACTCTTATCTCGAGAAAACACAAGTGAGACACATAAACACATGACTACACATGGAAGTACATGCATGCACATACCAGAATCCGGGGAGTGTAGTTCCTCAGCAGCTGAAATATTCAAAGGTATGCAGATACATGTTGAGGTGTGTACTGAATCATCCCAAGTATTCACATAATATTATATTCTACGTTTTTATATTAAAGGGATCCCTGGACTGCTATTGCTGAGAAGACTTGGAGAAAATAAAGTGATTTATTTCCCAGGCCGCTGCAGAATATCAAAAGATTTGAAAATAATATAGACTTGCATAACAAGGCATGACTTGATTTCCCTTTCGCTCCACATAAGATATTGAAAATGTGTTAATAAAAGAGGCCACATTCACAGCATTGAGCCACTGGGTATGCATTTCTCTCTCGTTTAAGCGGGTTTTTAATTGAGAGAATGATCAGCAGTCAACAAGATAACATGGCTGGTTGTTCAACTATTGATGGCTTATCAACTGGAACATACAATAATTAAACAGCCAAAGAATAGATGCTGTAACATCTGCATTTGAGCAATAGATACACATATAGATATACTTTGGCTCAGCTGCGTTCTCCGTGGATGGCTAGCAGCCAAAGATCATGTCGTGTACACCAGACTGAGGCAATATGCTGCCAATCAGTGTGCTGGAGGGCGAGGGATTCAAAGAGCATTATGCCATCGAGAGTTACTGTGACTACAACAACACACTGACGAGAAAAAGGGGTGAACGCGGAGTAAACTTGTCAACTCAGACAAGCTGGCCGGTAAGCTGTGTTCACCAACCACTGAGCAGCTTTCACAAATGAGGACTACATCATGTCAACTCCTGTCATGTTGTCATCTCAAGACTGGGAGATGTAGTCCACTTGCCTCATGCGCTGGCACAGAGTTAAAATGATGAGTGGAGATCATTCCAGCTATGCAAGACTAGTGCGCTCCTCACTCCGTGCCTCTCCCTCCGGCACAACGACCGACAACCTCGCTGAGAGGTTCACTAGGCTGCACCAGAGCTCATTGAGTCGTGGAGCGCTCGACTAAAATGAGCTTCATTGTTGTCTTAGAAATAAATGGTTAATGACCAGTTAATAGGTATTATTATTATTATTATTATTATTATTATTATTATTATTATTATCAGCATTCCCTTTGAAGCAAATGTTACTTACTAGACAAGGCTGACTTTCTGGCTGATACAAATCATATATTTTATATTACATCTTAATGAAAGATGTAGTTTATATCCATTTAGTTTTTACAGTATGAGAATTATTTAAAAACAGTCCACGGAACTCTCTGCTGCAGCACTTTGTCTTTTTAATTTGTTTGTACGCCTGAAGCAAGAATGATTCCGCAGTAGATATCTGCTGCCCGTCTCCACAACGCACCTGTGTTTTAGTGAACATGCGGCCGATTCCACAACATATTGTAACATACAGCATTTAAGACTGCCACAGCTGGAGGAAAATAAGAGGCTTTCCTCCGCAGCGGCTCCATAAACTAATTGGATCAGTTCTCCTGCACATCAGTCATGGTGACTGGTCAGAATGTGTTCATATTGTTATGTTTTTTTTCAATACTGTGAATAGCCTATATTAACATTATATATTAGATACGTTGCTTGAGTGTGGCCAATCAAAATGTGTAATAATACCATTATTACTCCAAAGCACAAATGGCACAGTGGACATTTTTCAGTCCAACGAAGCAAAAAAAAATCTGACCGTTTATTGATTGTTTGTGAAGAATGCAAATAATGTCAATAACCTCATAACCTGCATTATTTCACTAAGTGAAGCATCAGTGCTCTTGAAATCTTTCACGACAGAAGCATCAAGCTCCTGTTAAAACACAAAGTAAGGTACTGTGAGGTAATGCTGAAGGTGAGTCAGAATTGTGGATGTGTGATCCGAATTTTATTATTACATGGACTTGTGGCTGAGACTGTTAAAGAGACTTCAGGTCAACAGAACATGTTACTAGAAAGCACCCATAGAGGCCATAACGGCTCCGCCGAAGCCATGGTCACTAAAACCTGGAAAATCCGACTGTTCATGTCATGTCAAAACAAAATCCTGTAACAATTCTCATGGTGATACATTTTGTAATTGTAGTTGTTGTATCATTATACCCAAGGTATAGCACACACACTACTGTATGTGATGTCGCCATGATGATGTTGCTTTATTCAATGTGCCTCATGCCAAACTTCCAACGGAAGTTATACCACCTAATTAATCAATCATCAATAGTTGATGAGTTATCAACAAAAATATGATCGTCAATAAAATAAAAATACTTTTCAGACTTTATTTTTCTGATGTGTCACTGTAATTTATTATAATAAAATGCTAATCAAAATGCTAATCAATATGACACTGACCATAGCCCTATAGTCTGACAAATGATTTCATTAATTTGATGTTAATTTGATGTTAAAGAAACTAATGTCAGCCGTGACGTTGTAAACTTGAGTGCTGCCCCTATAAGCTTCAAAGCTCCCCAAACAACAGAACATATTTATCACCGGCTCCGTTTTACAGCGCTCCCCAAAGCTGCGGCTGTCCAAATTTTTGTTGCATCTGCGAGACACCCTGACAAGAAATGGATTGCGGTGCTTTCCCACCCCAGTAAACAGGCTTCCTGCTTGTGAAGGTATAGATGGGTTTGATATAGGATGCTGTTTAACCCAGAAACGACGCCATGGCCCCGGGGACGGCCCATTCCTCACACTGCACATCCATCATGTGGGGCAATCGAATGAATGGGATACAGGGCTTCCCCGAGGGAGGGCGAGGAGAAAAGGAGAGAGGAGATGTAAAGGGAGTGAGAGGAGAAGAGGGTGTCAGATTTCACCCATGCATGTGGGTGGAGGTAACAAAAGCCCGCCTACCACATTTTCCCACTTAGTGTGTTCAATTTTTAACAGCCTCTATTGTCAGACTCCATCATGTTCCGACTGCTAAACAGGAGAGAGAGAGACTCTTCGGGGAAGAGAGGCGAAGCACTGGGGAAATCTTGTGTTTAGGCTTGAAACACAGGATCTAGATTGGTGTCGTCGTGCTGGATTGGCGGCGGCTGTGAGGAATCTTCTGTGTTTACCAGCTCATTGTGATGTGCCAGACCCTGTAACAGCTTTTTTTAGGGGTGCCGCGTTTGGGGCACCACCTGTATTAAAAAGCACACAACAGCGCTTCGCCCATCGCAAAGTGAAAGCCACATACTTATCAAGTGTGCGTTGCTGGAGTGGAGGAGCTGAGCCTGAGGATCCTTGAAACGTCACCTCTGCATTCACTCTTTGTGGTTAGACTAAAATTATTCTTTTCTAAGAAATTAGCACGTACATCGTCACGCTTGGATTTGACTTATGTACTTATTAGGTCAAAGATATGGAGGCAGGAACTGAAAATAGGGTGGCTCATAATCATTGAAAATAATATGAACTCGTTAGGGACAAAACTGCATTCTCTCTCGTTCTCAAAAGGTCACTTAACGTCGGGTTTATATGTTCCTGATTTTAATGCAGGGCTGCAGCCAATCCCAGCTGACACTGACAGAGTTGTGCCACACCAACATGGCCACCCATGTTCCTGATAGGAAACTATTTTATATTATTAATAACTTTTTCCACTCAGCCTGCAGAGGGCTCAATATTGTGTGCTGTTGGTTTGTGACTCCTGGATTATGCACATTAGTTGCTCAGTACTAGTAATAGTACTACTTGCATTCTGTTAGAGTTACAGAAAAAAAAACAGAAGACAGAATCAGATTACAGATACAGATGGGATTATTAGCAGGATTACATTTTTTATAAACCTACAACAACGATACGACCTACTGCCAGTCCTGACGCCAGATGAAAATGACGACTCGGGTATTTTGTTTTGACATGCGGGCACAGTGCACACGCATGTGCTTCCGTAAAGGCCACGGTATTGATATTTCTTTTCTCACGTATTTATCTGCATATTTGGTATTGAGGTAATCCAAAGGTAACGGAAAGTAATCAAATTACATGACTTTAATTTCGTGGTAATTGGATTAGGTTAATGAATACATTTTTGCAGAAATAATTTGTAATTGTATGAGGATACATTTTTAAAGTAGCCCTTCCAACCCTGCCGGTAGGTCACAGGACTATAACGTGCTCCAGCCAATAATGCACTACAGAAATAAACACCCTTAGCACAAATACGTTTAAAAACATAAAAAATTAAGACCAATATCTGCAGTATCATCATGGTTTATAGGTTTTCTGTGGAATTCAAGCTTCATTTTGACAATAAAAGGAAATCATTCTCTGACATTTTTGTCTCTGCCGCTTTACAAGAATTTCATTGACTTCTTCCATCAATTCAGCAATTACACGTTATCTCATAATCTAATAATTCCTCTCCACAGAAAAGATCATAAAGTCACATTTTATTGGACAGGTGACATCTCATTTCAGCAGGGAGTGACTGTAATAGCACATCTGATTGGCTGAGACATTAATTATGCACTTGGCTTCCCTTGACCGTCTTAGTCTCCCCCTTGGTCCGGACTCTCCGCTGAGTGCTCATTAGTGAAATGGATTACTAATGGATTATTAATCTAAGAGGAGGGAGTTTGTGGCGACCCAGCTCTGAACACCTGCAAAGGAAACGGCAAATAGAAGTTTACACGTCCAAACACACACCCACACACACGCCGGCACAGAAATATGGTGCATAAACACAAGCACAACCTCATCAACATATTCACACACACACACACACACACACACACACACACACACACACATGCCTGCTGGGTGTTAGTTACAAGTCTTTTACGACAAAAATAGCTTGACCATTTGATTTATTGTTGGCCCAGTAAATATAATGGATTCATCTAATTAACCGTAATTAATTGTTGCACCGTCTTTGTTTCTCCGGGTTTCGGCCTCCAAATATACGGCCTCTGCTACGTCCTCTCCTCCCATCCTTACCACCAGTAAATAAATGGCAGTGCACGCTGAACCACACACAACACATCACATATATCTTTTGTTGTAGACGAGGCACCATTACGTTTGCTTTTGTCACCTAATTATTCCTCAGGAGAGGCAATTAGCCACCACACGGCAGCTAAGGCTGCATCATTTGCAACATGCTACACACACACATATGAATACGCAGGTATGCACACACACACACACACACACACACACACTGCAGCACACGTGAATTCACTTCAGGCATGCTAGCACGGGTTATGCACGGGGTTCACACATGTTGCAAAGCAGCAACGCACGGGTGCACACACACACACACACACACACACACACACACACACACACACACACACACACACACACACACACACACACACACACACACACACACACACACACCAGGCATAATCACTCAGGAGCGTAGGTCCAGGGAGAACACAGTGCACAGATAAAAGAATCCCTGAAACAAACCAAAGCGTGTATATATTTAGACGGTTAATTTAATCAGATAAATGATTTTTTTTTTTACATTTTCTATGCAGAGATAACCAGAAATATATGTATGTATTCTCCATATCAAAGACAGACTTCAAAAGAAGCCAAGTGCTGCGCCTTAAACAGCCTTAGCTTGTCCATTTGGGGTTTGTTCTTTAAAAAATAATCACTGGCCTAAGCAAAAGTATCAGGAAGTGAGAAAAAAATAAAAGACAACGTGTAAAAAAAACTTCTTATGACAGAAGTTTGTTAGATGTTCTATGAAACAATGATCTGAAGGCACCTTTTTCAGTCTTCTGCCCTAAATGTGTCACAGGGTTGTCAGTTGACTCAAAACACTCGGCGCTTATCAAATCTTCCCAACTCCATGCTGGAATGTCACTTCTAATCAGAGGCCAATTACTAGTTCCAATTAGTTCCAAATGGGACCAGAACAGATCCAGTATAAACTGACGCGCCATGTTTGACTGTGTTCTTCATTAAAAATGAAGCAAACAGAGTGAAAGCTCTGACAGGCTCATTGGTAACAAGTCTTAAAAATACCTCTGAGGGTTTCGCTTTCCGGGACTCCGCTAGTCCCGAGTAGCATTGTTTGTCCCACTTAAGCAATGCTGTAATTATTCTATTATGAATTTTATACATGACGCTCATGACATTTACATCGTGAATGATCGTATTACCGTGGAATGGCTCAATCTTCTGCCGCTTCTTTTTCAGACTGTCTCTGCCTTGGGAGCTGATTAATTCAGTTGGCCTCTCCACGTCTAGAGGAGATACAAGTTGAGAAAGATACAGCTCTCCATTTTCTCTGATTGCTTACAAAGGTCTCCGTCTCGCTGCTGCTATCCCGGCCAAGATAATTTGGCACTCGCACACACAAAACTACGAGCACATTGGCGTCCACACTAATGCGGCACGAGGGTACACAAGGCGACAGCCTCCCACACTTAATGTGGCTTAGCGCACACAGCCAAACACACGCACACATCTACCCCCATGCTTCACACACGAAGTTGATTATTAGCGCCCAGTGTTTTAGGCATGCAGGGGAGAGCAGATAAAGAATTTGAATTCCTGGCAGGACTATCAGTAAAGGTTATTAAGCAGTTGTTGATGCATCAATTTGTCGTGGCTGTATCCAGCAGTGTGACATTTATCAAGTATGTCCAGCTAAATGTCACAGAGAGAGGTAGCTCGCTGTCCTGTCCCTAATTAGGACCCTGAAAGTCATACTAAAAGTCCCTCTCATCCACTCTCCTTCTATGGGACAACATTGATCTCTCCCTCTCTCCCTTTCTCACTCTCGCCTCTATTTCCCTTACCCGACCCCTCCTTTTTATTTCTTTGGCATAGCAGGGAGTGCATGTTAAGCAAACTTTGGGGTTTAACAATTGATTGTGAGATGAGGATAAAACGTAGACAAATGGGGAGGCATGTAGGCCATCCGTCATGGACACAGGACTCATTGTTTGCAGATTTAACCTATGGGAGAGCTAGCTTCTTCCCCAGTGGGCTCCACAAATCATAGGCAGGCAGGGGAGTGCAGCGCAGTAGGCAGGCCTGGCCTGGGAATAGTCCGAAAAGCAGGACGGAGACTCAGCTGTAGTGAACAAAATGCATAGCTTGTACTACTCACACCCGCTCCCTGCTCAGCAGCCCCAGTTCCAGACTTAGAAATTGATCTTAAAGGTGAGGGTTATGAAATTCTAAAGTACAAAGAGATGTATGAAGAAGTATGGTTGTATGGCAGTGTGTATGGAACTGTTTGAATGTGCAAAACGCCTTGCCTTTCATAATGTGTGTCATTTTTTTTAATACTAAGATACATTTAGTCGTGCATTTTCTTCAAATACGGCAAGAACAATAACTACAGGAGGATCATTTGAAGATTTCAACATGAGAGTAAAATTATGTTGGACTGCCTTCAGTTTAGTCTCGACTCCTTATTGGATCTGACGTCTTATTTCATAGCAATTATAACTAAAACCACAAAGTGTCCATAGCTGTTGTATGAGCAGATGATTCACGAAACACTACTGCAACATTGATGTAATTATATCAAAATATATGAAAATCCATTCAGTGTGGAGTGAGGGTTATTATTTATTCAATGATTATTTTTGTTGACAGACCTACAAAATGAATTAACATTCTACACATAACTGATTAAATTCAAGAAAAATAACCACCAAATGTCCTTAGACTGACTTCCCATCCAGGCCACCGTAGATGGCGTCTGGCACCGTGTGGTTCAAGGCAGATCAACAAGTGAATAAACCAAGCTGAAATTCAGTACCTGATAAAAGACGTATTAAACGTCGTGCATTTCAATGTCAAATCTAAATTGGAACATCATATAAATAATGAATTTTAAAAAATGACGTTTTTAGTCTGCGAGGACATCAGAAGACCCTGAAAACCTTTAAAATCATGTATTTGATGACTCACTGTGAACATTTGGTGACATTTGCCCACACTAGAGCGTGCAGTTTTACATCTGTATTTAAAGCTACTGGATAATTATAACTTATGCATCATACCATTTCAGTTATTAAAAAGTTACTGAAAAAGAAAAGTTTCCTCCTGCCCTTACTTGGACGGGGAAGTTCGGCAGAGAAAGTGGACCTGATCTGGGAATAGTTTACGGACAACAGGACGAAGCCTCAGCTGTGGAGAACAAAGTGCCAAGCTTGTATTACAGCCTTTACTACTCACCGGCCACATTTCCTCTGGACCCTGCTGTACTCTGAGGGGGGGGGGGGGGATGCAGTCATGCAGTAAGTAGAAGAGAAGCTTTTGAATCAAGTATTCTGGGGTTGTTCAGGTTAGCAAACACCTGCCCTGCTGGAGTGTTTACCTCTTCCATGACCTTCCTGTGAAGGCTGGGTAGTGAAAAGTGAGTTTCCCCTTTGGTATTAATTAAGTCATATCGACGTAAACATTTCCTAAGTGTTACCAAACGTGAAAAATTCTCCTTTCTACCTTTTTTTACATTAGTGGAAAGCAAATATATATATATATATATATATATAAGAAAATCCTCACATATTCCACATCAGATGCAGATCAGATTAATTAATAAGAATTTAAATCACTTGTCATATCTTGAATCAAATCACTCATTAGGGAAAGAAAAAATCCAGATAATATTACAGTAAAATCAGATCTACCCAGACCTGAGCCTGTGTTTCTTGGTTTGTGGTGAGTTTAACTATTTCATTTTAGATAAATGTTAAAATGGAAATTTGGCATTAAAAACAAAGGTTGACACCAGAAAAATAAGGCAAGCAGCTGCATGTAAACTGTGTGATTTTAAGTCTGAAGCATCAATTTCAAAAATAGCATTTTGCTATTAAAATGGTCAGGAATACAGAAATATAACTGAAGTAAAATATGTAAATCAGTGATGGAAGAAATCTTAAGTTAAAATAACCACCTCTGTTATTTTGTGAAGGTCCTGTATTCATAAATCAGCTTCAGTATTAAGTATCATATAAATAATCAGACTGTTAAATTCCCAAAAGTCCTGGGACCAAAAACTGTGCAGATTAATGATAAAACTCAATCTATGCAGAACCGAGTGGAAACACACGAGCCTCATCTCCAGTCCTACTTCCACAAATGAGAGTAAAAACACTCTGATCATTTACTTATTGAGATTTCACAAAGCGCAGCACAATTCGGGAGAAAATTCAAAGATCTTTAACAGGGAAACTGTGGCTTCTATATACAATAAAAAGAATGTGTATAATTTATATAGATTATTTCAAAATGAGTTTATAACTCCAGTATTGAGTGATATTTTACAGAATGCAAATAGGGTTATAGACAATAAGTGAAACTGGAATAAACAATGTTTGTTATGTTAAAAAAAAACAACACCTTAGTATTTTAGGGCTCCATTTTAAAATATTATTACAGTATCAAACATCGCAGTGCAGCGACTGAAATCTTTAACAACGCCTCATATTCTGGGAGTTTATCCTATGTTTTATATTGTACTTAGAGACTATTACTCTTAAATTAATGTAATAGTAAAAAGTACAACATTTTCCTCTGAAATATAGTGAAGTAGAAATATGTGTGTACAAAGAAAAAGAAAAGCACATCTACCACTAAATTATACTTCAGTACAGTACTTTAGTTGATGTTCTTCGTTGCTTTCTAGATACACTGTAAGGTATTTGTTCAGTAGCATCACGTCCATTTCTGCTTCTACATTGTGTGGACAGACATGTGTGTCATGGATCTGAGGACACTGACATGTTGTTCCTGATGATCTTTTTTTTGCATGTTTAATTACGTCATAATGTGGCACCATGTAGCCTTCAGTGTGCGTCTCTCACAAATGTCTGAACGCTGTTTTTTTACGTGCTGATGTCGCTCAAAACGCCAATCAAACAATGCAGGTCACCTTGTTTTAAAAAAGTAGCCCAAATAGTTTATCACATGTTCTCCTGACATAGAAAATATAGTGCAGCCCCGCCCATCCATCCCCGCCATTTCAATTTGCGATGTTTGTTTTAGCTTTACGAGCTTTGAAGACAGGCCTGCGGCGTAAACCCCTCCACAGAAAGAAAGGAAATCTCTTGGAAAAAAAAAATCCCACAGGGATATCAAGTGTGGTCCTGGAACATGGAATATGCTTCCACTGGCTTCAGAGTCGCACTGAATTTAGATGAAAACACGGCGTAAGTCACAAACAATGCATCTGATGATGCATTCCCAAAAAAAAAAAAAAAAGATACGCCTACTGGAACTGTGATTCACCTTCAGTCTTCTAGGTGTACTTGTTCACAGAGAGATTGGATTCCGTTTTATAGCTGGACTCTGTGGTGCTGAAGGAAAGGAACAAAAGCAGATATAGGGCTCTTAATGGGGGGAGTATGTTGCATTAATATGTAGTGAGCTAACCCAGTGGTGAGTATCAGGAGACCTCCTACCTGCATGGAGACAGAGCCAAAAACAGAGCCGTGGACTCAAGGGGGGACCGGCTCTGAAGCCTGAGATTGATGATAGTTGGGGGGTGTGTGTGTGTGTGTGTGCACGAGTGTGTGTGGAATCCGGCAACTTATTATATGTATTCTTAGATATCTGTTTATGTGTGTTAGGTGTGTGTTCACAGGAAACGTGTGTGAATCAGTGATGAAGGCCTTTTCTACATGTGTGTATGTGTTTGTGTGTGCATGGTGACAGGCTTGCATGAGCATACACACGTTCCACAAATCTGTGTATGAATGTGCACAGCATTCCCCTGATCCTACACCTGCTCTCTGTTTTTTTGTCATTTAATTTCCCCTTGCTCGTTACCTCGGGATCCCCACTGATTCCCCCTGGCTGCTCAGCTGGCCCCTGGCCTCAAGGTTCCTTAACTGAATCCTGCGTTGTTCAGTCCTGGAGCCGTCTAGGGGCCCGCCTGGTGTAGCGTAAATAATTCATTGAATTTCTGCGCTTTGGCAGAAAGGTGATAATGCCTTTCTGGTTCTGTCTCATCCCCCAGGAGCAAAGCAGCCCATCGCAGAGAGAATCAGGCAGAGGCAGCATGTGGGGAAGTTTGCATAACCTCTTGATAAGCATGTAAACACAAACGTACAAATGTATTTGGTCTCATACCTGTCCAGTGTTGTGACTTGACAAAGATCCCTCTGGAACCTGGTGCAAACACCAATGTTATGCTAGATTATCTAATAAAACCATTGCAAATTTTTTTTTTGTGCAAATATATGTCTAAAGCCTTGGTCATAGTATATTGGCATTTGTGACTATTTACAGCTTAAAGGTGTTTTGTGTCCTCAAGACTGCTGAATATGTGCACGTGTGTGTGAACAACAGATAAACTGTGAATCCCCTCAGAGATCAACACTTAATAGAATTTAATCTTGCATCTCCATGTCTGTTTTTGGTCAATACGTCCTTTGGGATCCCAGCAGGATCAAGAAGTAAGAGGTTTGACTGAATGTGCCTGTTTGTGCAGATGGAATAAAGTCAGTGCGTTTCTCTGAAGCTGAAAGTTGCAAATATCTGATAACAATGACAAAAAAAAAATATGTCTGATTCAAGGCCATGTAAATTCTATAGAGAACATAGTAACCTACTTTCCTGACTTCACATCCTGTTTTGATGATTTTGCACCAGAGAGCACGCAGGATTGGAATCACACCACAAGGGCTGTATTGTCATGCAGATATAGATGCACACAAAGAGGCGTCGCAGGAAAATGTGAGAGGAACTGAAAGGGGGAAATCATTAAAAATGACAAAAAAGGTGAGAATAAATATTTCACCTTGAGAAACATGAGCTCCTTTGGGCATTCTACTGACCGTTTGCTAAACGCCTCCTACAATTGGACGGTGATTCTTCAATCACAGCTTAGCAACAGGCCAAAGCTAGAGTATTAGCTAGCTAGTGAGGGTGACTTTTTTTTATTTTATTACCTGTTGAAAACTATTAGCAGAAGAGCAAAAGTGTGGAATGCATTCAAAAGTGTGTTAGCTGCATATCCAGCTAACTGACTAAATAGCATATCCACAAATTAGCAGTCTGGACAAACTGGTCGCCAGTGAACCATTTTCAATCAACTAATGATCATCAACAAAAATTGATGATTGCTGTCTACAAACAAAACACATGCGGCTACCTTTGCACGAAATCATAACCCATCGTTTAAAAAAAGAAATTATGTGTTATTTAGAAAGCATGAACAATGCAATGGAAAAAGCAACAAGTCCAACAAAGCACGTAAGAAATAAACAATATATGTAATCTTCCACGGGGCTGATGATCAGTTCTACATAGCAGAGCTCCCCCTCTACTCCCGTCTCCGCTCACATGAAAGATTTTCTACATGTAAGCCAACTACATACTGACGGAACATCCTTTGTGGTTAGAGACATTAATGTGCACATGCTTACATGTGTATATACACACACAGGGCTGACTGTCGCCATCAGTAGCCTCTGATGAATGGATCAGAGCATCAAAGATGACAGAAGGTGTAGTCCCACCACGGCTTTTTTTTTATATTTTAACCTAATCAGTGTTTTCTCAGAGTTTGATCCTGAAGGCCTGTGTGTGTGTGTGTGTGTGTGTGTGTGTGTGTGTGTGTGTGTGTGTGTGTGTGTGTGTGTGTGTGTGTGTGTGTGTGTGTGTGTGTGTGTGTGTGTGTGTGTGTGTCTGTCTGTCTGTCTATGTGTGTGTGTGTCTTTTAAATTCAGATATGAAGCTCAGCAGGGAGCCTGTGCTAACAGAGAAAGAGAAAGAGACAGGGAGAGGAGAGGAGAGATGAGACAAAGCTCAGTGCTGATATGAAAGGAATAAGATGTGACTCAACCCAAATAGCAGTGATCAATCAGCCCCTAGAGTGATGCATGCTGGGAACACGGTGGCGTGCTTGCTTGTGTCACATCCGCACTTCAGCAAAAGGTTCAAATAGGCACCGTAAAGAGCAGTGACTACTTTCTTTTCTTTTACCCCCCCTCTCTCATTCCGTCTCTTCCCCTCCTTTTGTCTGCCTTTTCCTCCCAAACACTTGAAGCTCCCCTCATCATCTCTTTGCAAAATTCACCCTCCGGTATTTCCATTATTTATTAAAAGCTGTCAGGCCAAGGTTGGCCTTCACTCCATCATCCCCAGGAGTTCCCACATTTGGTGCAGTCCTGAGGAGAGTAGGCATAACACACACCATCTATTAAGTACAAAGTATATGTGTGGGGGGGGGGGGTTCTGCAGAATATTCACTCAGTCTCACTCTGTGCCTTTTATAAATTATCATATTACTAAAGAGGCACACTTGCTATGTGTGGTTTGTTGCCTGGGAGCTCGCTCTAATAGCCCTCTATAAAGCAGGAGGAGGGCTTTGGACTCTGATGTATGCTGGCCAGAGCCCACTGTCAGCAGAGGGCACACTCATCATTTATCAGATTTTTTAAGAGATTTCCAGATAGGGGAATATTAACAAGCATATTTGGCAGGGCTAAAGTCTATAAAAATCTTATTTTTTATTTCACTCTTCTGACAAGAGAAGCAGGGATCGGGCCAGGAGGGTGTCGGGGGGGCTGGTGTGGCTGTTGAGTTTGAGTCTGGGATCGGTATTCAAGATCTTGAGTGGTTGAGTGTGGAAAACATCCACACAATATGCCTCAGTCAATTAACGTGTTGCCGTGTTGCCGCGCTGCATTCATACATCATCTGAGGGGGGTTTAAATCGAAAAACTGACGTTGCCAAAGTGATGACATTTTCAAGCAGCTGAGACGCATTCCCGCTTACAACGTTCCCCAGAATAAATCCTCTGCGCTGCCAAGATATAAAACAACTCCATTAATGTGCTATTCCAACATATGCATATTCCTGTTATGTTTTTATGATAGCTATTTGTATCTGCATATATGACACCATACAGGCCATTAACAACAATCTCAACATACGTGTAGTTTTATGGTCAAATACTGTCAGCGAGGTAACAGGGTTTTTTTTTTGTTGGATTTTTTACTTGATACCCTTCAGCTAGTAATGACAGGCGCATGGCATTTTATTTCAGATGACTTGGAATTACAGGTGAGGCTACTTCTCATGCACAAAGATACACAATTTTATTAAATTAAATATATGACTGTAAAACTGTATATCAGTCAGTTTGAGTTCTGTATTTCATCTATTTAAAAAATGTGTAAAAAATTTAAACATCTATTTAAAAAATGTGAGGCAATGATAAACCTAGCCTAAAGAAAGGTTGAAGCCAGACATTTATAAAGTCTATTATCTATCAGGCTATTATAATTCATTTAATCCCTAATCTCTCAACTATTGCAATTTTATTATTGTATTTCAGGCAGTTTATTCACAAAAAAACAACAAACATAAGTAGCACTGTGAAAGAAGTGGGATATTAATTCTCTTTGCCAACTTTAATAAGTGTATTTTATAAATGAAGCGACATACTAGGTCAGATCAGACTTGAATGAAATGAATGAAATGAGATAATTGAAACATGTGAACTCCGTGACATTAAATATGGAGTAAATCAGCATTACATTTCAATGGTCACACCTCACCATTGTCATGTTCAAGTAAAAGGAAAACCCCATTCTATAATCGGTGTGAACACTCCTGTTCAGGTGTCATTGAACACGAATGTTTAGCGAGCTGAACGCTTCTCAGACAACAACAGCCTCGGCTCCAACTACAGGAGAATACCGGTGAGGCCAAGTGGAAAGCCGCTGTGGCTCCCACAACTGCAGGAATCTGTTCTGGATTTATTGGTTTCAATTTCACACCTCTTCTCTTTTAATGCCCGCTGCTTCGCTCCGCTCCTCCTTCTCCTGTGCGTGCTCCTCTTGGCTTCTACCCTCCTCTTCAACCTGCTGCTGAGCGCCATCCAAATTCCTCTAATTCCTGCTGGTTTTTGCCTCATTTTATTGCCCTGTCCTTGTAGTTATCCCTGTGCTTATACTTTTTTTTTTCTTTCTTTCTAAAGTAGCATCCTTGGACAACCACTTTAGGATGTACTTGTGTGTTTTGTTTTGTTTTTCATTAAAAGTGATCTATTTAGCTGATTTCTGCATTTTATTCTCATCAATGGAAAGTGCTTTCAAGGTTTGTATCAGTGATTTGTTTTGCACCAGCACACAGAAAGCTGCAAAACCTCTGCAGTACAACAACAACTTCTGTTAAACTTAGGGAGTGTATGAAAATTATTAGGGGGAGGGTTATGTAGTTTTTTTCTTTTACATTGGTTGAACAATCTGATGATTAAAACATTAACTCTTATTTTTAGCAGCTAATTCCATTTAAAATTTGGGAGTGCATGCATTTTCACCATTTTGTTATGCTTGCCATTATAAATTATTTAGAGGTATTTGGGGGAGCAATTTGCAGTTTTTTATGTAAAGACAGGGTCCAACAAAAACATTGATTTTGCTCAGGATAGCCTTGATTTCTTACAGAATTAAATGCAACAGTCAGCCTCACTCCCAACACAAATAGTTTTCATCCAATCCAATGGGCATGAAAAATGTATTTAATGTAGGTGTGCATGGTTACGCTAAACAGAGGCCATTTGCTGGAACCTAAAAATTTCACTCACAATTCCAAACTTTGTCCTATGTTAGTGACTGAATCTGGGTCATTCAAATTAATACAAATGCATCCACTCCCATTTACTCTCCACTTCATTATTCCAATGTCAAACTACCACCTGTTTCAGCCATGTGACTCCACCTTCTGTTTCATTTTAACATGCAGGATTTGTCCACATTCATTTTTTAAAAACTATAATTAAGAATTTCATTTCATTTTTGCAGTTGTGCCCCTCCCCCTCTCTCCTCTCTCCTCCTCTTAGCGTCTGGGTTTTTTACTTGCCCTTCCTCCGTGTCTGTTGTCCCACCGCAGAGGCAGAATGACCCGCAGGCTGTGAATTTAAACGAGGCTGAGAGCTGGGCAGGCCTGGGCCGCACCAGGCCATATGGCTCTGTCTGTGATAGAGGGATGAGGGGAGTCAGAGGGAGAGACGGTGGAAGGGGACAAGGATGAAGGGGTAGGACAGAATGAGGGAGAGGATGAGGAAAGCTTACTTTGCAGAATGGAAAAGAACAAAAGAGGGTTACAACTGAGAACAAGTGACTGAAGAAAGAAAAAAAAACGAGAGTAAACGTGGCTCTCTCACCTGGAAGAGGGGGGGGAGGAAGAACACAGAAGTGCACTGCGAGGAGCAAATTACCTGGCATTAATCTGGAGGTAACAGCAAGGATGATGGAGTATAGAGGAGGGAGGGGAGGCTTGTCGCAGCAGCCAACGAGGCACTAGTTCACCTGGCAGAAGAGTGGAGCTCCAAAAAACAAGGGGAAGGAGAGTGGGTCGAAAGGAGGAGGAGCAGATCGCTGGCAGCTCAGTCCGATAGGGAAAAAAAATAAGAAAGACCTTTAGTAACATCTGGCATTAATCTGGACAAGAAAGGAAGAGTGTAATACTGTGAATGGAGTTTAACCTTGACTCAGAAAATACAGCAAGTTTCTCACTAAATATTCTTAAGTTGAATCAACTTTTTTTATTAGGGGTGGATGAATCACTAATAATAAAATTGGCATCGATGATAGCAAAACAGGGACCACTTCATTATTTTAGAGAAATCACATATTTAAAATGTGTTTATAAACTGTCACGTGTGTGTTTAAAAAGGTGTGTGGTTATAAGTAATAAACAGATAATAGCAAAAAAATAAACATCTTACACCCAGCATTTATTATGTGGGTCATAAAACACATCCGAAGAGTCAATATCATTATCAGTATCCGTGATCTGGGGCCCTGATACTTGATATCAGGTCTAAACTAATTTTGTGGTATTGGGGGAAACAATACATTTGAACTGTAATTGGATATATTAGCTTCGCTTGCGAGGTGTGACAATACGGGCAAAAGGCTGTATTAGGGGCGAGCAAGATGAGGAAGAAGAGCGACACTCTCTCTCTTTTTGTTCATCATGAAACTCAATGAGAGCAAAATATTTACCCGTGTATAAAATTAATATAGCACCTTTTAGTAGCGATAAAAAATGTGGTGAATAGTAATAATTATTACGTTCTACTTCACTGTGCCAAATTGTTAAAGAAGACACTCATGTCGTAATGTTTGTATCACTGTGTGTGTGTGTGTGTGTGTGTGTGTGTGTGTGTGTGTGTGTGTGTGTGTGTGTGTGTGTGTGTGTGTGTGTGTGTGTGTGTGTCTACCTCTGTGCCGGTGGCCTGAAAACCTAAATAAACCTCTCTCTCTAAGCTCAAGCAGGTCATAAGTTATACCTCACCACACATTCTCATCCGTAGTTTCACACACATATTGTATGTGCGGCTCACTGCAAACCCACGTTTAATGGGAAAGTGTGCGGAAAAAGTGTTCAAATATAAAGATTTGCCTCTTCTGTTCGATGGTTTTCCTAGAATTATGAAATACACATTTATATCAAATCTGATGTACTGCTTATTTTAATCTGACTCTCAGAAGAATTCTTAGTGTCTTTCACCACCATCTTCAGTTTAATCCAAATAAGCTCATTTATAATTTGCAATAAAACGTTTCATTATCAAAATTGCTGCAATTTTACGACAAACAAATTAGACAAGAATGAAATGAAACATAATAAAGTACCGCGCCTCCCACCCAAAGTCAGCTGGGATAGGCTCCAAGCCCCTCCGCAACCCTACACAGGATAAGCGGTTACTGAGAATGAATGAATGAATGACTGAAATGAAATATATTTTGAATGAAGATTAACTGGCTTTTTTTTTATTTTTATTTTTTTTTTGGAGTGTGCGAGAGGAAAGGGGCAAAAATAAGAGTCAAAAAGTGGAAAAAGCAATTTTAAGCAGAGGAGATTAGAAAGTGAAAGATAAAAAAGGTAGATAATAGAGGAGAGGAAAGGATTCATAGAGTACCATAGGCCCAGATGGAAGAAGAGAGGGAGGGAGGGAGGGAGAATATGAGGACAGGAAAAAGGGCGGGAGACAAGACATACTGGCCTGGTGAGGAGCCGGCTGTGGAGGCTGGGTGTCGGGCTAGTCTCCATGGGCCCAAGGGTGCAGACGGACAGAGGGAGGGAGGAGAGGAAACAGAGATCACTTCTGTCAGAACTGGGTTCATACCCCCGGGGCCACAGAACTGGGCTGGCCCGGGGAGAGAGTCAGAGGAGGACAGAGGGGGTGTGGAAGCAGCAGCAGCAGCAGGGCTATTTATACCACTTCATTCTGGACATAAGGAGATACGTGTGTGAGCAAGAGACACAGATAGCCGAGCACATGCTTTAACGTCATGCATGTGGAAGCACTACATACGCATATATGCATTCATAAATAAGTGGATGAAAGGTCATTTTCTCTAGGACGGACACACACACATACACACACACACACACACACACACACACACACACACACACACACACACACACACACACACACACACAGCTGAACATCCTTTTGTCATTGCAGGGGAGAGTCGTACATCCGAGAGAGCAACGGAAACAAGACAGAGACAAAGACGGAGAGAAAGAGTGAGGTAACCCTGCCTTGTCCCCAGCACCGGGGGAAATCTGCAACTCCAAGGTTAATTAAGCACTGGAAATGAGATCAAGAAGCTTTGTGTTTCCAACTCATTAACCAATCACAATGCTTCTTCAAAGCAGTTCAGCACTCATCTCAGAGTGCAGAATAATTGTCTGTCAATGCAGATCAAAAATCGAATCACGCGACGGACCAGGACTTGGTTCGGCAACAGCCGGAGGCGTGTGGACGGAAAACTACTGCAAATTACTGTGGAGCATGTTAGGAAATGATACGGCAGTACTGTGGACGTATACTTGGACATCAAAAGAACAAGATGTTGTAAGGGTAAAACCCATTCCAATAAAAGGAATCAATACCACGCAAAGGCTCTAACAACAGCCTGAAGACTCCAAGCGTCGAGAGATCTGAGGTCTCGTGTTAAGTTAAGGCAGCCTGGTCTTCTTCTGCAGTTTATTTGACCAAGTGTTTAAATAAAAAACATCTGGGTCTCAGCTATTTCAAATATCCTAAGCTGAAAATCTGAACTTAATTAGCATGCACAGCATAGTATTTGAATTTCAAAGAATTTATAATGCATTGCTCTAACTTTTCTGTTTAAATGTATTACATTTTAACTAGAGTTCATGCAGAAAGCGTTGGATGAAACCTATCTTAAAACTCTTCCAATGCTGAACCAATGATAAACCTGCACCTCTTTGTAACCATGAGGGAACAACCTCACATCTACTCTAGAACTTATTATCAACTACAGGGTGCTGCTGAAGCCATAACTTAACATTCATTTGATAGTAAGATCAGTCACTGCTGATTTCCCACAGCGGTTTGATTCTGTTTTTCTATAAGAGCGCCCCGGGGGACACACTGTGTCACTGCAGCAATCTACAGCCGATGTCCGCAGCTTTTGACACCAGATCAGTCACACAGTCACAGGGTTTTACAATGTTCTCTGCTCCTGACAAGGTCGCCACAAAAAAAAGGAGAAAAAACAGTTATAGAGGACAAGAGATCAAGGTATAAAAGCCAGGGTATCACTGCAGTGTCCCTGCATTTTACACATTCTGAACATGGCCGACAATGTAGAGGGAATTAGAAGATGAAAAGGACTGCTTGAGATCAGATCAGATCTGTGCTGTGCTCAGTCATGATTGATGTTATTTCATAGGAAGAAACTAGCGATGGAGGGCAATCCAGGGCTCTGATGCATTCCCTTAAACATAGAGTGTGTATTTGTTCATGTGTAAAGTCATTATTTACATAGATGGAGGTTTAAAAATTTAAAAAAAAGGTTTTTCTTTCTTTACCACATCATTTTGCAAGAAAAAAACAATGCAGGAACAACAAAATAAAAAAAACTCAACAGACCATAATCTGATATGACTGAATTCTCAATGTTTGGATCTGTTTGGTCCAACCTGCAGTCGACTACAGCTTAGAATGGCAGCTGCTGGATGGGTTTCAAGCATTAAGGACCTTTTGCAACTGCAGGTTTATTGAATACTTTTAAACTGAGGGAAAATAAAGATGCTTAGGAGCAGATAAAGAGGGTATAGTGGCAACGGACCAGGTGTTGATCTGTACTGCTTTTAGAGGTCAATCAAATCAGCCGGATGAAGTCCTGCGACAAGCTAGTAGCCAACGTCCGAAGGATTTTAGCGTCACTACCGCTGAGGAGGGATAAGAGGAGAGTACTGAGGAGAGTACTTTATAGCTAGTGAGAAAGAGGCAGGGCCTCGTGATTGGTCAAAATATTGTATGCTTCCACTCATGTACATTGTGCATTGATATTTGGATCTATTTTAACCATTTATCCATTATCTAAAACAATTTCCATCATTCTTCCATGACTCTTATTTATTTCAATCATTTATTGAATACCTGGTGTGGTGTTGGGGTTTGGTTAGTATTCAGTAGGAGCAGAGAGAGAGAGAGAGAGAGAGTGTGGGGGCGGTTCAGGGAGCAGAGTTATGACAGGTGTTTCTGTGTTGGACTGATTGCTCTCTCTGGTTGCAGTAGCGTGAAACAGAAGCCTTTTGTTGTGTTTTGGCCGTCCGTTTATACAAGAACGACGTTTTCGGGGAGTGAAACTGCAAACTTTTGAAAATGGGCTGCAGACTGGAAATATTTCAAAACGCCACCGTATCGTAACCCTGGCTGAAAACGATGGCGACACATCCCCGCTTCGTGCATGCCTATTACAGTTCCTGCCAGCCTTTGTCATGTACACAGATAGCAAACAGCCTACTATGGCCAGAACAACAACAAAAATACAACGTCAGACTGTCCGTTTTTGGTTTTTTGTGTGCTGCAGACTCTATTAAGTTTATTAACGCTCCTCCAAGTAGATCTGCTGAACCACCACTGTGATCTTTTTCTGTAATGTTGATTTTTGAAAAGTTAAAGTTACATTTTAACTATGCATTACCAAACTATTTGAAGTACTTATTCATTAATTCCAACCTTTTATCCACTACTCTAAGCTAACTTGTACCTCAACTAATTCATTCAGTAATAATTTCCTTATATGAAGGGCTAGACCAGTCTTAATTCTGAGACAGGTGGTGAATATCTTAATTTAAAACAAAACTGTGCTTCCTTGGCACCTTGGCTCTAACCATAAGAGTCAGTGCATAGAAAAAAAAATCAATTTCTGCATTTATCATACTGTCAAAATTACAAGGAATGGTTATGGCTGCGAGACACAGGGTTTTGTGAGAATAAACTAATTTTGTTTTCACTGTATAATACTTAAGAAAGAAGTCCCTGTAGTATTATTGTGTGACAAGAAGAATAAATGGAGGAAGCGAGAATTTCACAATGACTTCTATCGTATAACCTCATTTAAAAATAAGTTTTGCCATGCATGATTTATAGATTCTAAATGTATGAGAATGGGGAGACGGGATGAGCTGAGTGCTATATTGGTATTCAGACTATAAAAGCTATGCATGAGTCAAACAGGATGTGGATTTGAATAAAAAAAGAGAAAAAACAGTGGAGAAAAAGGGCAAAAGATGGACTAGATAAATTCACTGTCGTCTCTCACACACCTCTCTGCTGTTGTTCATTTGTCTCAATTAGTGAGCATCCATTCAGGTTGTACAGTCTGCAAATTCATCAGCCCCAGCCATCTATTGGCTTTATCTTTCCTATTTGTCTCTTCTTTGCTCCTTGCTTCATTTATTCAGTTTTCATTTTCGAGCTGAGTGGCGTAAACGTCTTATATAGCCCATGCTCAATTACTAAGAGCATAGCAACAATTGAAATACGCTGAATATTATGATTATTGAATGAAATTCAAAACATCTAGTGCACATTATGGTTTAAAAAGCAAAACTAGAAGTGGGGAACTGTCATCGCTATCTCTACAGAGGGCTGCGGCTGAGTAAATGCACTCTAGGAGATGGTGGTCTGCCTCAATCTGCAGCTAAAGCGGGAATTATCTTAATATTCAAGTACAGAAACTGCAGTTATTTAATGTGATTCAGAAACACATAAAGACAGATGACTACAAACGGACCTGTGTGGATCCAGGGCACCGAGTCCACTTTTGTACACCTGAGCTGCTTGGTGCACAGAATGGCTGCAGCTGTGGCGAAGCGAGTGGCCATTAAACTGAAAAACGAGTTCCTCTCCTCAGCGGGCAGCTGATTTTTATTTTTTATTTTTTATTTTCATGGGATCTGTCATGCGTTTGTTGGTGACAGGTTTTTTTAAATCGTGCGCCTGAGCGGTCACCGGGAAGAAAAAAAAAAATGTCCCGCCGCTCGTTCTCTCTCTCTCTCTCTCGTGCTCCTTCTCTCTTTAATGAAAAACAGAAGCGGCAGCAGCTGGTTGGTCCACTGTTGTCCTTCACATCCCAGTGACCATGTCACGCTGATCACCGTGCATTACTTTATCACGGCTTGACACGAGCGCACACAAACACATGCAAACTGTATCCTTGCATATGCAACGAGCAGGCGCAATTTAAGATTAAAGCTGTGAGCGGAGTTGAACGGGCCCTCACGTTCCTGCATGGATCAGGGTGTGTGACAGCATCAGCCTCATTACCAGACATCGACCGCTTGATACAGCTCAGAATTTTCTTTCTTTTTTTCCACTGAAAGCGAAGGAATTCCACGGACACTAATCATCATATTATTTCATTTCATATAAATTAAATGATTGTCGTCACACAAGGCTTACTGCCTGTTGCCTACAGGTGCTGCAATGACTATGGCTCCTAAATGGCATATATGTTCTCAAAGATGTGAAAATTAAAGCAGACTTGGAATCACAATTATGTGCTGGGATTTTATCCTGCTGGAAATATCTGCGTCTGATCATAGCCAGTACACCCTGGTTAAGGAATGGAAGGCATTTAGAGCACTTCATTATAGGTTTGACGTCCTTCATCCACCTGCGCAACCTTCACACGATTTCTTCCCTGTAAAACCAGGAGGTAAATAAGGGTGTTATCAATCATAAAATACTAATTTAATTCTAAGGAATACTAGAGGCTGCAACACTGGATCAAATGCATCACTCAGTCTCCATAAATTCACCATCTATTCAGCCCAAATTACAAGGCAGGGCCGGCCAAGAGAATTGTCTTCTCTATATGTAGAGGCTTTGACTTCACTCTTCCCGTCAACATAAAACTTTGGTGCCGACAGAAGACAATAATTAAGAGCACAAATAAGCTGAGCGATAGTTATTAATTTGAAGGATAGAAACTGCTCCTTTCTAGGAGGACATTTTCAAATATCAATGCACTGCATGATATGAATATGGAAATATTTGCGGTCATTTCTCAACGCTGTGTGGACTGATCAACACGTGACTTTGCCCACTGTCATTGATTTCAACAGGCATCACCGCGTGTCATTTTTCTGGCCATGATAAAACTGTAAATTAGATCAACATAATTGTCCCTCCAGGCTCACAGTGAAGTTGAATGTCTCTATTAATGTCCTATGGGGAAAGGAGTGTGTTTATGTATGGGGTGTTCCCCCCCCCCCCCCCCCCCCCTACAGATTATTCACATTCCTCTCACCCCATTTCTCCCCGCGGCACACCATTGTAATCTCTTTAGGAGAGACCATTTTCCTGTTTGTGTGTGTGTAAAGTGTGATGCTGGTCATTAATATTTCATGCTCTCTGTCTGGGTGGTTCACTACATGTACACAGAAGGCTTTGTGTGTGTCTGTGTGTGTGTGTGTGTGTGCGTGCGTGTGTAGGGACATTGTTTGTGCTGTGAAACTAATGTCTTGACTGGTTGTCACATCATTCCAGTCCCAGACATATACCTTCATGCCCACATCGGATGAAGCCCTCAAGGGATCGACCAATCAAAAAGCCCCCACTGAGCACAGATGAAATCAGCCTCCCTCAGCGCTGCCAAGTGATCAGAGGAGATCCATCTCACACACAAACACAAAGACAGGTTGACTTTGCTCACTTTTGGGGACATTACCTTAACCAATGACCCAAAAATCAGCTTTTTTTTTCTTTTTTTTTTAGAACATAGCCTTTGTCCCCATTTGGACAACCTGTCCCCACTTAGATGGTCTTATTCTGAAATGTGTCCCCACAAGGAAACTAAATCGGAAACCTTCTGGAAGTCTGTGTGTGAATGTGAACGTTCTCTCCTCTGCCGAGTTTAGTGCCTCAGCTCATGTCTCCACTTATATATGGCCTCTCTCTCTTTCCAGGTTCACTCTTTCTCAGTCTTTCTGAAGTCCTTAAGCGTATATCCATTCATCTGTTAGCCATCTTAAAACTAGGACTAGGAAAAAAGCCTTTTTACACTTGGCTAATATGGAAAAGTTGATGCATTGATATGAAACAGTGCAACAAGAAACGAATCAAAACTTTGAGCATTCACTTCCTGAACAGATAATAAAAATAAAATAGTTACAGACGAAACAGATCTATGGATTAAACCGAACCCTGAACAGTCATATACATCCTATTTCCATGTTTTCAGTGTTTCAGGTTTGACCGCCACTCTTTTCATTCAGTTTCTGGAGAACTAGCGATGCCAACTGATGCCAATAGTGGCTGGGAATGTGCGTTAATCTGCACTTTCTTTTGCCAGTGTTTATACAAACGGATGTGAATCTGACGAGATGATATGTTGGAGCCAGAATCAACTGTCTCTAGGTGTGAAATCACGTTTGAGGTACTGACCCAAATGTGTCTGCAGCTCCTGTACAAGCTGTAACATAATACAAACATTATATGCCAGTCAGCCAATGCAAAAGCGATTTGAATGCTCTGCCAAAAACAAACATACATACGAGGGAAAATTATTTCCCTGACTGTATTTCTGTAACAAAGTATTTTTCCAAACAAAAAAATCAAATATTAGATATCGTGATCACTGAGTTTACAGTAATCATCTTAAGCTACAGTTTCCTTTTCCCAGGTTTAAGTCAACTGAAGTTGCAAAACTGCTCACCTGGGTAATATTAAGGACAGAATCCTGCAAAAATGCATTGCTGTGATTCAGGCATCTCTGTTTATACTAATAAACAGTGAAACTAAGGGGAGGCTAAAGTTTTAAGACTGAGTATTTGTCCAAATATCCACAGTTCAGACACATTTATTTGCATCCCAGGGGCATACCGTTCCAAGAAAGAACAGTACGAAGCAATTTAAAACGAAGAAAACGGCGAGGGTATTTAACAGCATAGCATTGCTTGTTAAAAAGGTACACAAGATAAAATTGAGCTATAGGCAGCCAACCTCTCCTTAAGGCTCATTTTGTTGCCCTCCTGTTTCTCATCCTCTCCCATCCTCCCAAGTTCTAATCCCTGTTATCTATTTGATTGACCAAACCCTTTAATCACACAGCTATCTCGAGGATGGAAATGGCAGTGGCTAGATAATTAGCTGCTAGATAATGGATGTCTTTTCTCCCAACAGCCATCCTCTCCTCCCTTGTTCGCTGGTCATTCCTAGAACAAGTTTATAGTTAATTGACTATTCATCACCAGCCATCTGATGCTCGCTGAGAGTGGCTTTCGCCAACGTTCTCCACTTTTACTTCCCTGCATACAGATACCGAGCCACGCAGTGAGCATCGAACGGCACACGCACAAACAAAATAATAGAGCGCATGAGTACAAACACAGACACTGACACGCATGTGGATTAGCATAAACATTAACATATAGGCCAGCTCATCTATATTCATACTGCACATAACCACTAATTTAGTCAGTTTAGGGCTTGATTGTGTGGTAAATAATGTAAAGTAATGAAAAATAAAACAACACCACACAAAAAAAGTTGTGTAACCGTTGAAAAATAAACAAACTGCAGTTGGCATGACCTTTGTCAAAGACACAAAGGAAACTAAAACATATACTGTGAGAGCTAATGTGTAGGTTTCCTTTTGAATATAAGCACGGCTAAACCTAGACTTAGACTTAGATATAGACTTAATTGATCCCAATACACACACACACACACACACACACACACACACAAAAAACACTAAAATATAAATATAAACAGAGTAAAAGTAAAAGTAAGTGTGTTATATACAGAGACCGTGTGCAAAGTAGCAATGAGTAGCAATGAGTTGCAGTAGAAATGTTCAGTTTTAGCTGTGAACTGCTAATGTTTCTCTAAATACTTTTCTATATACAGTACCAGTGCAAAAATTTGGAAAGTTTCCCATTCAAGTGGATGGGTAGGTATGTCCAAACTATTGACTAGGACTGTATATCTTGGACTTCTTGCAAATTTTGAGAATCAGAATGAGCAGCAGGCATATTCTTAATGTCTGTCCCTCTTTCTGACTTTCTTCTCTAGTTTAAATTCTGTCCTTGATGTGTTGTTGTTTTTTTAGTTCTTGTGAGCCTTGTGATCATTTCCAATCTTTACTGTTGCATTTTCTTCCCTATTAAGAGGTTCATTTGAACATGAGCTGAATAACTTTATTGTTAGGGACTGATATGATCTGGAAAGCTCTCTGTAGACTAAGTTTACAACCATGATCTGAAAAGAGTTAGGGAGCTCTGTAAAACGTTAGTAAGACAAGACGTGATCATTTGTTCAGCATCTTTTACATAAACTCAATTAAAATTTGTACAAAGATAATATATTAAATGTTTCATCTCATCAACTTATTTGATGTTTTTATAAAATATATGCATATTCTTTGTTTGATGCCGGCATCACTTTTCAAATAAGTTGGGACAGGAGCAATAAAAGACGGGGAGAAGTTGTGGAATGATTTATTTTTTTTAAAAGATGATTGGATCATTCCACAGGTAAACTGGTAAACCGGTAACAGGTAATAGTATCAAAAGGGGAATCTTATAAAGGCTCGGGCGTTTACAAGGGTTGGGTTACAAAAAACAGTAAGTACTACATACAGTATATACTACAGAGAACATATTCACTTATGTATTTTATTTTATTTTATTGTTTGTCTTCTCTTTCTCCACCACCCACAGTAATGGGAGATTTAGGCTAAATAAACAGCTGAATTGTTTCTTGCTCTTTATTGTTAATTAGCAGCAAAACAATAAACCCTTCATTAAAACCTGACTCAATATTTTTCTGTCTCTCACACACAAATGATTATTGATAGTAAACACTGCTTTGTCACTTATTCACCCGCCCGTCTGAATCCATAATATTTTATTGTAAGCTGACCTGAACTTCAGCTGATCTTATAAGAAGTTATGTAACAGATCATTAGTACAATACACTGAACAAATAAAACCAGCATTTCCCACCATTCCAAGGGCAAAGGTCTCACATTTTAGCACATAACACAACCCCTAAAATAAGTCTGGCGATGCTTCTGCATTACTGGATGGTTTTTTTTCTAAACAGGGGGTCAAAGTATTGCCCAGTGATCCTTCATCATGAACCTGAAGTTCCTGCCACCAGGCAAACAGAATGGCATTCGCATTTTTCCTCCAATTAAAGCATGAAACTCCGTGGATGGCTACGGGGATAAATTACCTCCTAATTGGGCAGGTGGGCTGCGAGGGACTCTGGCCGGCAGAAGGCTTTAGATCATTCCATTTATTTGCCAGTTGATTTAATCAGCGCTGCCTGTTGATTTGATGAACTGCTCTAATAAGCAGCTTGGTGTATTGTTCATCTTTGGGGAAAGACACAGTTTAAAAAAAAAATAATCTTTTCATACTATTAACACAGATAAATACTTATAGATATTAAATGTGAAAGCAACATATGGAAATAAAAAGCAGACAAGGGAGTGGGATTATGACACAGAGAGAAGGTGTGAATATAAGATTGAAATGTTAAAAGGGTTCAGGTTAGATGTGGTCAGACTTTAAGTGCATCACTTTCATTATGTTGACTTTAAAAGTTGTTGTGCGACGAAATACCGCATTTAAGATGACATCGCTGCATTTATTGCCTGGAATTCGTACGTGTCAACAACAAACAGAGAATACAAGTGCTCTGTTGTCATTTAAAGTTCAGTGAGGTTTTGTGTGATCAAAAACACACTAAGACAGCAACTTGTTAGCTTCACTCCATCATCCAGTTTATTGCCACATAACACAGCAGAGGACAGTATGTTCAAGGCTTTATGCTCCAGATACTCTTTTTTTCATGCCTAATTTAAACATTCAGATGATTAATGAAACAGTCCTTATTCACATGAGCTTCAGTGTGTGTGTGTGTGTCTGTGTGTGTGTGTGTGTGTGCGTGTGTGTGTGTGTGTGTGTGTGTGTGTGCTAGTGAGGGAGACAGATGGGACAGACCTCCACCACCCTACACTCCTCTCTCTCTGCATGAGTTCTCACCACAGTGTGTGGGTTGTTTTAGTGCCAAAGCATCACACATACACACAAACACACACACACACACACACACACACACACATACTGCACACACACACACACACACAAACACACACACACACACACACACACACACAGACACACACCCGCACATACTGCACACACACACACACAACACATAAATATGTCATTATGTGAAGCTTTGTTATCCGTATTTATCCTTATTTATGTGACAAGTTGACAAAATGATTTTGCATTTGATCTATTTTTTAGCAAATATAATTGGAGTCACAGCCTTTATTTACGCTAATTAATTATGTATGTGTTTTCTCTCCTAGAAACAATGCATTCTGCTCACATTTGTTCACATGAGAATGGTTTAGAGTGTATATTTTTTCCCTCGTTAATCTGACTGATGTGACTTTTGCAGGATTTTTGTTGGTTTGAGCTAAACTGAGAGTGGAAAATCTGTCTTGTCTAAACATAATCTTGGGCAGCATGGTGGGCGGTGTGGCTGGTCCCGTCGCCTCACAGCAGGAAGATTCATATCCAGATTTGGGGACTTTCTGTGTGGAGTTTGCTTGTTCTTTCACAGTCTCACAGTCCAAAAATATGGTGTATAGTTGAAACTGTATCTCTAGATTGTCTATTGGTGCGAATGTGAGCATGAGTGTTTGTCTCTCTATGTGTCGCACCTGTGATTAACTGGCAATTTGTGCGAGGTGCACCCCGCCTCTCGCCCAGTGTCAGCTGGGATAGGCTTTAGCGTGGATGGATGAACATAACTATGTTACATTAATACTTTTTACCTGTAAAGCTCTACAAAAAAAAGAGAATTGTGTAACATGTTATAGCTAGTTTGAGTTTGGTGGTTTTAAAATTGACGGTCTTCTATGCCCAGTGACAATGCTGCAGCTATGAGAGACTCTAATGTCAGGTTCAGACTACCCAATATTAGCCTGATAGTAGCTCAGCCTGGCAGAAATAATTTAGGGTATCTGCAACGACAATGGGCCTTGGGCGCAGCAATTGATTGTTTTGTCTTGTATAGTTTAGTGTACAGACAAAAAGACAAAATGGAATTCTTTGGTATTGATGTCTGTGTGTTTTCCTAGGATGATTGCATGCATTTCCACACATGCAGTAATATCACTGCAGCAAATATTTTGGGACATGTAAGCAGTAAAACTAAATGCTGTGGTTCTAAAGTTGACAGGACAGAGGACAGAATAAACGTTTATCTCCAGAAATAAATATGTTTGACACCTCTGATGATGTTCAGGATTTCACTGATCAATTTCACTGTATGAACCTGGACTGAGAGTGTGAACTTTTTTATGTGTAGAACATGGAAAAGCCTATTTAACCTATTTTTGACCAATAGTATTTTTTTAATTTCCTTAAATGTGGATTTGTATCATCTAAATTATACACATTTATACTGAATATAATATGTCAAACATTTCTTGTGTCATTTTAAAGTTTATTGTGAACAGTTTTCCCTGTATTGTGTATCATCCTCGTAGGATAGAAGTACTACTGATGGGATGTTTCAGGATGTGAGATGACAACAAAATCCTGCTGCTCATACTGGACTAGATTATCATTATCACTAATGCACGATTATTTATTCACCAACTCTCTCGGTGAGATGTTTGTGGGGGTTTTTTTTTTCTCCACGGACACTGGTTTACAATGCATGTTTACCAGCCGATTGTTTGATTGATTAATTTTGTAGTTTGGCTAAGCCATAATATAAATGTTGATAAAGCAAGTCAAATCGAAAAGCAACAAGCCCGCTAAAAGGAGTCTCTTGTGCACAGGGAGATTGCAGCGATAGGACAGTTTAAAGGGGACGATGTCATAATAGCACACTCCAGATCAAACCATGTGTGATGCTCATAACGTGGCCAAAAGTCTATAAAAGTACACAGCTGATGTGCGGACTGTGGCATCAGTACCATGTGGAATAAACATCCCTCCCATGAATGTAAATCTCGGTGTGTGACCTTGTCTCCGAGACGTAAGGAGAGAGCAACTTCCTGTTTTAAATGCACGGACCCAGTGTGCTCAAGTGATAATGTCACAGATGTTGCTGACCTTTTCTAGTCGACCCAAACATCCTCGGCCTCACATGTCCACAGGCATATAAGGAAGCACGCAAACACATACCCACATGGGTACGTTTACAACTGGAAAGAAATGAACATGCGGGCTCATTTTCCCCTCCCCTTTCTCCCTCATGAGGCCGGACGTCCCCTGAACTCTCCATAGCATCTGAGTGCCACTGCACACAGACAGACACACACCTTCAGCATCTACAGGAATACCCTCCCCACAGTGTGAAGTGACCTGAGTCGCACAGGGAATGTAACATCAGAGGGTTGTGATGAGGGCTCTTGTCAAAGAACCTGTTCTCACATCTGTCTGTGCTGTGACCTCTCCCTATGCTCTGAACTCTTCATTGGCCTAACACACACACACACCCACACACACACACACAAACATACATACACACAGCATGCAGGTAGCTGGCAGCTGAATGTCAGGACCAGTTCGGACACAGTGATGAAGAAATACAACACTACCAAGCACAGAATTGTGCATAAGGCAAACCTGCACATGCACAATTCCTCTTTGGACATTTTCAAGAGCAATTAGTCCGTCCATGCCACCGGGGTTAGGCAGCATAACTGAGTGTGGCTCCAAACCAGAAGAGAGGCATCGCTAGTTAATGATGCGGAGCAGAGGGAAGGGTCACCCATGACTTTGGTCAAGACTCGCTTAACATACTTTCCTTGAATTCAAATGCAGGCTGAATATTTAAATTCACGCCTGATTGACTCAGTTGTTGGCTGCTGGTTGCTGTTTCCTGTCCACTGCCATATTACTGCAACTTCTGTAAGTTTGCATTAAGAGATGCGTATCTGCTCAGCCAGAAAAACTTTATGGTTTAAGGTAGGCCTGTCACAATTATTACGTAATCCACTGATCTCATGGAGCTGACCCCAATTATTTATGCATACGCTTCCATTCATCTGTATAAAAAAACAATCACTATTTCCACGTCTTTTTCCACTGTTTGATGCTTGACTGGCATTTCTTACCGATGTCATCCGTTTACTGCTATTCTGTTATGAGTGGAGATTTAAATTAGCCCTTGGCAACACTGACTGTTTACATCTTGAGGCCCTTAACTCTTCGACGAGCGTCTATTAAAGTGAACATCATGGATCATTTAGTATAGCAAGGTCAGACACCAAAGCTGTGGAAACATTTCAAAATAAAAAAGGAAAGCCCAACAACTTTGACGAGGAGATTTGTTGAATTTGCAGCAACAAGGTAGCAGCAAAAACTGCTAATACCACAAATCTAAACCAACATCTACAGATCCACCAACCCATCCACATCAATGAAGACAGCAATGGGTCCATCCAGGCATTTAGCACTATAACTTTCAGATGAGTCGGTCTAAAATTAATATAAGTAAACATAAACAAGACAGCGCCAATGATGCCATTAAATCTGGTCTTCAAATTCATGTATGATCAGTATGAGATCTTGATTTGTCAAATACTTAAGACTAAACACCAGCAAACTAACACCATACCCATCAGCCTTGGTTATACCTTTAGTTTAATGTTAATTAGCAAATGGTCCCTTAGTCTTCTTTCAATTTTACTCCTTCACTCAGGCAAAGACAGGAAACTGAAGGATCTGCAGCCTCCTCAAAGCACACTACATTTTAAAAAATAGATGTCAAGAAAATAATTCATAATCTTCAATAATTGATCTAATAGTTCTCTAAATTATCTAAAATATTCAACAAAACATAAATCACAAATGCAATGAGGTCATAAATTTAATTACTTTCTAATATGATTGATGCTCCGTTGGAGAACGGGCATGAAGGGATTTGCATGAGCGACCTAAAAGCTCAATATTTTCAATTATTTTACGTTTTATACACACTTTTCTCAATCCACCTTGTTTACTCGCTGTCTGGCGAAAGGGATCGTTGCTTATTTGGCACCACCTGAGAAATCTTGCCAAGCTTAAAAGTTTTTTATTAAAAATTTACACACTAAATAAAGCAACATAAAAGGGTTGACAGGCCCCTCAGCTCTTAGTGGAGGGCTGGAGATCTAGACCTTGGGAAACGAGCCACGGAAAGTCTGCTCTCCTTCTTCCCTGATGCGTGTATGGCATCTTTCAAGATTAATAGTAAGAGTGGTTACCACTTGTTGTGTCACATAACTCACATGACAAAAACCTTGGCACGCACATGGCAACATGGCCGTTGTTTGAAAAGCAAGCCGAGGAAGGGCAGAAGATTAAAAGCCTGGAGGAAGAAGAGAAAGGCACGGCGCTCAACATGTGGCGAGCTGAAAAATGAACAAGTGAGTGGCACCACAGCGTGAACTCGGAGGAAGTTATGGGAGCGGCAGGCAGATCAGTGGCTTTCCCCCCGTGGCAGATTACACAGAACACACACAATGAGAGACAGGAATATGGCAGCGGCTCACTTTTTCTCGCCTAATTATCAGACGCCATATTGGCTCTCTTCAGGAAGAGAGGAGGTAATTTTGTTTCTGAGTCCTTTTGGGAAATTAATTCATTTTACTAAAGTGACTTGGTAATTACAGTGACATCAAGGTTAATTGCCAAATCTGTATTGCTTTGGTGCCGTCAACGTCAAAGAAATCTGTTCTCTAAACACTCAGTAGTAGACAACAGACCACACAAGAACAAACACACACACAAGTCCACATGGGCTTTTGTGGCTTTTTGTCTGAACAAAAGCCTACAGTCGTACACAAGTAAACAACAAGCGCAAACACAAACAAAAACAGCACATTATGAAGGCTTTAAAGGCGCTAGAGCCTCATGTATGAAAGAAAACAGTAAACAAAGCAAAAGGTCAAAAGACAAAATAATAACAGAGGAAGACAGTGCCGGATAAACTCACCAACACCTGTTTTTTTCGAACGAGCCACATGTCCCATCATCCACAAAAAGAACCCCGATTTAAGTCTTTTATCCGCTGATGACAATCCCCTCTTTCTCTGATGAGTTTTGTCCACAGCTTGCTGTTTGCTCACGATTCACAAAAAAAAAGTTTGGTAAAGAAAACAGGGCAAAGTCATTGGGGTGAAAACTTGGTGATCATTATTACAAAGCAGAATGCATTTTGTTCTCCGGGGACAGAATCAACAATGAAAGACATCGCTCTCATTAACGGATCAGAATAAGGTGCCAGCTGTGTTGTTATGAAATATGTCTGGTGAAAGTTGGGAAAGCCCAAGTACACCATGCTCCACAAATATAACTGCTGATTTGCAAATCGTCCTTCTTACCCTTTTATCCTTGAATAATTTGAATTGCATTATTTTGTGTACTGTTGGTGCCCCCGTGTTGCTGCACCCTAATCAACGTACACTTTGATGTCTTTTTTTTTTTATGTGTGTGGGGATTTCTTGCCACTACGGTTGGACAGCTTTCCTCTAGACGGCGTTGCTCATTTTGAAATCAGTGGGTGAATAAGGGATGCAACAAAGGTAAAAACAAAAACATTACAGATTCCATGTCTGTCTCATGAACACTAGAATCACTACAATATGATGAACGCTCTCATTGCTTCCATGTCTGGCAATATACCGAAATAGAAATGGCAAAAGCATCAAATAAAATTAAGGATATTTAAACAGCCTCTGAAAACGTCACCAACTAAATGCATAGCTCCACCACGGTAGAACATTCATGTATGTTGAGTTTGCCCGGTTCCATCCCACCAATGTACGTGAAAATCGGTTCAGTACTTTTGTGTAATAAGGAAAAATCAGGACACTGCCTTGCAGTGTCGAGGAAAGCTATAAAATAATTCCTGGATTGGTCCCTATGTCAAAATGTGCACCATATTTGCACATGTCCTTGTCTGACCCACCCTTGCACCAAGGTCTGAGGAAATCCACCTTTATTTAAATAAGGTAGGACTAGCAGAGTATATGGAGGGTGCAAAGAAATAACCCAAGTGGGCCGAATTCATCGAAGGCCCAGTGCATCCGAATACTGGATCCCACAGCCAACATCAGTCCCAGGTTACTGTGGCTCGTGTTTGTGCATATGCCTTTTCCATCCTGACAACAGGTGCTGCATCAGTCGGGCAGGATGTTCCTGGATGTTGTAAGAATCCCTTAGGCCTCGTTCTCCTGCTGCCTGGTGCAGCTGCCAACAAGTGAATGTACTAAAAAATATATTGACCAGACCATGACTCACAAGAATCCTCTGTGTACATTTGCGAAGAAAAGTAGTCAGCAGTGCTGTGAAATATAGGAGAAACAAGAAAATGAGTTATTCTACTGTCGATTTGAATAATGTCTGTTTCACAAACATGATAAACTTCAAGGCTTAATGTGCAACATTGAGGATTTTACACCAGGAATACTTTTTTTTTTTTTTTAAATAAGTAAATAGCATCTGTTAGAATTAGAACGTGTTAAAAGAGCTGGTTAGAGTCACATCTGGCAGGGATTAGCATACTTCCCAACTGGATTCAACTTTGATACTTGACACTCACACTCATGCATTAATTATTAGTTGCTAATTTGACAAACTTTCAGTGCTGATGATGAGGTCTGTGGTGGTTTAATTGCCACTAAAGACAGATTTATACATGTAATCTTAAAGTGCATACAGCCACGTCTCCCTCTCTGCTCCAGTTCTGTAATATTACAGATTCAGGCATCAAGATTTCCCCCAGATGTCAAAACTATTTAATCTGAAACCATCAACTCAAAACACAATCACAGAACCTCCACCAAGGCAGCTCAGTTTCCCCTTTACGCCATAACTAAAAGCAAGAGTCCCATGAAAGTCTGACCCTCATGACTCGTTGACCATGAAAACCAACACCTAGAATTTGGAATAACACAGGTATCATTATGAGTTTCATAGTTATTTAAAGAAAAACAATATTTCACTTACGGTGAATGTCTTCAGGATCAAGTCAGTAACTTTTTTTTAAGATCTGTCAAATTTGACACAATCAGCAGAGTTTCAGCTAGCTAGCTAGTTTAGCCCCTGCAAGTCTACAAGTTGAAGTATCCTTGAGCAAAGATACTGAACCAACTAACTGACTAAATAAATAAATAAATACTGATCTTATGTGCAAGATATCACATTATTACTTATTCTCTCACAATGGCAAATTTTCTGTGAGCCCTGTGAAGAAAAACAAACAGACATTAACATTATCCGGCTATAATGTAGACTCGTGTTGAATCTTCTAAGTAAATAATTAGTTGTGTTGGGGAATACTTAACCCTGCAGTTCACAGGAGCTGTGAAGCTCTTAACCAATCAGAGTACAGCTCAAGGCCAGTTGATCTCTGATCAATGATGGGCCTTGATTTGCTCATTAGGCCCAGATGTGAAGTCTAATTAGGCTCACCAGTCTCAATTGGTGTTGTATCAAAACACACAGACATACACGCAAACACCCCAGCCCCCCTCCAGCCCCCCTCCAGCCACCCCCGGACAACCTGAGCTTCCAGAGTGATCAATGTCTCTGTCATCCAGGGCTGTGTCCAGGGCGGCAGGCGGGGTCGTTGAGCCGCCGCGGCCAGACTCGGGGCTGACATTAGCGGACGCAGGGTGAGTGATGTCAGCCTGCTTCTCCCCCGGGGGGGGGGGGGGGGGGGGGGGGGGGGGGGGGGCGGCGGAGGCAGGGGATCTGGCTCGGTCCAAAGCAGTGGGCTCAGAGAAAGGTCACTGTTCAGTCTGGTGTGATTAATAAGACAAGAAGCTGAGTGTCCCCAACGCCATTATCAATATCCGCGGCCACCAGCCGCCCCAACTGCATATGCAGCAGGAGTCTCACACACACGCACAGAGAAGGAAGCTAAAACAATGCAATGATTCAGATGCACACATAGTTAAGTCTTCTGTCTTACTGGTGTGCGTTTTGGTTGCATCAATTAGATCATTTATTCCCAACAACGACTCTGACTCAACCTGATTCTGGTAATGACCCACAGCAAATAAATCCGAGAGGTGAAAGTCTGCGACTAAAATGTCAGCACAGCCTCGGCGACAAACATGACATTTAAACAGACATCTGTTTCGCTGCTCTGTTTCCCCACCAACCAAAAATATTTATCCTAACCACGGCTATCCCATGTAAATCAGGGAGGGGGGGGGGGGATTCCCACTATTACTAGGAAAAAACTGTGAGCCATTGAAATAGTTCTGCATCCTTATTTCCATGCACTGTGCTGCATCTCCCAGAGAGACAAACTGATTTGGACATAAAAGCATGTGAAAGAAATCCAAAGTTTACAAAGACGGCAGAAACTCCTCCCGCAGAATGAGCACTTTCATTTCACTCTTATCCATCCGTGTCCGCTCTCCATCCTCCTTAGCTTTTAGTTACACCCATCAGCATCAACAAGCAAATCTCACTTCCTTAAATCAATTAGCCTCCGCATGTTGAGTGTAACTAATAGCCCTGCTGAATCCTAGATTAAATATGCTAGATACAAGCCGAGTATGAAGCGGGATAGTTAAGATAATTAAAAGTGATAAATCCTTGAGAGAGGGAGATGGGGGAGAGCCAAGTGTAAGCGAGAGGAGGAAAGACAGCTTGAGAAAGACACAGGGGGTCAAGATGGGACAGTTTAATGGGACGAGAGGCCAAAATAGCAACAAAACAACAAAAAAAGGGAGGAAGAGATATATAAAAAGGACACGTAAATGTGAGTTGGAGAGGCATAGATGGAGCGGGAGTTGTTTTCAGCCTCGCCTTGAGCGGCCCAGATGGTGAGAGCTCCTCTTCGTCTAGCCCTCGGTGCATTTGGCAGCAGCTACTCCCTCTCTGCTGGCGACTGTACATCTCTCTGTGTTTCTTACTCCTCTCGCTGGAAAGCTGCATTAGCACAGGCTGTAAAAGATTACCCCACATTATCACACTCCACAAAGTCCCGTGTTAACGCTCTGACCTCTGCCTCACATTTCCAGATGTACAGTGCAAGTGCGTTCACGTCTCCGCCGGTGATTTGCGTTGCAGTGTTATGCGAATGAACCTTTTTATTTATAGATACGGGGACGCACTTATAGTCACAGCTTTCAGACGCAAGCGGCTGAAGCCTTGAGACGGCAATATGCTAAGTGCTTGGCACACTCACAGAAGTGTTGTCAGTGAATGCAGCTTCAATTTTTAAAGACAATGGCAGTAAAATATGGATTTTTGTCCCTGTGTTAAATGCTCTGCTGTTTTTATGTCACATGCATGTCAAGAAAAAAAAACATTTGGGATTTAATGCAAATCAAAATCTCTCTTTTTAAGGAAAATGTTCAGATATTTTTTGTTTAGTCATTCTGTACTCTGCTCAGTGGGTGCTTTCAAGTTAGAGGTGAAACGGGGACAGTATCAGCTGTTCCACCTCCAATCATTCAGGATCCAATTACATGCTAGTTTAGCAAGAATCTTTTAGAACATTTAAGAAAAGGCAATTAAACATTTACTGTGTAAAGAACACATATTGGATGATTATTTACTGGGGATTTAAATGGAGCATTTATTTCATAGATGTTCCTCTGAAAATCAACAACATCAAGTCTCCAACCTTTGTCTACATTATCCTGACAATTAGCAATTACATAGTTCTTGCCAGTGAATTTTAGGGGGAAATTATTGGAAAAAACAAAACAATATAAATTACTTATCCAGCAAACCCCTACCATATAAACTGGAATTGACCGCTACAGCCATATAGCATGTGGTAGCTAGCCTCAAATCACTTTGGTTCTCAATCAAACCTCAAAGTTTTTTAATCTAAATCCCTTGAGATTCTAAAGTCCACATTTTCTTAATCATTTAGAAACATGTCACATTACAGAAGCTAAAGGTGAGCTAACTTCCATTACAATGGGCCTTTAAAGGTTTCAGTTTGAGTTGGCTTCTACTTTATTATTAAGCAATTCATGCGTATAAATGGTATCATTATGAAATTATCATTCATCCCATATGTTAATCTGTTAACCATTATTTGACTGCAGTATTAAATCTGCTTTATCGTAAAGTTTGCCAGAAACAGATTGTGTTACAGCTTCACACACAGTTGGATTCATACACCAGCGGCTTATGAGGGCTGTCTTTTCCGCCAAGCTAATAAAATCCTCCCGAGCTCTCCATCACTGTGAGAGATGCTTTATATTTTCCTTTGTCATCCGCAGCAGAAGCAGGCTGCTGATTTAGAGTGGGCCGCACAACAATGACTTTTATTAGGGAGGTAAATATTAGTGTTGGGAGGGCGAGATTCACAGCTGGGGCTGCTGTGTGCATTGACTGAGAGTAGACGGAACCGAGATCAGCTGAAGGATGCTCAATTTGAGTCTTTTGTCACATCCCGGAGTTCAATCAATTGTTTTCATCAATAGCTTTGTTGTGTTGGAGTGTGCCCTCGTTTTAATGAGACAACAGGAAACGACAGCGTTTTTTTATTTTTTATTTATATGATTTTTAAAAAGTTTGTAAGTGAAGTTTTTAACAAAACACCCACACAGATTAAATCCATCTATGGAAATGTTAATGAATGCAAGCCGTTGCTGCACAGAGGTGGATGTAAATCCATATGCTGATTGCTCATTATTCCCACTGTGGGATTACAGGGAAGCAACAAAGTAAATGTACTGTGTGCAAACTCACTGGACATTTTTCAATGAAGGGGGTGCACAACGTGCTGGACCACTCATACCAGATGCACAGCAGGATGTGAGACTGATTCTGTGGCTAAGCGGTGCATCCTGTTTTATAAGAAATCTCCTCTCCTCCCCTTGGGTTTGCCTGGCTCACGCTCGTGCCGAAGCCATCAGCTGTCAGCTGCACAGCCTGGCAGCCGGAGCACAAGACGAGTAAAGCTAGAAAGTAACCACAGTAAAGTCAAACTGATGAAAATGGCTTGAGGCCTTTTTTTTTTTTTTAAATCTGACCTAACATGACATGTAAACAAGATGCTTTACTTCTTCAAGGCAAACTGAAGAGTGGAAAAGGATTAACATTAATTTATGGCGTCCAACCCACATTCATCAAACTCGTTACCAGGTAACACCAACCGTCTATACCTCAACGGCTCCTCATCATGAAGGTGAGGGTTTTTCCTCCCACTCGTTCACCTGTCCTCCCCCCCCAACAGCCACACCACACACACAGAGAGAGAGAGAGAGAGAGAGAGAGGACTCCGTTTGTAATAGCTGCCGCGACGGCTTTGAGATTAGCCCAGATAAATATAAAGACCGGTGGTTTTACTGCACGGCTCATTGGCGTGGCAGATGACAGTCATTACATGCTGTGGGTTAAGAGGAGGAATCAGAAGAAGGGAGCGGGGAGAAACGGCAGAGGCAGATGGATGATAATGGCAGAGCAGATGCTTTTCCTTTTTTTGAAGACTGAATAATAAACATTTGCTTAATGATTTTTTAGCAGATTTTTTTTTAAATAAGAAAAAAAGAACCCCCAGCAATTCTCGCAGACAGCTATGCTAATGGGTAAGGTGACGAAAGGTACAATTTATTTCTGTCATCTCCCTTGTTAAGACATTAAAATATGGCTGGATGCATCCAAAGGTGATATTTCTCTTTTTATGATAGCCATCTGCAAATATACTTAAGGTTAAGTGTAGCATTATGAAACAGGAGATGGAGCAATGCTTCGGTGCTACATATGCACTCCTGCTTGAAATGCATGCTTTGCTTCTTACCTACTGCCGAGTACAGCCAGCAGGGCTTTTTTAAAGTAAAGACTGAGTCAATCGCTTGATATGTTTCAGTCATGCAGGGTTAAGAGAGTGTTAAACCAGACTGTGGGCTGACAGGGGGGGGGGATGCAGACTGGCTCCAGGGGTGGCTGTTGGTTGTCCAGCACTCACAAATATCTGCAACATAATATTTCTCTCTTCCAGAGTAACAACACTAACATTGTCTTTCTTTGATTCGATAATCATCCCTCATGCGGCTCCAGCTGTCAGTTTGCAGAGATGTCAGGTGTGGCTGTGCTCTCTCTACGACTACAGTATGAGCTGAATTTTAAAATGCATGCAATGCACCTTTTGCTAAAATTGTATAAAATGAAAAACATAAGCAAAAAAATAGATAATACAATTTTTAAAAAAGAAGCATTTTGGAAAGATGGAAAGGTGGTCTTGCCATAAAACTGACACAAGTATAACAGAGAAAAGGACTGTGCTTTTCCTTTTTGCTCTAAAGGTGGAAAAAAAACAGAAAACATTGAGGTCCAAACAAACTGAGTTTGGTTTTGGTTTGTCCATTTGGAAACAGGTAACAGTCTGGCAGCTCGTATTCCAGCTAGACAGTGCACTAAAATATGTTTTTGAAAATATTTTAGCCAAGAAACAGACATGAAGAGATCACGTCTCATGTTTCATCGACACTTCCTAGTTTTACAGTTTGATCTGAGTCTTTTAAGCTGTTCACAAACTCTTTCTATGCAGCTAAATAATACACTGAAATACGTCACTTAAAAACATTTCAGGCGAGACAGAGGCAATCGATCAGCTGTCTTGTTACAGTTTCATCTGAGTGATTATTGTTCATTTGGTCATACTTATTGTTAAAACATTAATACTACTCTTTCGTTTACAAGGTAAATATGAATGTAGCAGCAGCAGCTAGCATGAGGATTAAAATCAGCAAAAAGGAAAAAAGAACAAAGAAAATAAACTAAATTTTTCATTTTTCACTCTTGCCAATTCCTAGTTCCAGTCCTCACGCTAGTCTAAGGTAATCCTCTGCTATCTGTAGCTTCATATTCAGCATACAGGTAGCATCCGAATAGCTTACATTGGCATGAAAACTTACATTGGATGGAAATATCTAGCCTTGAACTGCCCAAAGATTGAAAAAGGAAAAGAAATACATAGATACAACTTGATATATAGCAAGCTTTTAGAGGAGCTGGTGAGCATTTTATAACCTCCAAACAGAGCCAGGCTAGCTGTTGCCCTCTGTCTACACTCTTTACGCTACACTAAGCTACTTCCTCACTTCAGCATCAAAATATCAATGTGAGATCTGATCCAATTAACAATAGTGCAGTATTTCCTAGGGTTAGGGTTAGGGTTAGTATAGTATAACTGCACTGAAAACGTCAACGAGTAAAAAAGACAGCAGAAGGATAGTACAGAAAGCAAACGCACTGCATCCACTTCTGTGGATCATCTTATCAACCTTCAGGCAGGAGATGGACACCACATGATGTGTTTCTGCGTTCGCAGAGTGTCATGGCACGTCTACAGGCACTCTGTTCCGACACATCTCGAAAACAGAAGGCGTCTGCAGACACACATGATCTTTCCAAGCAGTTTGGACGAGACATAACATTTTTCAGTGGTGGGAGCCCCCGGGTGTCTAAACCAGTCAGTGATCCCTTCACACGATGTGATCTTTTTGACAGGCAAGCAAGGTTCACCCAAAACACTCTGGGACAAAGCAAGACGTTACAGCTCAGGTGGATTTGAGAGCACAGACTGTACCTGTCTACTTGTAACTCGTTCATGTCCGACCTAACATGGCCGGAACAAGGCGCCGTGCTCTGTGGCTGTTTGGTGGATCAGAGCTGGCTGCAAATTCTTGTTTGTAATTCAATTGAAATTCACCTTATTTTCAAATGTTAAAGGTATACTCCCACTCAGGATTTTCCTTCTCAAGGCGCTGTGAAGAATTTTGAGAGTAATCACGGTATTTTTGCTCAGTAGGACGAATGCTTTTCTACAGCCTGATACAACGGTCATAATTTTAGCACTGCTGAATACAGAGAACAAATCCAGACTGTTAGTGGAGTGGGAGGATACCTTTAAAAATGTGCTATAAAACAGCTAAATATGAACAAATGAAAAATATAATGTGTCGTATTGCAGGGTGAAGAAACCATGCCTGCACTAAAAGACCAAACACTGGTTATAATAGTCGCAGTAATATCAGTTTCTGGTATCTGTTAAATAATTGCAGGATTGTGTTTATAAAGAAACCACGGTTCTGTATTCTGACCTCGAAAATTAAATGGCTTCAAATAAAAAACCCTCTCAAGTGTTCTCATTAAGAAAAAAGAAAAAAGGACAAATCTTTTCATAGCTCCGTCTCGCACCTCTCTGAAGGTTTCCTGAAAGCAGTTTAATAACAAACCACCAAATTAGGTTCCTTCTCTATTTTCCAGCTAATTCTGAAAAGTAATTGTGGATAATCCTTTTAAAGCCCGAGCACAAACATGTAATACTCTACTTTCAGAGTCCCCTTGACATTAAACAGGCCTGTACCTTTCTGTCTATGCAGCAACGAGGCCAAGAAATACACACCGGCTGTGCCAAAAGAAAACGGAGATTGCAATCTTTTGCGGATGCTGGGATTGAGTGTGATTTCTAACTGATTTCCAAACACAAACAAGGACACCGACAGCTTCTAAAAATATAATTCATCAACACGTCTTCGCTTTTGCAGCCTTACTAAGTTGTCATGCTTCAGCTCACAATCCCTATCGATACCCTCGCCTGCCGTATTCTCCGTCAGCCGCTGCGGTGTTGCAAAGCTGCAAGTCTGTTCACTCAATGCAACAATCAGAAATGACCTTAACGTTGACAACAAGGACACTAGCAATGGATTACTTGTCAATTTGACTGCATAACAGAATCATGGAGTTGGAAGATGAATTACCCTGCAAACCAGGCAAGACAAGTGGTGTGTGTGTTCATTTAAACCCGATTTATGTATTTAACGGCTTACGACGGGGCGTACGTGACAGAGTGCCACCAGGCGCTTAATTCAGATATATTACAGCTAACGCAGGGCACGTCTGACTGACAGGCAAAACATAACGCTGAGAAACAATTATTCATGAGATCTGCATAATTCTGTTAGGTGACCACAGTTTGATGATAAATGCTTCGCTTTTAGGTCAAATTAATTTCCTTTATCAGCATCAATGAGCATCTATTTGTGGATGCGCGCAGCGGTGCTAAGATGCTGGTCCTTTGCTTTGATAAGTGCCCTCCGTGCTATCATCGCTGTCGTCAACAATGCCGCCACTGTTACTGATTTAATCATAGGCTGTCAATGTGTCGGCACCGCTGGAAGCTTTGTGTTCCACGTTGATTGTTAAGTGCTGCAGACCGTCGACACGAGGCTAGCCTTGATCGATATGTCAGCAGCGATGACAGGCTTGTCCCTGAGAAATGTCCGCAGCGCTTCCCCCCCCCCCCCCCCCCTTTTTTTTATGTATGTGGGACATTATCCTTTATAAATTTGCTTACCTTCACGGTAAGGACTCTCTGGTCTGATGCCATAGTATTTGACTTTATTAATCATAATCAGTCAAGAAATTAAGGTTTGGGCTACATCAACTTAAATAAATAACAATAAATAAATATGCATATAGATGCATACTTCCAAAATGCTACTTTTATAACTGCTGGTCAACGTTTGACTGAAGACGAACGTTTTCTAGCACAGATTTATCATTTTTGCTAAAAACATCTGTGCAGTTTCACCATTGGTGCAAAAATGGTAAAAAATGTAACTTAGAACAGGATCAATTTACTTTTATTCTGCATGTCCAAACTGAGTAGTTGAGAGCTCGAGAATTTTATTAACTACTGCCAACGTAGAGTTCAGTGCTGCCAACAACAGGTGCTTTAAATGTGAGTCTCAGCACACTGCAAAGAGTCATCCTTCTTTAAAACTGTGCCCCAGTCTGATCCCCCATTCAAAAGTTTCTAAGCCTGGTCACATGTGCACACACACATCTGGAGGCCGTCACGTTTGTGTGTCTGTGTGGCCCCTCACTATTTTCCGCATGGCCACTTATCAGCTTAATATGCTCCACTCACCTCCTGATTCCGTCCCTGCGCTCCACCACGGCATGTCACCTCATTCCCGGTGGTTGCAGCTCGGAGCACGTGACGCCACGCTCCCCACCTCCTTTGTTATGCGATATCTTTCTTCCTCTTTGTGCCTGATCTTCTGGAACCTTCGGCAAGTGAAGAGAAAGAAATGCATCAACAAAAAAACATCATTAAACTCTAAAATTCGTTCTTATTCATCTGAGCGTTCAGGCTCCACGCATCACATCTATTTAGAGGAGTCAAATTGATTCAATTTGCCGTGTTTGCATGGAGCCTAATTCAGCGGCCTCTCCATGTAAAACATCGACAGAGAGATGGTTTTATTTGGACTCTTTCTTTTTTTTTGCACTTTAACCAGAGATGTATCTTCCTATGAAATCTCATTTATTAATGTGAGTGAACAGATGAAGTCAGCGGGGGGAAAAAAGCAGTAACAAATGAGGCCTCCTGTTGCAAAGCTGGAGATTAGGTTGTCAAATCGCTGCAGCACTGAGATATATCTGATATTGTGATTGTTTAAGCTAAACAGAGGATTAATCTTTCAGAAAAGTTTAGAAACTGCTGTTAAAAAACTATGATGAAGAGACACCATTTAAAATCATTTAGCAGCTATGCCACCGTTAACCATAGAGAAAGACAGTAATGAAGTCATTTCAAAACACCATATTTATTTTATCAGCTCAGCTCTGCTCAATGTATCATAACTTAGGTACTTTTCAACTTATAAGTTACAACAGAATATTATAAAGGTAGTCTTTGTGAATTTAAATGAAATTGATTTTGCAAAAACAAACATTATTGATGTTAGAGCTGATATAGTAGTAATTTTTCCAGCTACCCTAAAATCAAAAATTAAAGACTTTGTGCATTTTGACCCAAATAGTTGATTCTGAAGGTAAAGCTGAAACAATTACAGGTAAATCTGGTGCAACTGCTTACAAAACAATTAATCAGCACAAATTTTATTAAATTCCTTTTCCTTAAAATATTTTCTTTCTGTTCTTTTCCTTCTATTTAAACATTTGTTTGCTGTTTGTTTGTTGATTTGCTTGTTTTTTGTTTACGTCTATTTATTCTAAATTTATTTTCTCATAAACCTTGACATACCTGCCTATAGGTACATTGCCTCGTTAGCATGTCCCATAAAACAGTACACTCTATGGGTTTCTATACTCATAATTTGAAATTGCAATAAAAAAAAAATTGAATCATTTTTCCAAGAAAAGAAAAAGTTTTAAAGAGGTGGTATGACCAGTATCCATTATACTGAACTTTGAATACTCGTACGGGAGCCACACACGAATTTAGACACGACTTGAAAAACATAGAGCGTTAATTAGCACTCGGGCTAATTAACACTCTAAAATTTGATTTCATAGAATACCAGAATCCCAATGTCCAATTTCCCCGCAGAAGAATCCAGCAAAGCACCCAAAGCAAGGATAAATCAATAGCATGTGCAGGTTAATAGCAGTCGTGTTTTTGTAAGCCGGCACATCAACTATTAATTAGCTGGTGATTAGAGTCAGCTGGCGAGAGTGATTCACAGCCTGAGGAGGCCATCGTCCTTGTGCTCTGCTTGGATAAACAAACCAGTATTAAAGGTTGAGACCAAGTTTTCTCTCTGTGTGTTTCTATCGAACAAAAGAACACAGAGTATCCATCCACAGACACACAGAGACACGAAGGTCTGCACACTGCAATGACTTGATCTTTTTTTTTTCTTTTCTTCCGAAGACAATTTCCTCATGTTTTATACCAGAACATGGACATTGACCTGGCTTTGATTTTAACATTATCAAAAGAGATTAAGGTAAGAATAAATATGTATTAAAAAAAGGGAAAAACAGAGGATAGAAAGAGAAGAATGAAATAGTATAAATGAGGAAAAGCCATGTTCTAAATTGCAACGTTTAATTCCTATGTGGAAGGCGATGACATGGCCGCTTAACACCCACCACAAGACAGCAGGCACGTTTGATTTCTGTCCTCTTCCCTCTGATATAGGCTAAATGAATTCCCTGCAGCTGAGAGACAAAATCATTTTCCTCTTTTTTTTACAGTAGGATATTGTTTTCACTCTTTGGCATTCATGTTTCAACAAAGGATAATTATAATGTGGAAGGAAACAGAGAGGATATTGGATTGCAGTTCAAGTGTTTATTGTGTCGGGTTCTTTTCTGTTTGTGTGGTTCGGTGTTTTGGTATGATTGCACTGTTAGAAAAGGGGATGCCGTAACTCCGCAGGAGTTTTATAGTGAATGAATTTCATTGACTCGAGCTTGTCAATCTTTGAAATCCTGTGTCGAAAAAAATATTGCATTTGTAAAAATGTTGTTTGTTAAAGTGTGTAATTTGTGCACAAAAGCCCCAGAAAGAAAATAAATAATAATGTCGTCTTTTAAATCAATCTGTCCTCCCCGAGGGTCTGAAACTCACAAGCAGCGTCTAACCCAAGCATCATCACAAAGACTGCTCAGACATAAAAGGAGATAAAAAGAGGACATGTGTCAAATACTAATCATGTTTCCGACTTTGGAAAACATAGAGCAGTGTAAATGGATCAGGGACCCCTCAAAAGCAATTACTGTTATGATTCCCAGAGTGAAAAACAGGTGTCAACAGATCCAAACCTCAGAGGTCAGATTTCATATTCTCTCTGTTGTTCGAGTCTGGAACGAAACAAGCTTGAAGCAGATAAATGTTCATGATGACGGAGGCTGTTTCCTCTCTTGTTTTGTGAGAACGGGGAAGAGATAGAATCAGTGTGACCTTGACTTTCAAGATTATACTGACTTATCCCAACAGAGGAGCTACACTTTTTTTCTTTTTTTAGGGGGGGTAAATGGTGAAGTGTGATGCATTCACTGTTTTCTATATCATAGACTGGCAATAAAATAATGACATGAGGGGAGATGGTATGCAAATATATAAATTATGATGTACATTTGTTTCAACTGGGTGTGTGAAATGTATCTAGAATAAAAAAGCATTGTCGTGCATCACTGGTATGATGTTACCTACTCCCAGCATTTAGAACCATGTGTTTATCATCAGCAGTTTGTGAGTTATCAACATAAACATGACTTTTTCATAATGGCGGATCTATATTTTACAACTTCTTACCTTTCACAGATACATTAACTCCATTTGAATGACTCTGAATCTGCATTATCTCAGCTACCCAGACTGGTACCCCTCTCTGTTACTGTACTGTGACCCAACACATCCAACCCCCCCCCCCCCCCCCCCCCCCCAAGATTCAGATGATGATCTGTATCCACTTGCACACAGTAGTGAAATAGCATGAGTTGTCCATGCCGGTGTGTTTTAATATGCCTGTGTGTTTTAATTTTGATTGGTCGGTCATTATTTTGTTAAATGTTACAAATAAAGCCCTCACAATGTTGAAGAAACTGAAAAAGTGATCCAGACAGTGCATCTGAAAATTATGTGTAGCACTGCACCACAGCCCATACAATGCATCTATTCTGACTTTATTATTTCAGTCCATGGTACACTTAAGCCGCACTTCCACTACGGAGTACCGGCTCTACTCGACTCGACCCGCCTTGGTATCTGGTACTTTTCCACAGGTTGTTTTCCATTACGTGATAGTTCCTCCTCAGGGTAGATGGCCGCCACGCGAAACTGCAAATGACGTAGTCTTCAACACGACACGGGCCTCTTGTGAACCTCTCATCAGCTGTTAAAGACAGGAACGTCTGCACCTCCTCAATATAGCAGCAGCAATAAAAAAAATTAAAAAAGTTACAGTCGCTAAAGTAGCTTGGATGTTTGAGTGTGGCGGCCATTGATTTGTGCTGTGCAGGACACTCCATGTGTGCCGGGCATTGAGCAATCAGTGGTCTGTAACATTTCCTGTGACCTTTTCAGTACCTGATCGGCTCACTTGGAACTGCAACGGAGGAGGTACGAAAAAAGTAGTACCGGGTACTTTTTTTTCCTAATGGAAACACACAAAAAGGCGAGTGGAGTCGATTCGAATAGATCCGGTGCTACAGTACGCAGTGGAAATGGGGTTAAAGGAAATTACCACGGATGAAGAGATATGTAGCAGGAGAAAGGTTAGTAGGAGGCCGGGCTGAAGTCTGGGACTACGAGGGAGATTCTCCATCAAGTGGAACAATCCTAAAGGTATTATGTAGCGTGTCTTAAGCTTTGTAAATCCTAAAGGATAGAGGATCAAAGGGGACTACAGGCATTTTTCACCCCTGGCCTACCTCGCAGGTTAATCCAGCCCTGGCTGTAGGACATCATTTAGCTGATAATACTGAGCCTCAATCATATGTGGTCTTTCTTTCCACACTTTATTGTGAGTATGCACCTTGAAGCAAATCTGTCTGAAGGCAAATCACATTCAACTGCTGGTATCAGTAGGAATCTAAAGCACAACCTGACAGCCTTTTCCAACAGAGAGATGAGATACACCTCTGATGGATGTGAGATCAGTGGCTTGGTTATAGGGCAGCCGTAATGACCAGCGAACAGCGCGCACGGATCTACGCCGCAGCTTTTGATTCCCTCTACGAAACCGCGGCGACGAAATACGTTCCCCGCGTGCGGGAGTTGTATCAAGGTCGTCTCAAATCACCCCCACCCCATCAAACCTGATGCATCCAGGCTCTGAGGAAGACGACACTAAATAAGCTTAGTTGACGAGTGAATATAAAGCTTCTGATGGGGTGGGGGTGGAGGGGAAAGAAAAATCTTCTTTTTTTTTTTTTACTCTTTAATGGAGCCGTCAACAATCGCTTTTCAGCAGAGAGATGGAGTTGCAAAAGCGGATGCTGGTTACGTGGGGAAGCATCATTACCATAGAAACATTACAGCCAAAGACGGACATCCAGGCCATCAAAGATGATCATCTCATAAATTCCATGCACTGTATAATAAGCCTGTCACTCTTGAAGGCTGAAGGGAAAATAATGCCCACGTCTGATCTTTATCTTCCACAGTGCTTCTGCTTATTACTGATAAATAGGTCTCAGCTTGTTTGGCTAACAGTCACCGCAGCAGCAAAACCACAATGTGGTGGGCAAACATTTGATGGCCACTGTCCGAATCCATATATCCCTTTCACTCTCACATGCCTCATCATTAAGCCTTTAATTTGATGAGCAATTAAAAAGCAGGGCCGATGTAAACAACCACTCAGCCAGCTTGATGCGTGGCATGTCAAAGTGGGAGAGCCTGCGGTCCTACAGCCGCTGCTTAAATGCCAGCGGTGGGTAATCAGCTATCAGCACAGACCCTGGATGGGCAATGGTGATAGTGGATGATACGCACACACACACCGGCACACACTGTTTATGACCTCGCAAATCCACACACAGCCACCTATGCATGCACACAGAATAACAATAAGATGTTAATTCAGAACAGGGCTAAGACTAAGACTAATGCCTGAGGTAGCACACCCTCTCCTTGTCTTAAAGGTCACAAATAATGTCTTTGTCTTTGTAAACATGGAGTCTCTGCAATGTTTTGGAGGGAATATTTCTAGTGGGAGGGTTCGCCATTAGACGGGCAGTTTCCCTCCTCTTGTTAATTACATGATTAAGCTCTACTAAGGTTAAAGATCCTCTCAAAGCCCTGCATTGCTAATTGGGACACAAGTGATGCTGCTATCTGGACACTGCTTGTATTCCCCTCACACACACACACACACACACACACACACATTCATATGTAGACTAACACACAAATTTAATAGGTTACATCATGTGAAGGAACATGTCATTTCAAATTTTAATTTTGTGAGCCAGGAAATTAGCTAATGGACTTACCCAGCGGTGAGGGCAGCGGAAGATTCATTTCTACACTGAAACCCCAGTTTTAAGCGAACCAATACTATGAGGGTCTAAAAAAAACAACACAGCCTTCCATTCAAATGCTTTACCTTGGCTTCAGAGGTAGGGGGGGAGACAAAATTGTGATATTGATGAATGTGTTTTCTTTTATTAGGAAAATATGACAAAAATATTAATAATCATAAGCATAAAATTGTTAATAATGCTTTCCATGATAGGGTTACTATAACAAAAGAAGTGATATGCAAATCATTGCATCGTTAATGAATTGTATCTTCTCATTATTGCCATGCTGTTTTCGTAGGCCTGCTAGCATCTTTCCTACAAAGAGCACTGACCTTTAGCTTTAGCTTTGATTGACGTTCATCTCTGCTGTCCTTTCAGTTAATTAACATATCATCAGTAAACAATTTATGACCACAACATGTATATGTGGTAAAATATTTTCTTTCCACCCCCAAGTTGTGACTCCAATCTGATAAACGTGTTGCCTGAGAGGCAAAGCATGGGGCAAAGGGAAGTCTGCAAAGCACTCGCTGCTGCTGCCATCAAGGTTTTGGTGTCAGGACAGATTCTAGTGATGAAACCAAACTCACGCTTTAAAAGTGGCTAATTATCATTTTTAATAGGGCTAAGAGTCATCAGCAGCTTTTGGGTTTTTATTTTGGGGCCAGCGCCCCCCCCTATTATTATCCAGGTCCCTTACCGCCCCATCAAACAAAATGCAAACTGATTGTCTTCCCTGAATATTAATGTTGATTATTATCATTCTGTGTTGTATCATTAAAAAAACATGTAATTAAATGCCACATCACAGATCTGATTTAACAAGACAGTCTCACTATATTTTTATCATTAGTCTCCAAGGGAGCAAAAAAGCCACGTGAATAGAAATGACGTGTTTGTTAAGCAGATGCAACAGTTAGAAATTTGACATTCAAACTTTAATTAGGTCATGATACTGATCACAAACAGCAGCCTATCAGGAATGCCAAACAACAAACATCCTTATAATTATTTCAACAGAAAACATGAGCAATCTCCCAATAAAACGTCTGAGGCTACAAGAAAAAAAAAGCATGATATGTGCAGCTATCCAATATTATAAGCCTGTTTATGGTTATTTTTTTTACTAATTAGATCACTAAATATTTCTTTATACTTGCAATGCAAATATGGGCCTATATTCTTAGACAAGTCACTATAATAGTTAGATTGAGACAGGTGAGACCGTAGATGACCGCCTTGCACTCGACCTGAGTATCTCCATTTTCTTGGGACATCATGACCAACTGATGGGTTTTCAAATGCACTCAGCTCAAAAGACAAGATTTACTACCAGACGGATTCATTTAAGCATGGAGGCGAGAGGAAATATATAGTGTGTGTCTGGATGTTGGATGCTCAATTGCTTTCACTGGTAGTCCAAAGCAAGTGTGCCCCTCTTGTAAATTTGTCACTATGGCGATAACGCAGAGGATCCCTGAGAGATATTAATATTTCCAAGAGGAAGAAAGTCTTCATTTCATCCACAGGGAGTACCAGGCAGGTTTTATACGGTTGCAGACCACGTTCGTTTGCAAGTTTCAACTCTTCTTGTCTGAATCTTTGGAGTTTCAGAACATCTAAAAGCCCAGTCTCAATAATAGTCTCAATAATATTGCTGCCAACATGACCTGAACTCCCTGTTGAGTGTCTACAGCCATGCTAGTGGCTCTGTGAGATTGAAATGAATGCTGTCATATTTACAACCCCGTTTCCAAACAAAAAGGTGGGACGCTGTGTAAAATGTAAATAGAAACAGAATGTGGTGATTTGCAAATAGCACAAAGACAAAATATCAAATGTTGAAAATGAGAAATTTCATTGATTTTGAAAACGATGTGCCCATTTTGAAACGTGTTGCTGGCATCAAATTTTAAACGAGGAAATCATTTTCAAAAAAGCAATTACATTTTTCTGTTTCAACATTTGAAATGTTGTTTCTGTGCTATTTTCAATCACGTGAGTTTTCGATGATTTGCAAATCATTGCATGCTGTTTCATTGACATTTTACACGCCGTCCCAACTTTTTTTGAAACGGGTTTGTGCGATAGCGATGCTAGCATGTTGATGCTAAGGAAGAATTAAGCTTACCACGTGCACTATTTTTGTCATCTTTGTTAACCTGCTAATGTTACTAAATGTTGCACTATAAAACATATTGACAAGCAGTTTGAAATGATGGTAGCACTAGAGGAAATATCTGGGGATCATCAAAGTCAGAGGGATTCATCCTCTGGGGACCATTAATATCTCTGCAAAATTTTACAGCTATCAAATAGTTGATGAGATATTTACATGATGGCAACCGATGAACAAACATCAATAATTACTCCCTTGCATGTTTGAAAAAATTAATTATTAATTAATTATTGTACATACAGTGTATATTAAAAATATTCCATATCCCATGTCTATATGTGCACTTTTTGCCAACAACAGCTGATAGATATGAAGCCTGCATTTATACCAACAGCTACTTCTACCTTAAAAATACTATGTCTGTCAACTCTTCATGACTATTAACAAATATATCCTTGCTCATCAGTGCATCTTTCCAACACAAATGAATGGTTTGTGGGAGTGTGAGAGGCAGCTGCAGCAGCTACACAAAAGGCCCATGTGGCCGGCAGAGCTAACGGCTAGCTGGAGGGTGGAGATCCTCTGCAGTACGAGGGAACCGGAGTTGTTCATTAAAGTGGTGTAATGAAAGGAAGTCATAGGAGCTGTCAACAAATGCAGACCTGAACTCTGCCGGTTCACATGAGTCCCAGACAGAGACAAATCAACTTAGCTTGTGTAAATGGAGCAGAAAGCATTTGGAGGTGGGGGGGGGGGAGAGAGAGAAATCGGACACACACACACACACACACACACAGTTTGAGAATCCACTTTTATCCCTCCCTACAAAGAAATAGCCTCCCTCTCCACCGTCTCTCTCCCGCTCAGGCGTGCTGAGAGATGGTGATCTTTTCAAAGGTCATTTGAACCATTTGTCTTATCTCCGAGTTTCTTCACTGGGATGTCAAGCACAACAGAGAAACTTTGCCTCTGGCTTCGGCTTTCTACATTTCATAACCGGCCGGCAAGAGCCTGAGCAACACGGCTCCTCTTCGCAATAAAGTCTTACTTCCATCTTTTATTAAATTACCATGCACTAAATACGGTTGATTTTTTTTCCCCCCGTCAACAAAAAGAAGGCTGTAAACAATACTGTAAACTACTATGTGAATAATGACTGCAGACCCCCTGCACTTATGTAACCGACCGTGTACTTCGCCCTGAGTTTGAATCTGGCTTTTGCCATGCTGCCACGACTTGCCCTTTTCATTTCTGCTGTTGTGTAAACACTAACAAGCCACAGTAGATAACCTGAATGAGTGTTTACCCAATAAAAATAAGTGAAAAATTGATGCGGACCACTGCTGCTGCCAGTGTCCTACTGCGAGGACTACTGCAGGAGTGCTCCAGTATTTACCTGCGATTATGACAAACGAGGGCTGATTATTACCCAGGGTGCACTGGGGACACCAGTCATTATAGCAACTTCCTGTTTCTGCTGCAGTTAGTCACTCGTCCTCTGTGTTATGCACAAAACACCTGTGCCGGACGCCTCAGGCTTTGGCAAGAGAAAGATGAGAAAATTAATATTTATAAAGCAGCTTCCGACTCATTACCAGAACAGAATGGGAAACATGCTGAACAATATGCAGGACATAAAAAAAACAACCCAAACATAGACTAAAAAATGCATGTAGTTGATCCGTCTAAATCTGTGTTACACCTCATACTGTATTTTATGTGAAAATGACTTTGCAGTGACAGCGTAACATTTGGAATGAAACACTAATAATTACAGCTCCACTGACAGCTGGATGGATGGATTTGATCACGCTATCACTCTAAATGGATTACAGGCCAGAACACACTGACTGCAGTGGGAACACATTAGTCCCACTGACAAGTTGTTAAGAATATAAATGACACTTTTTTTATGAGATGGTTTAAACTTCAGTGTCAGGGTTAAACCTATTACAATGTTTGCTTGAATGTATATGAGTAGAGTGTGTGCGTGTGTGTATATATATTTATTTATTTTTTTTTTTAAGGATTATTTTTTTCAATTGATTATGTAATTGTTTCTCAAGAATATGTCAGGAAATAGTACAAGACGAGCTTCCCAGTGACATATTAAGATGGTTTTTGGTAACAGTCCAAAAGATATTCAATTAGCATAAGTAATGCTGTGTAATATATCCATCCCATAGCCTATTTATAATCTTCATAATCACTTTCCTTAATATATCCATACTGCATAAACCTCTATCATATTATTCTACTGGTTAAACTGTACACGTCATCCATAGCACATTAACAGTGTATTTATTCTACAGATGTTGTCTGTTTAGATGCCGAACTGCATTTCATTGCCTTAGTACCTGTACTATGTGTGATGGCAATAAAGTTTAATCTAAACTCATCTAATCTACTCTAAAATAATCTATTAAACATTACAAAAAAACATCATAAATCAAATTAAATCAATCTTAATCACTTCACCTCCAGACATGTTTTAAAACATATAAAAAATGCTCTATTAATAAAAATCCAGTTGATGAATGTGTAGTTGTGTTAAACTGATATTTAAGGTGTGTGCAGATAAAGCTGTCTCTGATCAGCAGATCAAACAGGCTTCTATCGTGTCAAACTCTGGGCATATATGATTCTGCCTGTGAAGCCTTTTAGGCTCTATTCTGGCTCGGCAGAGGAATTATATTTATGGATGAAACAACATGCAGTCTCTTCTTTTACACCTTCTCTATTCAGTTGCTGTTAATAATGAATGCATATGTTCTGATTATTATTGAGCAGCACAGCAGGAAGGTGAGAATAGGTGCTGAATGTGTGCCTGTATGTGGAAGGGCATGTGAGCACGGCCTAACCAATCAGATTTTAGGCTGGGTCCCCCACCACCACCACCACCACCACCAGCACCAGCACCAGTGCTATCTCAGCTATAGCAGGCCATGATGACAAGATGCCTTCAATTAACCTGCTGCACTCTGGCCAATGACATTTAGATGCAAGCATGACCTGAATCACAAACTAGATTCCCCTCTGTCCTCAAGTGTTTCTCTTCTAATTGCAGCCTCGCCAGTAACAAGAGCCCGCTAGTGAGAGCACCACTCACACACACAAAGGGCTTCTTATCAGATGCATTCGCTGCATGTGTGTGTGAATGTGCACAGACCATCACCGTCCTTACTACCCACCTCGCATGAAGTCACCCACTGTGTTTCTGGCAGACCGTACTGCTCTCACTTGAAATACTCGTCTTTAGTAAGATGTTTACAGCACATGATTTATTCTGATACTTCTGTGCCTGCTGTTGAGAATATTCATGGTTGATGCCATGTTAGGGAAACAGAATATTCATACAGCTCTATCAATTACAACCAGACACATTCTCCTTTGTTTCCTCTCATTGATTTTGGCTGCTAGTGCCACCAAGTGGCTGGACAGACTTGTGTTACAGAGGATAACAGTGTTGCAGTCCCCCGCTCTGTGCTCGTCATCTCAGAGGGCTCGGTCTGTGTGCTGGACTCGTTGGCCATAGAGGGACTTGTTATGCCTGGTTTAAATGAACAAGACGGGTTGGAGGCTGTCGTCTACAATTCATCTATATCACAGGCCAAGGATGCACATGCGTGTGTACGTCAGTTGGTTCAAAATTACTTTTAGAGCAGGTGATAGATGTGTTCCTGATTGTTGAGTAGCTGCTAGATTGAAGAGGAGTCCACTCGCATCACCGCCGCTCTCCCTCTCACTCTTCTAAGGAACCGTCTCCAGGGACGGAGAGGTGGGCTGGAGTGATATACGAGGCGGCCTGAGAGAGATGAGAAGGACCTGCCATTCCCTGTCAAGAGGGGACGTTGCAAGGCGAGAGGTTACGCACATTGAAATGTCATTTTCTGCAGTTCACTACTCGCTACTACTTTCGCCCCCGACGTTGAGTCTGGGATGAGAAATGCGCCTCGTGAAAAATGGCTCCCATTATGTTGTTGACCCCAGCTGATCTTTGCTGTTGACCCCCACATCTTATAAATGTGACCTCGTTGCTATATCTCCACCTTTTAACCTTAAACACACACACACAGACGAGAACTCGCAATGCAGAAACACTCACACTCATGTGGTCCTGCGGGGGTCTTTAGATTAGTAATGACCGTCTAGATAGCTGCCAATAGGACCGTAGTGAGTGCTGCCTCTCTAAATCAGTGTGAATGGATCTGCTTTGCACCAAAGGACAAGAAATTAATCTCGCACTAATCACTAGTGTGGACCACTTAACTGGTGCGGTATATCCGATTGAACTGGATTAATGCTGATGAATTAATGACATATGACTACTGGTAATGCATGTTTGCCAGTGTTGGGGGAAAGTTACTGTAAAAATTAATTAGTAGATGTAATTAACTTTGCTCCACAGATGTATTTGTGTAGGTTATCTCACACTAATGAGATACTTGCTGTAGGAATGCAGCTGGTATTCCCAAGTGTGCCGTTATTGTTTTAAAATCCTATTTAAGGCTACTGCTAGTTTAAAAATAGGAAGACATTTTACCATCACATAGAAAGTGTACATTAGGAGACTAAAGTAGTTTTTTTTTTAAACTACTACTATTTTATTTCAGCAGATATTTGATATTCAATCCGTCAGAAAGTCTTTGTGACTGAAGTGCATCTGAGCAGCAGCAAAATAAATCCTCCATTGGTGACCAGACACTGGTGGTGGTGGCGGCGGTGGCTGATGACTCTGCTGACTGAGACTGATGAGGCTTAAGAGTCTGATGAAATGATGAAGTTGGTGAATCTGTGAAGAGTGGGCGTTGATGTGGAGGTGGAGGGCAAGCATAGCAGCAGCATGGATACACTATTGGTACAGAGAAAACCCTTCAAAATAACAGCAGAAGGATGATAAGATGACAATGAAGGTGTGTCACTGTGCTATTGGATAGATGTGACAGCACCAGACAATGACAGCAGGAAAATTAAGACTGAGCATGTGTGAGAGGTGTGAATTACAGGATGGTTTGAGAAATGAACTAAAGGTAAAGGAATAGTCCTTTTGGCCTAACTTTTGCTGGAGCTTCATTTAGTATCCTATAGGGTGATTATCCATGTAGAAGATACTTGAAAAAAAGGGAGTTTGTGTGCATAACAAAGCTGCTATCGTTATCCTCAACTCTTATATTATTGAGCACCAGCTTCCACGCAGTGGGAAAAAAAATTGCACAGTGTATGTTGTGCTAGTCATGGACCGGCAAACTAAAAATAGCTAATGGTATGAGCCTTGACCTTGCTAGTTAGCTGGGCAGGATAACGATTTCAGCTGGTGTTAGAGCAGAAAATCTAACATGTTGTTGAGTTCTGCTTTCACAACAGCAAAGGGAGGAATCTAAAGCTGGACAGGGCTGCCGTGACTCTTATTATAGTGATACCATTATTAGACTATTGTAATCAGTAATCATAAGAACAGCAAATGATATATAATTTATATATCTGATTTAATACAAACATGATCCTTATGGTCAATTCTTATCTTTTGTTTTTCATTGTTCCTTATGAGTTCCATCTGAGAATATATTTAGAGATTTTGTTCACATCTTTCTTCAGCCTAAAAAAAAGATATACGTACTCATCAATTTTTTTTTTTTCTTGCAAAAAGATCCATGAGAAGTCAGACTTCCTCCTGGTTAATCAAGCCCTAATCAGCCTCCATTATATATGAATACATTTTAACCCAATGAGTCCAATCAACTGACTTCAAATGATTGTGTTAATCGAAGCCATTTAGCACATAATCGACACACATGATGTGGAACGAAGACACGAGGCAGTCAGTAAACACGAGATGAGCTGCTTTACATGTTTAACATATTAGTGATTGTTAATGTGAGACACAACACTATTAGTGGAGACTGAGACAGCACTCACACTGAGAAATCAAGGATACAGTGATATTGTTACATATTTATGCAAAGCAAATCTGATCAGCAGTAACCTCCAGGCAAAGATATTCATACAAAAGAAAATGTGTTGTGGGAGGAAGGCAGGCAAATATTTCATCAAAGGAAAAAAAAGAAAAAAAAGAAAAAGGAATGTTTCTGTGTTATGCCTTTCATCTACATCCAACTTTGCTGCCTGGCAACAACATCCACCAATCAAGTATATTCAAGTTTTAATGTAAAGTAACATATTATGTTCTGCCAGAAATTGATGATTGATGTCATCATCAGTGTGGAAGAGTGAGCACCGCTGAGGAGGGATAGGAAATAAATAAGAATTTGATTACAGCTGGACTGATGGACTGCTGTGTTTAATCTCTAGATTTTATTACAAAATGTTAAAACACATTTAACAGCATGTAGCCATTAAAGTTTGTGTTTGTTGATAGATTGCGAGCAGCCACTGTGGAGCTAACCATGCTGAACATACTGTGGATAGATAGAGTGACTGGTGCAATTCATAATCTTAATTCTAAGTAACTGCTACGACACTTCCTGCTGCCACACAAGGGTTTTTATTCACCTACGTATCCGTTATCCTGAGTGAGTAGAGCTGCATCAAGCCTGCACAACTTGGATCTCTCATTAGATTTTCAGATGGAATAGTTAAAATTACCTTTTGCAATTCAAATCTACAATCTAGAACCCCGGAGAGATAATTCTATCATCTCCATATTCATTCACAGCAGTGTCAACAACGCTACAGTATTCTCCCCCATGGATGTTATTAAATACAATTTCCCGTGCCAATCCAAGACTAGTGCCGAGGCAAAGTCAGAGACACAATATGATAATTCACCTCCATTCTTTTGTATTAAAAGTACTAAAATAGTCAGCACTGGTCAGTAGAGAGATTTTCAAATTAACCATTTGACCTAAAAGGCCTTGACTAAATATTTGATGAAAAACACCGTACTTTCGTGTACAGTGAGTTAAACGATGGAATTTTTGTATTTAATTTAATCAGGCAAAGGGAATTAAATTAAATTGTTTTTTTAACATGAGTAAAAAGCACTGGTCCCCTCACAGTCAACAAGGAAGGAGTCTTCACTTATTTCTAGTGTTAGTTATTCATGTGCAATTACTGTAATGCAGTTTGGCTTTGCATTGAGTCGACAGACTTGTGCCTCACCTGTTAGCTCGGTGTCGGGACTGTGGATGTGGTTGGCCTCTACCAAAAGACTACAAATGTGATGGTGTCGTATTTACATTTTTGTGTTTTTTCATTAGCTGGTTGCTAATGATAGCAACTATTGAGCCCACATTCACGAATTAGCTGGGCACGTTTTTACAGCCGAGTTCCTGCTAGCTTCTACTCTGAGGAACTGCATGCAGTCACCGAGGCTCAGCTAATGTTAGCTCTTTCTTTTTAGCCACGGTCAAGGTTAAAAAAAAAATGTAAAAATTTTTTAGAAAATTTAAAAAAACTTGCCAAACCTGGGCTGGCAGGTTTTTAAACTCTCGTCAAGGATTCTTACTTGACAAGTGGGCCCTCGACTTCAGACACAGGTAGATGAAGACAGGCTTTTTATTTCTACAGGGAACATTTGAACATTAGAAACCCAGCACAGGTGCAACTCATCCCGCTGATTGGATTGATGCTCTTGCTCTCACATGAACTTGTCTCTGTGATAACTGTACTGCCCCGATGAAGGTCCTGTGAACTAAAAGCTTGGCATTTGATCTATTAAAGATACCTGCGTGGATCTAAGTGTGCAGAATATTCTTGATTGAGCTACTATTTTTTTTAGTGTTCTGGCACCTTAGCATATCCCCTGGTCGTGAGTGCCGTGAGCTTTCTTTATTGTAATTTCTACAGGGAAACAATGGCTAAAATAACAAAGTATTGCTTTTAGCAAGACGTCAGCTGTAGGTAGCAACTAATTAACCCAGCGTTAGCTCCATGAGTTAGTAGGAAACATGCTCCTCTGCTTACTTTGTGAAGTTTTCTCCTGACACGTGGGACTTTAAAGGCTTCCTTGACTCTAAGTGAGGAATGTAGAGTAAGTAATAAAAAACAAAAAAAAATTCTGAATAATTAGGAAAGTAATAAAATTATTTTTCTTAGTTATTCCATATTTATTACATCTAACTGATCAGGTACAGTGACTTGCTCAATATCTCTCCTACACCTTAAAAAAGGAAAAACAATTACATTAGTTGATTAGCTCCAGACTGATGGAAGTCCAGGAATGAAACAAACAACACAAAATGATATCACACATCAAGGGATGGATTTTTTCCTTCTTCTTCTTTGCATACAGCTTGATTAAACCGGCCGTCCTTAATGACCTGCCATTAACAACTCTCTGGTCTCTTGCTGTTCCCTCGTTATCGCAGCCAGCTTGCCTGTCCCAAATGCCCTTCATCCACTGCATGTGGTTTTTAATACACCACCTGCCTTCAGATGCCCACCTTACATCTCATTACAACTTTAGAAAACACTTCTCCACGAGCCTCCAGGGGTTTCCACTTATTGTTTTTAGGGATTTGGCAGAAGAATAACACAATCTCTGTAACACGCAAACACATTTCTTAGACCACTGAAATAACAAGCGATCGATTTGAACACTGGTGTGGTTCTGCGCGGCCACAGATTGACTGCATGAGAGGGTGGAATTGGGCAGAATAAGTAGATGAGACATTCTGGGGCTTAAATTGAACAACTAGATGAGTGAGAACATCAATTAGTGGGAAAATGAGATGTATATATCTGGATCTACTTTGCCAAATGGAGTCTGTTCCTGGGAACTTTACCAAGTCTAGTTAAGCATCATAAAAATCTGAGTTTTAAAGATATATTACGCAATATCAGCCAGTATGAAATTAGCATCATTGTTCATTTGGCTGCTGCTTTGGTGATTAGTGTGTCCTGACTTTGTCGTAAGAGGTTTGACAAGGCTTTAAGACGACATTAACCGTGACTGGCGTAACACACCTGAGTCTCAAAATCCATTTTACACAGAGATCATGCCTTCTCTGCAATTATTTATGCTAAACCCAGCAGGATGGGCATCTAGTATGATGCTTTATATTGAACAATGCTTTGAAAACGATGAAATCACACGGCGTCGTGCTGTTTCCCCCCCCCCGATTTTGAGACGTCTTTGGCTGAATTTCCTCTTCTTTGACGAAGCTGCCAACTACTACTAAATGTCCCAGTTGTGGGTTGCGCCCATAGGACATAGTCATAATGTCATACCTGCTAAAATGTAAGCAGTCAAGTTGCATTGTGGGTAATGGAGGACAAGGAATAAAAAATAAAAAACAGAACAATCTGTCATTCTCCCACATTGTTTTAAATGTTGAGAATTTCCTACTGATCTAAAGCTTTTGCGTATTGCTAGCAAATGTTGCTGCCAAGGACGGATGACTCTTCCATGAAGACATGACATTACAATTTACTGTGAAATTATTATTTCTACTTATCGAATCACCTCTGCTGATATTGGTAGTCTGTATTTCCCACAAGAACAAACACAGCAAACAATGCCGGTGCTGTAGAGAGGTGCTATCTGGGGACTTAAAACAAGTTGTATAGAAGGTTGAAGGAAGGATCATTTTCTATCGCTATTAACTTTGATTCACCTTCCTTTTCCTGTGGAAATGTTTAGAGAATTTATGAGAACTCTTGGGCTGCAATCAGCAATTATTTTCATTATTGATTGGTCGGCCTTCTATTTTCTTGCTTTGTCTATTAAATGGCAAAACCCACAGCGACTTATTTATCATTACATATTATTATATATTATTATACTCATTTACTATTATTATTATTCTTTCTTTTTTCCCAAAAAACAGTCCAAAGAACAAATGTATAAAGCTTATGGTCATAATTACAAAGAAAAGCATCAAATCCTCACATTTGTGAAGCTAATATGTGGCATTTTCTGGAATGAATAGATTAATGAAAGTACACAATGCTTGACGCTTGATTGTCTTGATAGTTGAACAACTAATCAATCATCAACTAATCGATTTCAGCTGCAGACTGCAACCATGCTGGCCACATTTGACCTGAAATGGGAGGAAACTTTGCTCTTTCTGCATCGAGAAGAGAAAACTTTTTTACCCAAAAGGACATAAGTGTATAATGTTTCTCCTATTCTAGGTCATTCTCAAAAGGTGGTCAAGAGAGGAATAAAATCCCTCTCCTCCTACATCATCCATCCCTGGCCTTGAGATACCATCATCGTTCATCTTCCTCCTCTCCCTCACATTTTTCTTCACTTCAGTTCCAGGCGTCGACTCGTCCACACTTTTTTTTCATTGGGTCTATGTTAGGGCGTGAAATTAACTGAGAAATAAATCCCGCTTCTATTATTTGTGATGCTAATGCTGATTCAAAAATGTTTTTGAAAGTCAAACAAACATGAACTGGAGCTGCTTTCTAGGGGACCTTGAGTGAGTGGGATGAGACAAAAGAAGCTGACAACTAAATCCAATATGTGTGGAAGGCCTGCAAATGTTAAGTCTAAATTTGGACATATTTCAAACTTATTCAAGTCATTTTGGGGGGGGGGGAAGACAAACTCTCTCACTCTTTCCTAATGATCTTTTTTTTCTTCTTCTTCTTCTTTTGCATTCATTAGTGATTCTGCCACTAACAACCGTCTCCCTCTCTGGCAGATTGGTGACTCTGATCCAGGGGCGTAATCTGCGAACAGCTCTGTCAACATCACTGGCTGCCTGCTCGTGTACTGTTTATCGCTGCGTTCCAGGAAGGCAGGGAGTGGAGGCGAAAGAGAAGAAGTGCGAGCAGGGAATGTCAGACATGTACAGCGAATGAAACGCGGAGCAAGAGGCTTCGAAGAAGAGAGGGAGGGAGCGGGGCAGAGCGACGGGGAGAGGAGGCAATCACTCAATCGCTTCCGCGGAAGGAAAGAGGTATGAATATTCCAATTTTACCCTGCTCATTAGAGACGGCAGCTTCTTCCTTTGGGGGACAGCGCTGCTTGTGTTTGTTTCCAGCCTGATTATTTGCATGATGTATTCCACAGCTTTATATTCAGTGATGGGAGAAAGATGACGTTCTGGCAGGCTGACAATGAGGCCTAAGGGGCACCAAGGCAGGCACAGTCAGCTTTATTCAATGCAAACATCAGAAGCCACGCTTCTTTAACCCAAATTAGTCACCATTTCACAGTCACTAACGCTTCCGTCCGACAACCCTACTTTCTTGCACAGCTACTAAACGATTTTATGAGAGGCTGGGCACAGTGAGGGGAAATCAACTAATCATCAGCACGTAGCGTCCTGCCAAAACTCCTACGGTGATTCAAGCAAAGAAAGTTACATCAGTTTTTTTCTATCAGCAGCCAATCATGCTCTAGGAAGGAGCAGCCAATGAGTTTCGAGGGCTGTCTGCAATCTGCAACACAATCAAGCTTTTTGTCATTTTATTTAACCGAATATTAATTTAGATTTTGCTCTTGAATTTTCTGTGCTTTTTTTATGTTTTGTTAAGTGCACAAATTAGCATGCATATTGTTCTACTATGTTGTTACGACTAGATAATGAGACAAGATAGTGAAGTTATGGCGATAGAAGTTCTCCCCCTCATTAAGAAACCCAGAAGCACAGGCCGGAATACAAACACTGCTTGAGGTTCACGTCCTCAGTAACAGCCCATAAAATGTTCAAATGTGTTGACTGTGACAGCTATGAAGACAATGGTAATGGTGGTTGTTGTTATATGGCAACCATACTAAAAATAAAATAAGAGAGGTGATAAAAGGCAGCAAACTTCAATTTATGTTTAAATTATGAAACTTTATTTAATTTTTGCTTTTCAAAACAAAAGTTTTTCCACTTTCTATTAAATCACAGCTCAAAAGGTTATCAGTCACAAGAAACTGAAGCAACATTCTCCCTTTATTTCCGCAACTTAAATAATAATAATAATATGAAATAATTGGATAGTGTAAATACATGTTGTAGTTCTGTCATATGACCAAGCAAACATTTGAGGAATCATTGCCAGGTAAACATAAACAATATGAGATTATGCACAAAAAAAAAAACAACTAAAAAAAACCACAAAAATCCTCAAAGAACATGTGATTCAAATATTTCCAGGAGCCACTTCTGCACCGCCGAGCACCATTTCATCAACTCCATTGGATACCTTGAATGTGCTGCATAATGAAACGCAGCAACAGGTGTGCGACAGCTTCAAACCTAAATAAATACAAAATGCACACTGTCACGCTTCACATTGCATTATATCGAAGCAGATTGCGCCTGATTAGGCTTCACATGAGTGTGATGCCTCATCACCATGACATCCACCTTCCCTCGCCTACTCAACTCGCCACTCTCTTTTTTTTTGCCTTTTCTGTCGCTATTCCTTATACTGTGCAGGACAGCCTGCAGTCGCATTAGCTGAGAGCAGGGACTCGCGACTGAAACACCCCGTGGTGCTTCAGCTATGTATGGATTTTAGCAGATACGCAAACTGTATCTGTTTTTCAAATCAGAGAGAAGCAGACATGTGCACTTCTGCACATATCCCCTTGTTAAATTGACATTTAGCATGCAAATGGTGTTTCATTCGGCGGCTTGATGGCAGCTTTAAGTGACAGGATATGAATCAAACAAGACTGAGAAAAGAGAGGAGAGGAGAGGAGAGGAGTTGGTGTTTATACTAAGCAACACTGCATGCCAGCCCCACACCGATCCCAACAAAGACAACCCAGGAGCCTCCATGAGTTTCTGCATTTAAGCTAAAGCCATAATAGGCAATAATGTACATTAAGCTCATCTGACATGCAGCTGTCAGCCTGACTCTCCATTATCCCACACTGAACACTGGTGAACTCGCCTGATTAAAGTCACTCATTCATGTCTCTGCCTTAGTCTCTCCCGCTCTCTCTCTCTCCTCTGGCCTCTGTCACATTCTTGGGAGTCGGGAGGAGGACGGGACACACCTGCAGCTGTAGATGGCCTCACTAAACAGGCTATTAGGATGCATTCAGGGCTGAGAGACACGGCCTGTAATGCCTGTATAATCACGAAGGATGCTCTTAGATTGACAGACGGCTTGAGATGACTGCATCTGCACTGCATTCACATCGAAATTTAAAGTCACTGGTGGGGTTTTCAATTAAACATCGGAGGAATCTTTGCGATTAGAGTGCTGCTCTTTATGTACAGACAGCCCGATCGCTGTCGGTTTAAATCACGTTCGATGCCCAAACTTGAGAAGCACCTTACTATAATACAAATAGTGAGCACAATAAAACCATAATCAGTTCAAGGACACGCTGCTCTAGCTGAGGATAATGCCTACATGACAGCGACGTCTCGATCCGGAGGGCTCCTGTAGAGTTTAACTGAGCAAGGCAGACGACATGCCTAAAGACTCTGAAGACTTACAGCCATGGAACCATGTAGCTCTCACAGTATCAAATCCAAAATTGAATTTTCTGCTCTGTCGCATGTTGCTTGTTGAGATGGAGACGAGGCGAGGGGAGGGGAGGGAGGGGGAGGGGAAGGGGAAGGGAGAGCGTTCTTTGAATCTCTTAACCTTTACGGCTTGTTGCGGTATCAAGCCCTGCGGACAAGAGCGGACGCTGACACGTTTGTCGAGGGATGACAAATTAGCTGTCCTTCCAGATGCCTGATTGCCTGACCTTTATTCACTAAGTGGTGGTGGTGGTGGTGGTGGGGGAGGGAGGGCGGGGGGGTGGTGACAGCGGTAAATGGTGCCCGTGTCAATGAGGGGCCTGCAAAGGAAATGCCCATTTCACCCTGTCTATTAGAATTCCCAATGAGCATGATAGAAACACAATCCAGAGCCGAGAGTGTTCCATACATTTCTTCTCACATGATCACATGATTAATAATAATATATACAGTATATTCAATTTAAAGCATTGTTGTTTGGACAACTGTGTAAGGATGACTGCGACTTTTTACAAACTTAACAGATATTTTTCAATATATTTTCTGAAACAGCAGCTAGAAATGAAGTTGTTTTCATGTGATAACCCATTGATTCAAAGCAATCGTGGAATAAATTAAAGCGGAAATTACGTAGTTAGAAACAATGAAATACAGTGAAATATTTTAACTGCATATACATGTTTTGTAAAATTGGAATAACCATGTTTGGAGCACATTTTGAGTTGCGTCACTTTTTGTTTTATTAATCTCGTCCTCATTGAGCCTGATTGAGCCTTTTCAATGCACTTTACTAATATTCTGTTATGATGATGTTTGGAGCACATGTTGCTCTGTGTATGAGACCATGAGAGACGTGTTTCAAGGTAAACATATTGAATGTAGTTCTGAAGTACTTTTGGAGGGTTTACTGAGCAGAATGAGGTTAATGCACAACCAAAAAAGACTAATAATGATGTTATAATATCTTATAGCAATATATATATATATATAATGGAAATCATGGTACAGGCGGTATTGTTCACATTTTCTTTTCACCCATAATAAATGTTCCAATGAAAAAGAGCAACGTCGTCAGGATTCTCCCAGTGTTTTAAACATTTTCGGTGTCTGTAATGAAAATACAGTAACTCATTAGAAGTTAATACTGATGATTGAGGAATGCAAAATGAAATTATGCAAACAGGAGTGGACTTAAACCTGTGAACCTCATCCCATTATTGATTGCGAGTGACTAAACCCAACCATGATACTGTCACCTGTTATCCATTAACCTGTTCACCTGTTTTTCCACACGTTTTCCAGTATTTTGTTGCTCCTCTCCTAACTTATTTAAAACGTGTTGCTTTCAGGAAATTCAGAATAAGCATATGTTTAGACAAATCGTACATGTTGATGAGGTAAAACATTAAGTATGTTGTCTTTCCACTGTTTACAATTAAGAATACGTCAAAAAGACAATTATGTTCTACACTTTATGTCCACGTTATTATTTTTTCATGACCATCAGTAGTTTCTTTTTCTTTCTTTTTTTACTATTGATATTCACAAATTGTGAATTGAAAATATCTTTTGACTAATCTGTATGTACAAAATGTAAATTTGCATCTCAGTTTTTTGGTAGAGATTCATAATTACAAACGTGTCAGTTGACAGAAAAATGTTATGAGAGGCTCATGAAAATAAGACATGGAAAGAAATTAGATAGTAAAATGAGAAGTTGCAAAGTTACTTTCTGCCGGCTACACATAGATTTATTAGTACAGTTTGTACACTAAAATGCATGTACCATAATGATACAAGGTGTTTTTAAACCACTGCAATACAACATGACACACACACAAACACAGACACACACACACACACACACAGAGTAAATGCCAGCTTTTATCATGATCACGCTGAGCATGCTCACTCATCCAATATGCCATCTCTCCATCTGATGGCCATGACTGACATGAGTGCTCTCCAGGTTTATCTGAGCGTGACATGAGCTACCAAAACGTCTGACACACACACACACACACACACACACACACACACACACACACACACACACACACACACACACACACACACACACACACACACACACACACACACACACACACACACACGCGTCTAAGTGTCTATGTGTTTACAGTGTTTGCATGACAAAGTGGTGTATCTCCTGTCGGGTTACATCATTTTTATCCAGCATGTCATGTTAGTAAATAATCACATTCTTATGAACATACAGGAGACACGTTGTTGGTTTGCAGACACTTCTTTATTTTTAGTACGTTTTTTTGGAACTATGCAAACTGAACATTTGGTCTCAGGCACCAGGTTATTTTTATAACTCCACCAGAAGCGACTGACCGGGATCGGGGAGACCGCATTTCAGGAGGGCATCAGATCTGTGACTAATGAATCCATTTGAATGACGGAACAAAGATCTTGGCGCTGCTCAAGAGAAGATGGACAGCTGCAGCGGAGGTGTTGGGTGGAAGGACACTGAAGTGTTAGACCACGTAATGATTAGGCGAAATGCTTCAGCACAGTAAAAACTCACCCTTATGTAACTGGTGCGTGTTTGTAAGCGAATATGAAATGTGATGAGGGCACATGGGAATGTTACTGAAATGTCACAGTGTTGAGAGTCACCAAGACACCATCTAGTTATCTGATCAAAGGAAACAGCTCACTTGTCATTCTAATGAGATGTTCAGTTAAACCAAAAAAACAAAACAGTCTTAATATTTAAATATAATGTGTGGCATTATCTGCTTGTTAAATCCTTAATATCTATCTCTTATTCATAGGCCTAGATTTAGAGGATAAAGATAACGGTGTTCCTCATTTATCCCTTCCACTATTTTTTTTTTTCTTAAGCTGCCAATAATTACGGTCTATATGAGACCCACACACATGCTGTAATCTCCTCTGATGCAATTGTTATTATCATTATGACTTATTTATTTACTTTATTCTTTTTTTTTGTTTACTTACTGTTTTTTAAATAATATCTATTATCATTATTATTATTTATTTATCTTTTAATTATTACTAATGTACCTCATTCATTATCATGACTGTTAGTCATTATGTGTCTTTGTTGTTAGTGTCAGAGCTGTCAGCATTCTTTGATAAAGGGTTAAGAGTCCGGGGGGGGTGTGGGGGTGTGAAGGAGGGGGGGGCTCATTATAGAGGCATTTCATTTCATTGCACTTTTGTTTTTATGTGATAATACCTACGATGCCAATATAAAATATGTCTTAACACAGACACTTGTTCTAATGTTAAAAACCAAACCTATGCTCTTGTTCTAATTAAACAAATATAGATTTTATTACTTTCATTTAGATTTTTTTTTTTTTTAAAGGTAAGAAGGTAGGATCTGAATCCACAATTAGGAAAAAAATCATATTTTGGTTGAGAAATCATAGCCTACTGATAATAAACACATGATTCCAAATGCTAGGAGTAGGTGGTATGTAAAGTCCAAGTAAAGCGACATCAACATGGCAACATCACCACAGTGTGTGCTCTGCCCTGGGTGCAATTACACAACAGCTAATTAGTGACAGTGGTGTTAGCGGCGGTGTGTGCTCTGCGGATGCTTTTCTAGTTCATTAAGTTGCTAAAGTTCATTGGCTGGATGACAGGTGGACTGTCACTGGTTCACTTCCCAGTGAAATATTAGATGAAAACTTTTGAAAGGGACTTATATTTATCATTTCCAATTTTTCAGCAAGTATCAATACCTTCTAAAGTTTTCGGGTTCCATTCTTTATCTTGGCATACAATCCAATCTGCCAAGCAGCACTTGGAAAAAAAAATCTCACCAAACTTATTTGAGAGGACTTTTTTTTTCTTTTTTCTGCCATCCCCCTATTCTTCAGAGAAATAAGAGAAGAAAATCTGTTGAAAAAGCAAACGACCAGAAGATTAAATCCTCCCAAATAAAACAAAAAAACAAAACATATTCTTGATGGATTGCAGGGATCCAGTTTTAGCAGAAGTCTGAGGTTATGTTTGCCTGTGAGCAAGAACACATTAATCTGTCAAATTCCCCCATTCAAACACAGGGTGGAACAGATCAGGGCTATGATTAACCTTGACTTTTCTCTGTCCTGTCCTTGCAGAAGTCTAAAGGTCTGCTCCTACGCTGCATGTAAAGCAGATCTAAGCAGAGTAAACTTAACCCGAGTGCATCTTCTCCTCTCTAATTGAGTTAGAGGATGCCATCTCCTCTGAGAACAGGACATTAAGCTTCCCTCTCAGGGAATGGCAGGTAAAGTAAATCACTTTTAATTAGAAAAAAACCTTAGATTAGATCTGGCCTTTCCTTCCCAGTCATTTGCATAGTTCCTCTCAAAAAGGATCCCGGCACTGGTGGCTGATAAAAGGGATTTGGAGACGAGGATGTGCCGTGGGGATGGACTTTATGGGTTATGTTACAGTTTTCATATAATCAAAAACATTGGAGATATCTTTTAAAACAGCAAAAGTATGAAGTACAACAGCTGTTTGATTTAGTTTTATGAAGGCTGCAATTTTAATTTTTTTTTTATAGATGAACCTGTTGATTATTTTCTAAATCGGTCGATTAAATGGAAAATACTCATTACAAATTTCTCAGAACCCAACCTAACGTAACAAAGAGCGCCGAACACAAACATTTTCAACTAAACAGGAAGTTGGTTTTGAGGATCTGCATTTTTGCATGAAAAATTAATTGATAATCAAAATAAAAAGGAGATTAATTCCTCAGTATCAGTTACTAGACTAATTGTTTCAGCTTCATACTTTTTAAAGACATGTGGGAATACTGTGCCTCAAAACAATCATTTTTATCTGATACGAGAAGAGAGAAAAATTCAATGAACTAGCTAAAGATTCTTAAAATGACTCCTTTTTTTTCTTCTGAACTAGCTGTGAGGTCACAAAAATCCTCCTTTCATGTAAACATTCCTGAATTCAGCAGATGAATGTGAAAACAGCTGCTGTACTATATGAGCACATTTTCAGTGAACTCAACCGTTCTTCAATATAAATGAAAAGTAATGATTTTTATGAAATGGAAAAGTGTATAAAGTTCGTTACCCCTGATTTGGTGCATTGAATTGTCCTGTGCACTAAACTATTAAGTCACATTTAACAGGGGGAGAAAGTGAACGCTGCATTATAAATGCCTTCATCATGAACTACACTCTGAACCCTTCTGTCACCCTGACTCAGTGTCAGCGGCACAAACAAACCCCGCCGTCTTCCCTTCTCCTCATTAAATGAAGTCGTCTGTGGCTTCATGTGTTTTTATCCACAGAACATCTTAGATATTACAGGTTTGGTGTCTGTAAATGACAGCTGGCATCTGCAGAGATTTAACCTGCAACCCTTCTGTTGCGGGACAGATGTTCTCTCTGTGAGTCAACAGAGAGGAGGGGGGAACAGGGAGGAACGGCGGCGGAGACAGACAGGGACATAAAGAGAGGAGAGGAAGGACGGATGAAGCAACAGGCGAACGGGACTGAACCCGCTGTGGGAGATGTGAGGGGACGTGTCCCAATCTCCTCTCATTCAGGGGTGACAGTCCATCTGTCACCACCGTAGAAGTCCGCAGGGAGATCAATGTCTGCTGAGGTGGCCAAACCCAAAACCTATCTGCATCCACATTAGTATTCCTCCACGGTGGGGCCCCGGGCTGTCTTCTGCATCGGCCTCCTAGCGTAACCGGCGGAGCAGCTGCCATGTCGATAGATTGATAGGACAAGCCGGACGTGGCCCTGGGAAGCCTGAGAGTGGACAAGTGATTTAACCCCCTCTGGGATAAACTTTCAAGATCTTACACGGGCAGCGGGAAGCACTTTCATACATACATAACACATGCAAATGTTCACGGGGACACGCATAAGCAGACGCACACGTGAGCGCAGGTATACGCCTCACACTGAGAGCAGATATGGACATCTTACAAGGATGAATGGCCAGCCAGCGAAGGACGGCAGGACAGCATAATAAAAGCCAGGCGAGACATTAATCCTCCTTGTGGGGTTCGCTGATGTTTGCAGCATTATGGCAGGCCACTAACATTTTTCATGCCCCCACTGTGTGAATGAGGTAGGGGGCTGGAATCAGAAGGCCACCAGTAAGCATAATGCTAAATCCTATGTGCCTGGCATGTTGCATCATCATTATAATGCAGCAGCTCTGAGGAAGTGAAGGGGGGGGGGGGGGGGGGGGGGGGGGGGGGGGGGTTGTCTGAATAACAACACAGGTGAAGTCAAACGGAGTCCACTCGTTTTTAAAGGGACAACGGACAAAGACTAAATATTAACTATAGCCAGGAGTCGGTTAGAATATGTTCACAGATAGACCGGAAACTCGTGTTTAAAGGGAAATAATGGCATTTTGGGAAATTTATGTTCATCAGTTTGATATTTAAAGTGCTTTTCATGAAAAATAAAAAACACCGCCCACTCCATGCACCACTTATCTGCAGTAGGAGCAAACCTTCGCCTTCGACTGTGGTCATCAAACACACAAACGGTAACATTACATATCGTAATGAATCTAGCCATCATCTAAATTCAGCAGCTTTGGCCACCTGACAGACTAGACTTGGCAGTCTAACGTTGGCTGACATTATCTAAGACTCTGCAGATTGTTCTGGACATGGATAAAACAGAAGAACAGCCATGATGGCAATCAGTAGAGTGCAAACCTCTGCAAAGGTCAAACGATCTGACGCGGATGCCGTTCGTTTTTGCAATGATTCAGGAAAATCAAAATCTTGCAAATTGAAAGAAAGTGAAGAAGAAAAACAATTGCTGCACCAAAATGTAATCTCTGCTTCTTTGGCTTGGCTTAGAAGCTAACCAACATTTTTGCTCCTACCATGCAGCTGTGTCCCTGGGATAAATGGATAGAAGGCGCATTTGGGCTTCAAAGCAAGTTTAGTGGCAAAACTCATCTGCTTTTGTGCAAAATGTTCAAAACCGGCATTTTCTCTGTCTAGGATGACCTCCTCCTTTTGGTAATAGATTTCTCCATTTCGCCTTTTGCAACCAGAAACAGAACACATCTCTGCCATTGTTCTGAAAATAGTGAACACTGATGCATACAGCAGCTACAGCCGTCTTCTACTCTGATACCCCTCATTTCATTGTAAGCCCCAAGCCGTAAGTTGAGTTTCTACACTACAGTCTCATGGTGGGAATGCTCAGCCATGTTGTTGTTTTTGTGTTTGTTTGCTCATGACTTGTATTGTAGACTATATGTACACTAAAATGAACACAACCTGCTAATTCATGTCATTGCTGCTGACATGAAAAAGGTCTTTATAGTCAAATTCTGTCACCTTTAGACAGTTCCTAATTTTTTATAACAAATACTTATCTGATGGTTAAGCAACAAAAGACAGGCAGAGTAACTAAGAACTCGCCTTTGTTATCTAAACGGGGCCAAGGGCAACAAAACCTCAGCAAGATCTTTTATTTGATTTTCTGGGCCAAAGTCGGTCAGCCTGCTTAATAAGAAAAAAAAAACAAGTGAGGGCTCCATCTTATGAGACGAGGTGACCTTTACAGAGCTCAGGGTACACTGGCAGGATTTCAATCCACCAATTAGCACTCTGGTTTCTGCTTTAGTGCGATCTCCGGTCTCAGGAGAAGACACACACCCCATCAACAACATCATCATATAAAGCAGGAGGTATTGGCCCACACGACTCGCTCTGCAACAAATGGATACAAAAGGGCTTCTTCGGGTAGAGGTCACATTGTATTACACTGTGGCTATGTGGCGTTTACGCAACGGTTTGGTTTTTAAATATATGTGCAGGAATAATGTTATTTAGTATGCATTCAAGCCTCAATATCACAGAGAATCATACACAAAATGGCTTAAAATGCTCATAACAGAGGCCAGGAGCAGGTCGTCAAGTTTGATTCTCGGCAATCTATGAAAGATGACAACATCAACGAATGCACACATGCACTTCAAGGATCATGCCCCAGTAAGCACACTAACAATGTGGTCAAGGGCAAGCATAATAATGAATTGATTGCCCTCTGAGAGTGTCATAATGAATGTGAATCAGACGCAGCGGTGTGCTTTTAACAATCAATAAGGCTATGAATTTCCACCACCATCGAAATGATTGATTGTATTCATTTCTATTGAAGCATAATGCAGGGTGAGATCAATTATGAATAATTTATATAGTCCCATATATTAAACTAACATTGAGGGTAAAAAATAAGGCTTAAAAAACATCGACTCTACAGTTTTGTTTTTTTTATTTGTTTTTTTTTGTGGAAATTAACAGAGAGGGAGAGAGGAAAAAAAAGATATTTTGAAATTAATTTCCAAAGAGTTGTAAATATTCCTGAAGTGTGGCACATGCAGCGCCTAGCTATGGTGCTGCATTAAGCTTTCATGAAAGTGAAAGTTAATTAGATATGATGACTGAACTCCCGGGATCGTAATTAGCCGAACTGCGTGACTGCTCTCCTGTAATTAAATGTCATTTTCCCTCAGTTCACTGAGCTTGAAATGAAGAAAAAGTAGAAGAAGAAGTAGAAGAAGAAGAAGACTGCAGAAAATGTCGTTTACAACACTTTCACCAGGCAAGACAGGATGTAAGATAGCAGTTCACACTAAACTGATAAAAATGAGGCTCTGCTTAGTGGGCTCACACTGGTCTAGTTTCCTACTCTGACATTTGGGATGTGTTTTTTTTGGGGGGGGGGCTGGACCGCAGACACTGCGGTTGTGAATGTGTGCAAACACTCAAGGTTAAGGTGAGAAAGGAGAGGAGGTCAAATCTGCAGGTGAGAATGAAATGTCAGATTCCTTCTCCGGCGCCGTCCTGGCAGATGTCATACGTGGATATGTGGGAGAGAAGAAGAGAACGGAGCGAGTCCAGCAGAGCACACGGCAGGCCTCTTGTCATGTGTTAGAGGAGAGGAGTCAAACCTGCAGGAACCCAACTATTGACTGACATCAGAGGACACACCGTGAAGACAACCATGACGACAACAGCAACCACAATCTCTGCTGGGGGAGCTTTCCACCACCGTATACAAATACAAATACTGCACTCTTTGCTACAAGTTTATTGTTGCGCCCTTTCCTTGAAAAGTACAATTTTACCTTTTAAGGGTGCTGCATAGAATATATTACTTTACAATTAAGTAGTGCCAGAAAAAGATAGGAGTTTATCTGACAAGATGCATACAGATCGAGCACGTATGGCTGCTCTGCTGTTCACCAGAGATCTATTATTATGCAAGAATTATTATCAGTTAGATTACTATTAATTATTAAGTGGCTGATTGAATTTCAAATTACTGAACATTTTTTCCATTTCAATTTTTCAGAGACATTTTAAATGTTCTTGATATATAGATACATGACTATAAATAAATAAATATATATTACAAATATAATATAATATGTTTTAAATATATTATTATCATTATTATTATTATTATTATCATTATATAGATATATATGCCTGTACATCGTAGTCTTATGTATATAATGATGGCTGCTAGTTGTATATATATTGTCGGATCATGATAGAAACTAACAACTTGTGTTCCCTTTTTTTTTAAATTTACATTTCGTTTATCATTTATTATCTCGGTTTAAATTGTCCATCCTCCACACTTGTTGCTGCTAACTGGCCCTCTTAGCCTTTGGGTGTGGAGACGCAAAGACTGTTGATGGACGAACCAGTAGAAAGAGAGTGTTTATTTTACTATGTCAAGGATATGATCCCTCACTGGCTTCCCAGCCATGCACAATTGAAGGGGTGGGCAGTGTAATGTGTGTGCACTGCTTTCCCTGCATAAACATTGTCTAATTCAGATGCAACACTGTAAATCTGGACAAAACAAACTTCTGTATTAATGTCACACAGTGACAGGCTGTAAAGCACAATGCAATCTGGGAGAAATAATGCGTGATTACAGCATGAGTGCCATTATTTACAGGAATGGATTGTAAACTTAACGGTAAACAGCAGTGCATCATGGGAAAGTGAAAGCAAAGTGGTGGAACTATGAATTGAAAATGAATATTATTGGTATTACTATTATTAGTAGTAGTAGTTTTGTTTGTTTAGAAGAGGTGGCTCTGGCTCAGGATGTAAAGCAGTCATCCACTTATTGAAAGGTTGTTGGTTCCATCCCCGGCCTCTGCAGTCTAAATGATAACATTGGTTTGTGTGTGAATGATCATCCCTTCTGATGAGCTGATGGCACCTTGCCTTGCATGATAGCCTCTGTGTGTGAATGTGTAAATGCTGGTTTGTGTTGTTGAGCACATGGAGTGGACAGGCAGACTAGAAAGGTGCATTTCACCATTTTAGTAGTATTACTGTGACATTTAATTACCATGAAATACAGGATACATACTGTATACAGGAAATATACAGTGATCAACTGGTAAAACTGTGCTATAGTACAATAAGGAAGTGTATATTTATTTCAAGAAATATACTGTAATTCTAAAATACAGTAAGAAACTGTAAAAAAATAAATAAATACAGTACTGTGTGGGCGAAGCTGCTGCCAGTTCATTACTGCAGATTTAGAGCGAAATATTTTACAGTGTACCATAACTGATGTAGTCGAGGTTAATTTGGCACATATTTGTGCCATAAATGAAAATTTCAACATAACAATGTCATTCTCCTGTATGTCTATTTCTGAATACATCTCTGAGGACGCATTCATGAGCACATGCATGAATGCATCAAGGGTGGATGGTGATAGGAACACCCACAGGCTATGTTCTCCGCAACAATTACTCATTTTATGGTGTGCTCTGTCTGATGAGATATCATTGACACTGGAAGAAACAGTGTGAGTGGGGAACCTAATTACCTCTGCCCGATGGACAGAAAATGATCAGTGTGAATGTAATAAGGCTTTAACGCGTTTGCCTGGGAAAACGACCTGCGGTTCCCTGCAGCGTTTTGAATTAGAAAAACGTCGGGTTACAACCCCACCTGTGTCTCCGACTCCATCACTACTGTGTCCTCGCCTCACTCCTCATCACCGCTCTTGTTCTTGCTTGTAAAAGTATCTGCGTTGGGTCACAGGCCTGGTTTGAAAACATTTCCATGCCAAAGACCTCCTAGACGTGCTCCCAACACTTTAAAGCACCGGCTTCACTTTGACGAACGTTCGTCCTTGTAAAACAAATTTTATATCGATTCAATTGTGCTGCTTGAGGAAATATGAAGACCTCTAATCAGGAAGTCTCTATGAAAATCTTGCATATTGTTCTAATCCTTAAATGTTTTCTGGAAATCAAACCTGTTTCTAATACACTGTAAACAGTATCATGCTGTATTAATGTCAATACAGTGACATGCTGTAAACGTCAACGCAATCAGGGAGAAAAGTTCATCTGCAGAATAAGAATATAGCAGGGAGCAATGAGACAACGTAGAGCAGGCGACAGGCTATAACACGTCCAACGTCTCAGCAGTTCTACTGTGCCCTGGTCCTGTATGGAAAAAATATGCATGGTGGGGGAAAACTCTAAATATTGACAGATCTTTCTATTAAAGCAATGTTGAGTTTGTTTGGCCGCACTGCAAACAGATAAACCCACTTTTCTTCTATTCTACATCTGACAGACTGGGTGCTCAAAGATTTGCTGTCGTTGCTATTTGCTATTGCTGATTTGCTATTACCACCTGCCACCACAGGTGCTGACAAATCATCCAGGACTGATGTCTCGAGGATGATTTAAATATCAATTTAGTTTCTGTTCTTTACATTTAAATGTAGCATAACAAGAATGGAAGACGATGAAATTGGAACCCCTCCCAAAAAAACAACAACAAAAAAAAGAAGAAGCGAAAGGAGAGAGCCATTGAGCTACAAAGCAAGTATTAAGGATCCATCATCCGATTATTATTCCAGGAGGAGTCTTTTATGGGTGCTTTAAATCGGTGGATTTTATGACTGCAGCAGGGTACATAATATAATCACATTAAAGTCCCTAAAAAGAGCCTCCTAAATTCTCCTTATGTTCACCTGAAGTCACCACAGACCTGAGGAGGAAAACAAACTGCTGGGATATGTGTGATTAAATCGTTCCCGTGACATCATGAGCAGCTGCGGCGCGAACAACAAAAACTGTCACCGCAACAACTCAACACAATATACATGGAGTCCTACTGGACAACGGTCGCCTGTTCTGACCTTCCCTCCACAACACAGCATTGGGTGGCAGCATCTGTCCTCTAGCTATAGTGCAGCTTTACATCCAGCCTGCCTGTCTGACTGCCTGAGGGCACTTAAGTTGTCTACTGCTAATTCCACCTGAGCCCTTAATTACCTCATTAATTTAGGCTGACAGGGTAGGTTAAAACCCCTCTGTGATCCCCAGGCTCCATATATGGACATTAGCCACTGATAGGGAGGCCATAACCTGGTCCCCTTTTTGGAGACCCTTAAGTGTTTAACAAGGTTTATGCCTAACCCACAACTACATCTGTATGGATCCCGGCCGAGTTTATCTAAAGCAGTTTAATTGGCTTACAGTGGAACCGACATCATCTCACTGTTTGGCTTGGAAAGTCGTGCCTGGAAGTGGGTTTTAGTCCCATTAGGCCCAATGTGGCAGCTAAGCTAGGACAGCCCCTCTTCTGCAACCATGAGTTGAGGATTTTCACTGTGGCTTTAGCTAAGCCACTTCCCATCCAGACCCATTCTCTAAAGATGGTCGGTGAAGGACGTAGAGAGAGGGGGGGGGATACAATAGCTTGAAGGCTCCTGGAGATGCTATCTAAGCAGAGGAGTAATAAGTAGAAGGCTGAGAGGACGGCTATTCTGGTCTAGCTGGACGGCATGGAGGAGAAAGGAGGGCCATCACACATGTCCATCCTTGACTGAAGATGGGATTAAAGAGAGAGAGGGGGCAGAGGGACAGAAATAGAGAACAGACACAGATGAAGTGATAGTGAAGGAGAGCGGGAGAGGGTGAATGAAGGAATGGCAGAGAGGAAGATTGATGGCTGACTCCTTCTCGCTAGGTGTGGGTTTTTTTTGTGTTTTTTTCCCCATCTCTCCGTATGAAGCAGGCGTCCAGGAGCCTCCATTTCTGTCATGGAAGGGAGAAATGTGCAGATGGTGATGGTGGACAAGAGAGCAATAAAATCACAGAAGTGTTGAAGAGATAGAAAAGGGAGATGGTTTCGATAAAAGGTGAAGATTAAGCGACAGCAATGGGAGGGTTGAGTAGAGCTGAGGGGAAAAGAAATTCTACTAAATTAGGAAAAGGTAAGATATGAAGTAGGAAAAAGCTCAGTTTTATTTTTGTTTATTTTTAAAGATATTTTTTTTAGATATATTTTTATTTGTAGTTGCAGTCCCTGTGCTGGATTCAGGTTGCATACTAAAGCCTGTGGGTTTCACAGGAGAGCCTCCAATCCAGTGTAATTTCATTCCAGCTCCACTATTCACTGAACTTTGAATGTGTGAAAATGAAACACACGGCTTTGCGCACAGAATTACTGTATACAGTATATGCACATACAGCATATGCACACAGAAACATGCAAACACACTTTTTCTCCAGTCACTGAAAGTTCTGCACAAATGCAGTGTTTGTTATCACACGTTACGATGACCTCAGGCTACAAAGGCTGCGGCATGGATCTGCAAAGTCAGTGCACCATAAACCATGTATGATGCATCATGCGAGTTATTTTGTTCAGCTCCACTGTGCTTTCAGATAAAATGAGAGCTATATATGAAGCACAAAGACCTGGATGTGGCTTTCATTCTCTCATATCATGTCACATCGTTTGACTTTTGAGGAGAGATTATTGATTGATTTGCACGAACAGAGATTTGCCACTTCAGCGACTCTTGTCAGTTCCTTTTATTGTGCATCGTTTAAAATATATCACTTAATTAAAGAAGAAAAAAGCACATCATGTCCTTCTGTAGGCAAATTGGGATCATGTCTTGGCACTGTCTGAATATTCACTAAATCACAGCACTGCGCTAATCGCCATGTGCACTTTCTTTCAAATCGATCATTTGCAGACACCAAAACTTTTTAAAGTGAAATATTTAAGACTTCTTCAGCCAATGCATCAAAAAACACCACATTTGTTACAATTTTACAATAACTTGTGCAAGCGTGACCCTTACACTTTGTTTCAGAAACACTCAACACAAAACACCTACAGGCGACAGGAAATGCAATAAATGAAAAAAGATGATGGGATTTATGAAAACTTTTCCAATACCAACTTTGCTAAACTAGGCCCAGAAAAAAAACAAAAAAACACACCAAGCAATAAATCTTACCAATTTCCAACAAATAACTTCATAACAGTCAAGGCTACCTCATGGAAGTAGAGCTGAAGCCCTGTGTGTCCTTCACATATCTGCAGGCTCACTTCCCATCCTTTAAAACACATTGAATAAACTATACTTGCGGTTTACAGGTCCATTAAATCAACTGGGATAGTGGCGGAGAGCAGAGGGGAGAGGTATTACATTTGTGTTATTGGTCAAATATTGCTGGCCTGTGAAGGAAAACGAGGAGATATCCAGCACAGGCCTGGCAAATGGAGAAAACCAGAAGGAGGGGGGACCGGGGTATGTCGCAGCTATGTCCTTCCTGATAAGTGAGTTTTCACTTGCCTTCAACCCCCTCCCCACTGTAATAATAGTTGACACCTATTTGTGACATATGACTATATCTCTGATTGCCTGGGGCGTGATAGCATCCCGACGCCCCGCTCAGCTGGTGATGGAGGGATAGCAGGCTTGAGCGATGGAGAAATAGAGGGGTTTGTGGCTCAAATGTGCCGGTCACTGTGATAGGCTGTGTGTGTGTGTGTGTGTGTGTGTGTGTGTGTGTGTGTGTGTGTGTGTGTGTGTGTGTGTGTGTGTGTGTGTGTGTGTGTGTGTGTGCGTGCTGTGGCGAGGTGGATGGAGAAACTGGAATGTGTGCAGCTCATTTGTTGCTTGCTTTTAGATGTGTTGGATGGCATGTGGGAGTAGATGGATGGTTGATGTCAAATTATCGGGAACCTCAGGGATTCCGTTTTATTCACATCTCCATTTGCTAGCTGCAGCTATCATTCAGTGTTGCAGAGCAGAGCGGAGCAGAGCAGAGCAGACACGCTTCTGCAGGGCAACTTCTACCAACTCTGGGATCGCCAGGTGTTCCCAGACCAGAAGTGAAGTCTATTACCTCTATGACTGGTCAACCCTGGGGGTCCTTCCCAGGTGGCCATGCCGATTGCACCTCCAGAACCACCACAACTGGGTTCTCTCCAGCTCCACTGTCCTCCAGGATTGCAGAACTCGCCATAACCATATTTTAGCAAATCTGCTTTGGTCCCATTTGGCTCAATTATTTGTACACAGGGATGGTACAGTGAGCATAAGATTGCCTTCCTGAGCTCGGGGGGGAAAATCTTAAAAATATAAAATCACAATTGGTTTAAAAACTCATAATACAAAGAGTAACTAGAATGGCAGTCAGAGAGAGCATAGCTCTGCCAGGGTCAGCAGTCTTCCCGTCTGTCATACACAAATCTTATTTTTCCTAAATAAATCCAGAATATGATTGTGTGTTGCTGAAGCTAAGTCCCCCTGCAGCAGACACAGCTAACATTATAGCACATCTACATGAATGACAACACTTTAGGCGAGGCGTTGACAACTTCAGCTCCATGGTCATGGAATTAATTACCTCGTTGGATAAGTTGTTGAGATAACTGGGCTTTTTTTTTCACTGTCTTGAATGACATTAGGATTTTTTACCCTCATTAGCCAACAGTCAGCTTCAACACACAGCCAACCACAGTATCATAGATGTGTTTATAGGGGGGGGGATTAAAGCAAGTAGGTGATGCTTGTGTTTCTTCTTCTGTGGTTTCTCCAGCTGTTCCCAGGCTGGTTGAGTTACTTTTTAGAGAGAGAGAGTAAAGTACCAAAAAAGGTACCACTGGGTACCACCTCTGAATTCTATTGTTTCAAAAGTGAATGAAGGGCCCAACAACTGGGTCGATTCTTTTCATGCAGTCCTGCAGTCTGTCTGAGGGCGGCTTTGCTCCTCCTTTATCCCTCCTGCCTGGACTGATCAAGTCAGCTTTTCAGATATAAAGAACATCACATTAAGTTGGAGGCCCATACATCAATGCACCCTACTTCACACTCTGTTCAAGAGCACTTTGAAAACTGAAGCCTGACCAAGCAAGCCATGAAGACACAATGAGTTAGACACAATCCTGCCCATGAAAGTCAGGAACGGGACAAGAAAGACTAAACGCAATCCTGTCAACACAGTGACGTCGAACCATTTGACAAATGCCAAGTATGTAGAGCAACAGACCCCAAGACCCTCAACATCATCCCATATAAAGATAAAGGACAGAACCTGTGAGCTTGTTCTACTCGTCTGAACTCTGAGATGAGCCTTTATTCTTTATCTTCATGCAACACCGGCTGGTGCAGGCTTTTAGTGGGGCTTTGACACTACGTTTCACAGATCAGCGACCTCTCCTCTGCATGATGAAGCACTCCTCTCACTCTGTGTGCCAACGAGTCTGGGCTCATTCTAATGTGCCTGACACAGGAGCAGTTTTTAATCAATAAATTCAGGTGTTCTAACAGTTATAAATGTATATTTCTATGTAGAAAATATGCACATGTAGAGCTGTGGTCAAAACAATGCACCAGCATTATAACACTCGAAATGAAATAGGAATTTTTCTGTTTTATAATTCAATAATAAAGAAATACGAGCCGAAAATGTGTTCTAATCCAGTCGAAATCGGTTTAGCAGCAATTTTTAACAGTGCTTCTGGAATGCAGTCAATAATTCTGCCAGCGCCCTGATTGGTGACGAATCAGCCAATCAGGATTAAGTGCACAGGTGTGTCCCAGGCCAGAGATCTGTGAGAGAACAAATGACTTTGTTATTGTGCATCTATGTGGAAAAATAGAATAAATATTTACTGAGCAGAGAATAGATTTTTGTTTGCTCAGGTTGTTATTTTTTTTGTTAATTTTCCCTTCAAAATAGAATTCATGTGCTTGAAAAAAATGTTTGTCTGTAAACAGAAAGAAACACGACAGGAATGGGGCAAAAAAATAATAATGCCATACATGTTCCCTGGTTTGGAATCACCGCGTTAGTATATTGTTATTGGCTGTTTTTTCTTTACCGTTTTTGCTGGTCTGTTCAACCGATGGGGTTTCTGACATGAACTGGAGTTAATACAGTACAATTATTTCTTACCAGATCCCAAAAAACCATTTGTCAGTCGGTAAAATCTTTTGCGATTCTATAAAATATTTATGGATTCTTCGTCGAGTATCTTCAGCCCCAGAGCTGGAGAAGAACGCAGCTCATCTAATTCTTTAATGCCACTTCTTTTCATTAACCTCAAACACTGATAAAGCTCTAAAACTTCGGGTAATAACCTTTGCAGCTAATGGTGTAAGACTGAATAATGTGAAGTCATCAGGCATAGCAGTCGACGCTGCCTCCTGACCTGACAGTCTGACATAAAATGCATCTTCAGCCTAATGTAAAAAGAAGTGCTTCCATTAAATAGGACTATTTGATATTCTTTGGAATAAAGTAGGTGGTCAGTTTATCAGCAGTATATTCTTTTCCATGACAAGAGGAAGGAGGGAAAAACTCCTGATCCTGTTGGGGCACAGCTGTTGTCAGAGGTGTCAGACGCCAACAACCATTGGCTCCATTTAGGACTCCTTTTACAGTACTGACCTTTAGCAACATGAGACTGTGTAGTTTTCCTCTCGTCTCCCCGAGGGTCTAAAATGCCTTGTGTGTGTGCATCATTCTGTCTGTGAGAATGATTTAGAAGTTTTCAGAGAGAGAAAAAAACACCTCCTGTCACAAGCTAGGTTTAATGTTTTAATCCAAAACTAACATCTCAATTTAGTTTGGATAAGTGTGCTTTGGTCCACCCTGGCCCGCCGTTAATGGCAAATTAATGAGTGTTTGTGGAGCTGTATGAAACCTCTGTGGCAACTGTTGAAAATTACGGGTTACTTTAATGCGTCTCAAGGCTGTTGAGATTGTCACGGTCCTGATCGAGATTCAGCAAAGGCCTCTCAATTAGGAGACATCTCCGTTGACACCAGAGAGCTTTTCCATCTAATGAAGTACCTCACATTATTGCCTTGCTAGTAAATTATTCAGCTAAACTCCTTATGGGTGTGTGTGTGTGTGTGTGTGTGTGTGGGGGGGGGGGGGGTGAATAAGAAGACAGACCGGGGGGGGTGAAAAAGAAAGAAATATCCTCACAAATTTCAATTCATCACCTTTCTCCCATATTGCCCTCCAGATCACAGACAATATTCAGCTAATCACATTTGTGATTTATCCCATTTAAATTCTGACGACTTCCTCAAACGCTGAGAGATGGCGGGTGGAGAAAGTGAGACTGAGAGGCACAGACAGCAAAGCAATTTATAATCTACAGAAGAAAGACACCTAGTGTGGGTGACCTCTACTTAAATGAATAAAGATGGGATCCTTATATGTCCCACTTTTGTGCCATTTCCAATGAGCATAAATTATTAACACTTAGTGTGTCAAACCCAAAAATCACAGGTCAGCTTTTTCTGATATGTTTCATTATGATCACAGTATGGCAGGGCTCCAGATGATTCATAATGGTCGCACTGGTGGGCCTAAAGTTTTCATTTAGGTGAACCAGCAAATAAATCACTCAAAGAGCAAAGATATTTTTGTCAGTTCCCATATGCATTAATTTCTTTAAAAAAATATGTTAACAATTGTAAACAGTAAAAAAAAAAGTTTTTTAGTTGTATGGTTTAAAAGTGCTGATGTTTAAAGTTCTTCACAAACTCAAATAAACTTCTTATCTTATAAATAAATCAAATTCAACTCAGTCTTATTGGGTGTAATAAATTTTTTTTAAAATCGATTGAAAAAACTTGAATTTTTATTTTTACAACTTTTTTCCGTTTCTTATTTACCATTTTAAGGTATTGTACTCACAGAGGAGAGAGAGAGACAGAGAGAGAGGCAGAGAGGCCATGTGGACGGGAGAGAAGGAGAATGTTATGTATGGACAGACATGTAGACGTGAAACAAAATCTTCCTAGTTTACTCTACAGTTATCTGGTTGAGGAGTTTAGTTGGATTCTCCACTAACAAACAGTCACAGCTGACTCAAATGAATGAGTCCAATACAAGGTGATGAATTTAGAAGAATGGATGGATGAAGAATGTATAATGACTGAATTTTCATCTTTGGGTGAACTGTTCTTTCCATGTGAGTCTACACCACTGTCTTATCAGTGTGGTTACAAACTGATATTAGGATGGTAGGACTTCCTGTGAAAGCAACTCAGCGGTCTGATTTCTGCATGTTGCTCTAAAACAGTTTCTCAAAGTTGTGAATCTGGGTTACTTTTTGCAGCTCTGGCTTGGGGCAGCATACGGGTCAAATATGCCGTGCCTTACCTGGATCTCTGGAGGAAGGCCAGGTCGATTCTTCTTTCTCTCACAACAACAAATCTTTCGGCAGGGATTCAGCCAGGCCCTCTACATGCAGTCCAAGTATTGTTTTGTGTCCTCAGGTGAACAGCGGCTGAAACTCTTCTGCAACCTGCAATGAAGAAACAGAATCACAAACCAGAACTCACACTAACTTTCAAAAGAATTTAGCTTATTTTCTTCGAAAGAAAGACCAATAATATAGGATTGTGTCAAAATTCTCCTGCTTTTTTACAGTCATCAGAAATTTTAGTTATTATAATAATTATTATTATTATTATTATTATCATTATTATTGTTATTATCCTTATTATTATAATCATTATAATTATTATTAGACTGCTGCCCCCGTTGCCTGGTCCCGGATAAGCGAAAGAAAATGGATGGATGGATGAAAATAATAACAATAATAATAACAATAATAATAATAATAGGCCAAAGAGGGTTGTTTGTTTGTTTTTTGTCAAAATAAACCATCACATTCAATTAATTTCTAGTAATAATTCCTTAATAAATGTAAATTAAATTAATGACATGAGTACGCAAATTCAACAAATCATGTGTCCACTGTTTCTTTGTTTTTAAATATCTCATGTACTCATCATAATTGGTTAGCTGTGACAGTGTTGACTGATTTAGTTGAATTAGCTCGATATTTACTTGAATTAAACTACATTTACTACGGTTAACTGCAGATGCAGATTCATTTATCATGACCAGATGACTTAATTATCATTAACTGCAGCTAAAAGAATGAGTTACCCATTGTGCATAGTGGTGTAACATCATGAGTTTTGATTGGTTTATTATTACCTTTCATGATTTTGGTAAAATGTTGTTTGTTTTTTTTAAATCTATCTTGCGATGTTGAAGAAAGCAAAAAAGTTATCCAAAATCCACATCTCTACCCCGATCTGAGTCAAAATTTAATCAACTCTTCCTTGACCCCAAGAATTTCTGGAAGTGTTGTACAATCAAAGAGTTTGCAGACTTTCTATAGCCATAAATCAAAAAGCTAAGAGTTAGTCCAATATTGTTTGCAGGGGGAGGGGAGACGTGGTGAGAGGGAACTGAGGAGATTTGTCCAGCACACATGAGGGGGTTTAGAAGTGGGGCCTAACCAAATAATGCCACAGCCTTATGTAACAAATAGGAGCATTGCTACCCAAGTCATGGGCCATTTTGTGCAACATCATGTAGTGGATTAGGCTAAGGAGTAACCCAGAAGGGATCCCTTCAGGGTCGAAGCGTATTATTTCACATTGCACGACTATAGCACACGGAGAGGAGACACAAAAGAGAAGTTCAGTATTTCACCCAAGATGAAGCAGCGAGAGGTAAGAAGGTGACGTAGAGGTGAAATGAAGACACCGTTTCATCCAGGCAACATGGTTGATAGCCATGCCTCAATGACAAGTATGTAGGGCAAAGAGGAGGAGTCCGTGAGGAGGAGGATTATCGCTGATCATCAATGCTGATAAGGCCACACACTAACTACTGATTGAGTAAAATGTTGTATACACCTGTTGTATCAACTGAGAAATGCATGGTGTCTTAATGATTTTGGCCTTGTTTGGTTACGGATTACATTAAGATTTATAAAAGAAAAGTTAAGAAGCAGCAAAATACAGGCTGTTCTTTTCAAAATCTACCTAAGCAGATTTAAAAATAAACATAGTATACAGACTGTATACACATCATTTTGGTGTATTCTGTGCAGGCCCTGCGACACACAAACCAGTAGGGATATCAGCTATGAACGCTGTTGTATATTTCTGCAGCGTGTCACTGAGAACGTGCTAGAAACTGTTAAAACGTGCTAAAGCTATATAAAGCCATCTTTACTGTACATGTTCAGGGGAGGCGGGCCGATATGATCAGATTGCATCCCGTTTCCATTCCGCCTACAGCCAATCTGTGACACGCTACTTTATTTTCCAGATAAGACATGCATGCACGCCGAAGCTCCGATGACATTCCACGGAAACGCACAAGCACATCTAACCTACCAATGATGGATCCACCACTCACTCTAATGAAATGGACAGACGGTTAATAGGATGTGTCCGTGTAACCATGACATTTAACCTGGACTCATATGTTCACAAACACACACACAAGAGCCTTTAAAGAGCTCGACAGCACAACAAGGCTTTAAGTGATGGCGGTGGGTTGTTTGTGCAAGTCTCTTAATTGTTTCCATGACCCTTTCACCTTATATAAAATTGGATTGGTCACTTTAAACTCTACAAAATACATTCAGTTAATCCCAAAATCATTGTTACAGATTATTCTTATTGATTATAATAATTGTTTTTATTAGAATCATACAACAGGGTAGCGTCCGTGCAGATTAGTATAGAAAGTATAGAAATATTGTGAGCATCATTGACATGACAGGAGTCTTTTCCCCAGTTCAAAAACGGTTTAGCAAGATGTTCCCCCAGTAAGTGTGGAAAGAGGAGCAGGCGTGTGGAAAAAGCCTACAGGCGACACAGATCACACTCAGAGGCGTAGCTGCCGTTGACCGCCGTGCCAGGATGATGAGCCCAAACACAACGCAGGGACATATGTCCGGTACACGCAGGGGTAGGAAGACATGGGAGAGAGCCTGTGCACACCCGATCACACACAAACAACTAAATATCAAAATCAAATGTGCCCCCACAAGCGCACACACACGCACGGGTGGGCTCCCTCACACCGAAACGGGTGTGAAATGAGTTCAAAGACTGTTGCATGGTGGGAAGGCTTTTAACACGTCTGGAAACTGGCGAGCGGTCACAGCCCCTCGCTGTGAGCGTGGCCTGCAAGCCTTGCAAAACAATTTGTTGCATCATTTCTCACTCAGAACGGAGCCTCACTGGAGCTTTAGCTCCGCAGACAGAACCTCTGGGCTCGACACTGAGCTAAACTCGCGCTACCTTCTAAACGCTTTGTCGAAATTGCACTGGGTGCTCTTTTTGTCAGTATTTGTTTTGGGGTTTTTTCCGGGTAGGTAGTGTCCAGAGGAATTCTTTTAACTTTGCTGGATGCAGTTTTCTGTGGTTTTTATAGGCATTTTATGCAATTAATTCATATGTAGACATGATTTTACAAACTGCTCCTTCTTCATGAGTACTTTCACACAGCGTATGTTCAGAACTCCCAATGACAACAGGGAGGTGTTGGTTCATGTTCTCATCGCCCTGTATTATATCTCAAAGGAAAAGAAAATATTTAGACAATGTGACAATAGTGAATTTAGTTTTTATGTATTATATTATGAGCAAACACTTTGCAGGCAAGGATTTTGCACTTGCATGTCATTTATTTGTCCCCTCCCCCAGTGTGCCTTTTTACTTATTCAATTTTGGTATCAATAATATTGCTTAAGGAAGATTAAATATATTCATATGTAAATATCTTCAGCTTGTCACATATATTTATTGCTTGTTTGATGTATCATTTGATTTGACTGCATCATTTGTTTATTATTTGTACAATTTGTTGCTTGGTTTTACATTGTTAGGTATGTTGTTATGTTTAGCTTTATATATATATATATCCCCCCCCTCTCTCCATTTGTTGACACAAAATACAGCATTGTCCAGTACATTGTTCTGTAATTGTGTATTGTTTACTCAATATACAGCTTTTTTTTTTAAATCATGTACTGTTTTTTACACGACTGAATATGTTGCCTCTTTATATTGGTCGTAATACCAACTGATAAATGATGATGTAATAGCAGCCATGTTGGCAACGTTTGCACCGGTGGAGTAATACGATGTGAAACCTTCACCTTCTGTGACAGTGTGTCCAACATCATCAAATGTTGTACATGATGTCCATGTGAATATCATGTAATTGTTGCAGGGGCTCCACTTTGGCTAATCAGTGTAATTTGTAAAATGCCACAAGGAAGCAATATCAGCCACCACCTCCGTGCACGCAAGCAAAGCTTTATTAAAATCCAATAACCGACATCGCAGATATTGTGCGTGACATTTGTATGGATGGATCAGTGTCGATCCATAGTCTCTCTCCTGATTTCATTGTGAGAGACAAATATAAAGGTGTTCTAATCTCATTTCATGTCTCGGCTCATTGTTTGCTCGGTTTAACTTCGGCTAGGGCTCCTTGTTTTCAGCTTCAACCTCTGGAATTCTCCAGAGGTTAAATGGCAGTGTCAACAAATAAAACATAAATACACATGGGTTCCTCTGTGCCTGGAAACACCCGACTCACAGCACAGCTTTGAAGTTGAGACAATCAGGATCACCTTTGTTGTGTGAAGGTTATCTACTTCTCTTTGAGTGGGACTGCTCCCCTCCTGTGAATGGAGTGTCTATCCTATTATACGTTTGCCAGAAAGTGTTCGCTTCCCTTCTTCAAGTGTTTCTGTAAGGTTTGAACGAGTTGAACAAAACTTCACATTTCAATATATAATAATATTTATATTTATTTATATTATTATAAGATTATAATAATAATAATAATAATAGATGATTTTCTGTCTCATTTAATGCAATGTGTTTTCAGGTAGTGTTCAGGCAGTTTCAATGCCTGAAGCAATAGATGGATATTTTATGTTATTTCATGCATTAAATCTTTTATTTGTTGAGATGAGAAGGTCGCTGCAGCTCTCATATGTCCATTAAATATAAAGCTGTCACCTGTAGCCGATTAGTGTGGGATAAATGGAGCAAACACACAGAAACAGTTAGCTGGAATGGAGTCTCACTGTGCTCTGCTGTCACTAAGCAATCCAGCATATGAGCCACCAAACCTGTTGTTTTAAACTTATTATGTGGATGAAACAAACAAGATATATAATGCTCATTAATGAGCTTTAGAGGTGGTGGTAGGTGGATTTTCTCTCCTTTGGAGTGAGCGAGGCTCGCTGTATTTCCACTGACTCCACTAACTGTCTACATCTTCATATCATCTAAAATTATCTTGTGGTGGAATATAAAAAAAAAAAACAGTTTTGAGCTGACCATTATAACCTAAATAAATTATCGCTCATAATCTCGAGTCACTTGCCAAAAGTTTGCCATTTGAGACTTGGTAGACGCTGTGCCCCTTATTAGTCAGCAGAGTGAAAGGAATATGTGAGAGACACTGAGATTTTCTAACATGTATTAGGATTAAATGGGACCAAGAGTATTTTGTGAAATATAGCCGGATATGTATAAACAACAAACTATTAAGCATTGTTTAAATAAAGGAGCAAAAATGAAGCAAATAATGACTAAATTAATCTGATTGCCATGCATGCATGTAGTAATAAGAATGTGATATTTTGTTTATCCCCTTAGGGAACACAGTTAATGATCTATGGTTACACACAAACCACAGATTGTACTTCTGCCAACACACAGATTCTTCCCAGATCTTCTTTCTCAGAGGATCTCAGATTTGGTTTATTTATATTTAAATGTGCTTTAAATTCATTTCTATATGTATTATCAGCTGTATGTGTATTATCAGTGACATGCCTTAACTCAGTTACTCTAACTCTAAATTAAAAGCAGATTTGCCAAGGTTATATAAGGATGCAATAGATATGGAGACCAAGGAGTTCAATTTAAGGACCCTGGTCGATGTGAGACACTGAAGCCCACAACAAGAATTTTAAATTACTTTTATCATTGCTGAAATAAAGTATTTCTATATTCAATCCAAAGCTCAAAAAGAAAATTTCTATTCAGGTTTAGGAGTCATTTTAATGCAACTTCTTTCTCCGATGAAAAACATGTAAAAAATCAAAGAAACACTTTCTTTGAAGCCTCTCATTTTTTTTCTCCATATTACTGAATGATTTCAAGGACAAGAACTTTCAAATTGTATTTCTATTTCAGACATTTAAGAATGTCTGTATTTGAATATACAAAAATATCCTCGCTGCTCTAAGAGAGTCTATTAAACCCCAGACTTTGCAGGGCCTGTGTGATTGTGGAGGGCAGGTGGATTTTAAACCTCTCTATAACCCTGTCAATGAGCAACTTCACTTTACGGTGTGTGTGCGTGCGTGCGTGCCTGTGTGTGTATGTGTGTGTGTGTGTGTGTGTGTGTGTGTGTCTGCACACGGGCTCCCATGTGCCAAGTGTGTGAGTGCATGACTCACCTCCAGTGACGGTCTGGGATCGCAGAGAGAGAAAGATGGGGTTGGAGGTTAATCTGAGGTTGGTACAGTTCATCAGATTCCTGAGGTGATGTGGCAGCAGTATGGAACAGGCAGGCAGGTAGAGCCCAGAGAGCTGAACACAGACCTGCAGCATTAACCACGAGGATTAATAGTAGCCACCCGCACTTTTTGGAAAGCTAAAAAAGAAAAAAAAATAGAGACATCTCTGACAGTTTGAGGCCTTATTAATTTTGGACCAGCTACACTTTGTTTGCATTTAAAAAGCAGAAACAAACACCTGTTAGTTTTGCGACTTCTGCTGCTTCAGCCTTTTACAAATAAGTGCATGATGGGGAAGCAATATTAATAGTTGGACAGGTGCATGGCACAAGTAATGACGTTCAAATGTGCAAGTACAGCATTGTTTTTTTCATTATTTTAGCAATTCCAACCTGGAGAGATACAATAAAAAACGGAGTCTCGCTTAGGAATAATATAACTTCAACAAAGAAGAACAAGCCCAGAGAGTAAAATGCAAATAATGAATTCATTCTAAGGTCAGCATCAGCTGGTCCATCACTTTGACCCTCATACTCGGATATCTAATCAATATATAATTGGTCATCTCTCGACTTTTTCCACTCCGAGGTTAAAATGTGGAATGTATCAACAACTATTAGATTTTTCCAATATCTTATTTTATGACCATAAAATAAAGACATTATAAAGACGATTGTTAGCATGCAAACATACTAAACTAAGACGGTGAACATAGTAAACATCACACCTGCTAAACAGCAGCACGTTAGCATTGTCATCGTTAGCATGTTAGTATGTCAAGAAAGCCTATATAGAGCCTGACAGAGCTGCTATCAGACTAGATTGTAGTTTGCTAAATTATCACTTAAGGAGGTAAAGTCAATTATTAAGGCTACATTACGAGATCAGCACAGAAAACCTCATAGAGCATTAACCTGCAGGTAAAAACACAGCAAACACTGTCAGCTTTGTGTGGCATTTTGTTGAAAGGGCATGCAGTGCTGACAGTGACGGGAGAAAATGCAAAAAAGCCATTCAGATTAAGAATGCTAAGCCTCCAGAGGCACAGCCTCTTCTGCCTCCACATGAGAAGACCCAGAGTGAGACCTGGCATAAGCTCTGTTGGATTACAGGGGGAAATGCCTTCTATCAAAATAATGATTACAGCACCTCTTAAGCAACGTGCATGCAAAGAGAAAAGCTAAATGAATGAATAATTAGAGCAGGGAGAAACCAGAAGGAGGGTGAGGCAGAGGAAGAAAAGTGAGGAAGGGGCGATTTGCAAAATGGCTGTTTATAAAGTCTTCATGAATAGTGTTGTATTGATGAACTGTAGGGGCGAATATGATTTTTTTCTCAAAATAATGCATGGATTAATCAATACATTTCATCTTCTTAGTCCCTGCAAAGAATCTGTAAAGACGGCTCAGTCTGTTTTACAAGAAGAATAACTTCTAAGATTTACACTGCAACCTGTTTGCAATGAGATCAATAAAGCATTGAAATGATTCAGAATTTTTTTAAATGAACTGAAATGAATTTCTTCATTTTAATGTTCTGTTTACTTTTGGCTAGAATTGTTGAAACAAGACACTGCAGATACGATACGATTCAATTTAACCTCCACAGGGAGCTCGATGTTATTGATTTAATTCTGAGTAAAATGAATAGCTCCTCATACCCACGGCGCCGTTCACATTATTATGAACGTTGGACTTGCATTGGGAATGGTGCATGAGAAGTATATACTTATTTCACTATGGCTAGGAGTTTTGTAGACTAGCTGAGCATAAAATGGCCTGAGTTTAACACATGTATGTGAGGCCAAATCTGGCCCACAAGTCATCTGATGTGACCCATAAGAGCCTGCAAAGAACATCATCAATGCAATACAATTCTGTGGTGTGTTGTGACAGTAGAGTGTCCATAAACTACATGTCTCAGAATATGTTCTGAAGACATTTAGCTGTTAGTCTGCAATAGCATTTAGATGTTTCCAGCTGTGGCTCACTAGCCACATGGCTGTAGCTAGTAACAGTAATAGTAGCAGGGCAATTTAATAAAGGACGGGCAAGTGACATGTGTAATGGAGACAAGCTGGTATGCCTTCTTTCAATGAGGTAGAGGCAATGCCAAAAGAACACAATTCACCGCCACACTTCGACATCAAACATGAGGCCAAGTATGCTAACCGTAGCCACCAAGAAACAATACAATAAAACAATAAAAGACACAATAAAAGGCTAAACAATTCAAACGCACCCTGCATTTTCCACAGACTATGATTGCAAAAATTAGGGCTATAAATGATGCAGCAATGAAAACTACCACTATTTTTAACTTAAGAAATCACCTGTTAATTATTGAAGTGTTTTTTCATTACATTCCTAACTGCTGAAGGTATGTGAATAATTATAATAATATAATATAATATTTAGAATCGCCTCTATGAATTGCCACCTTATCGTGGTGGAGGGGTTTGAGTGCCTAAATGATCCTAGGAGCTGTGTTGTCGGGGGGAAATTTGTCCCTGGTTTGGTCTCCCAAGGCAAATTGGTCCTCGGTGACAGGCCAGACTAAGGGCGGTTCATTATACCTTTATGAAGATTAAGAAAAGGATCCAGTTTACCTCGCCCGGATCGAGGGTACTGGGGCCCCACCCTGGAGCCAGGCCTGGGGGAGGGTCTCGTCGGCGAGCGCCTGGAGGTCGGGCCGTCACCCATAGGGCACAGCCCGGAGGAGCCACATGCGTCCGTCCTCATGGTAAACAACATGGGATTGTAATATCAAAAACTGTGCACTGTTTGTTCAATCTTTAATGGATACAACCTCTTTCAAAAACACTCAACAAATAAGACACTGAGCTCTTGTTTCACCATTCTAACTCCTCCATAAAAGCTGCAGTGTTCCCAGCAGATGGAAAATTATAAGACAAGCATGAGTGCACAGTACAACAAAGTTAGATCTTAAATTACAACAAGCGTCTTGAAAAATTATTGGATTCCTACATTTTCTGTTCAATGCAAAACAAGGAAATAGAGCAACAACAGTGACAATTATGGCTGTAACAATACCAACACACACATATTCAATAATCCTGCAACCACTTAACATGCAAAATGCACATCACGTGGCAGGAAGTGCTCTTCTAGGCTGCTGCCCATGTTTGATAAATAACACGCATGACACCACTGGCTTCAAAATGCACTGAATAAAAACATTTTCTCAAAGGTTAATGCTATGAATACAGGAAACAAAACTTAAAGGAAGTTTATCCAATAGGGTAATCAATACAACAACAATGACTTGAGCCCCTGCTGTATCTGCATGTTGGTTGTTAAGTCAAAAGATGAGTCAGAGAATAACTGAAGAATTAATTTAGTTCAAGTGCATTAGGTCTGTTTCATATACAGTACCCGTCAAAAGCAGTAATCAAAGAAAGAACCTTTTGAACCGTCCACCCCGACCAGCTGAGGCTCACATATTAAAAGAGCACCAGCATTGGAGCCCCACTCTGCAGGACAAGACACCACCACATCTGACACTCCCAACATCAAAACACAACAAATGAAAGGCTTGAAATTCTCTCTGAGAGGAGCGCCAACGCTGCCGGACCTCATCATCAGGTGTGTCTGCAGAAAAGCCATATAACTGGTGAGTAAACTCTTCTCTATTTTAATACTCCCAGTCCTCTGCACACACCTGCCCCTGCACAAACAACCTGCCTCTCTTCTCACATCCATTCCCTCCTACAGTACATACCCCTCCTGGGTTTTTTTTCTTCCCTTTTTATATCGATCTCACACTTCCTCTCTTCGCCCTCCACTCATCCGTTTCTCTCTCCCCTGCTCGCTCCAGTGTTCTGCCATGGCTCTTTGGTTTTTTCCCTCAAGGCCCGTGTGTCTGCTGTAATGAATTGTACTTAATTGCCATCTGGGACCTGCAGCCTTAAATATAATTCTCAGGACACTTAACCTGGGTCACTATGAATGATAAACATACCTTTGGGCTTGGGCTGGGAGCAGAGAAGAGCAGAAAACAGCAAGGAATATACTGTAAATGATCGGGGCGATAATTAGTATTTGATCAATGGAAACCGGACTCAATTCTGTCTTGCAGGAGGTTTATTATACACCTGGAAGATGAGATTTAATTAAAACATACAAAATTATCCCGGTTTGCAATTTTCCAACCCTGTTTTCTTTTTGCATGCTCTCTTGCCAGCTTGAGGTTAATTAACCGTTCACTAAACGCCTCTCCCAAAAAAAGATTGTTCAATCGTAGCTTAGCAAACTAGGCACAGCAGGCCTATCAAAGCCCTGGATAGACCTTTTTCACTGCAGTCATTTTGATAGGGCTGCTCTCATATGCCAAAAATCAGAGTCAGATCATGTCATGGCAGCTTAAAGTTGGCCCTTGTCGCTATTGGAAAAAGAATGCAAAGCCCATTAAAGAGTATATGTTTTCCTTTTCAAACAAATCCCCGTCTCACACAGAGGTGGGGATGTCCGCTCTGTGTCTGTGGCCAACAGATTGACTGCGCCGGTTATGACACTCATGCATAATAGAAAAAGCACACGGGGCCCCGGAGGAGCCGAGGAGCATAGAAAAGAGGCACAGGGAGCGGTTTAGGGTGTCTGGCCGGTAGGACAACCTCCCACTCCGCTTCCACCTCGCTGCTCTTTTTACTCCCACCCACTCTCCCTGCATCTCCATTCCAACACATGTGGCAGATGCAAAGTCAGATCAAAGTTAGTGCAGCCCTTATGAATAAAAGAGCGCAACCCATCTGTGCAGCGGTAGAGAGCGAGAGGTTCCACAGGATGTCTGAAAGAAGCCACATATCGGGTCCAACATGAGACCAAACCCGCTGGCCCTGCCATTTCTCTTGGCAACCAGCGGCAGAATCGACCGCTTGTTAATATTCATGGAAGAGACTATTCTGATATAATGAAGTGATAATGATGCAAAAAAAACTTTTTAAAAAGCCTGTAAAGAGAGAGAATATCAGTGGATGCAGTAGCTTCACCTTTGCCACATTTATTGCTTTGTGATCTTTAGGAAACGGTTGCATTCCCTGGAGTGTAGTGTAAGCTCTTTGTTTTATCCCGAGCAATCACAGGTCACAACAAAGTACAAGTCCACCGTATGAGTCCATGTCCAAATATTAGATGTTAGATTCACTGCTCTCGCTGGTCTTTTTTTTCTTGCTCTCTGTGGGGGGTTTTTTGTGGGGGTTTTTTTAAACCAAGGCTTTTGAAAGCTCTCTCATTGTAGCAGCATAGCCTTCATGGACAAAAACTCCAAATCACACATCTTTCACTGTGAAGAAAGGCGAGGCAACTAATGCCTTGTTTTGCTCGTTTCCAAAGCACTACTCCAAAAGCACAGAGGTGAATAGTGTATGATGGGTAAAATACCACAAATCAAGCCCAAGGCAAATTTCCTGAAAAGCAATTCTAGATAGTTTGACTAGCCTCTGCCTGAGATGGTCTTGGCAAAGAAACCATTGGCACAAACATGCCTCAGCATCAAAGAGTCATTAATATTGTACAATAACTGCTGAGGATGCTGCAAAGTTGTGTGAAGGAATAACTAGTGAGTAATAAAAGTATTATCAATAGTAACATAGCTACATTAAGTATTAAAGTTAAATGATAATAAAAGGCCGGATGTTATTTGATATTTTTCATGCTCTACAAATCCTATAAAATGCCCAAAACCAAGAGTAAATTGATTTAAGAGGTATCACAGTCAACGAAAGCCTGATATATCTTATTCATTTGTTCCATTACAGCTGTTTTAAGCAATTTTGATCCTTTAAAAATAAAACTAGATCAGTGGGCTGGAGGTTATGAAGTCAGAAAGTCTTGAGAGATGAACTCATACAATAGTTGTCATATGTAAGAGACAAAGATGATCTGTTCCATGATCTTTTTGGTGGTGTCATAAAACATGAAAACTTCACATTAAACTTTAAGGAACAGTACACCCAAAAAATGAAAATGCAGTCATGATCTGCTCACCTTCATGCTGATGGAAAGCTGGGTGAAGTTTCTTAGTCCACAAAACACTTCTGGAGCATTTCACAGCGAAACGGGGTCGCAGCATTCTCCCAATCCACTGAAGACGACGGGGAAAAACAACCAAAAACAAGGATACAATGATTACATAACAGCTTGTAAGGCGTCTCTAGAAGCCCAGAGATCCCAACCTGATTTGAAAAGATGTTATTTACACCTTTGTTTATGCAGAAATCTTCACTATGCCCTCTAAGTTAAAAAGTGTTCGCTCTGAGGTGTGCAGGAGCTCGAACATATGTACATGCACCACTAGATGAGATCTAGGAGAACTTGCAATCTCTGCATACCTCAGTGTTTACCTGTTCCCCAAAAGTTGTGTCACACCCAACAAAGAGAGCCTTGCTTAAGTTGCAGCACCGAGTGCCTCTGTTAGATTGAACTTTGTATTTGTGTTGCTTTATAAGTCACTGTGTGTGTCTCTCTGACACATGGATGGTGTGCACACGAACGCTTTTAGCTCTCTACTGCATGAATGTCATATTCCAATTACACTCATCATGTTTAGAGATCTGTAATCGTATGAGCGAGATGCTCCTTTGGCCTTTTACGTCCTCAAAGTACAAACTCCGGACAACTCCTTCTCTCATAGTTGTGGTAAGGCGGTGTGTATAGCATAATTTGTTTTTAAATCTATCAAACAAAAGCCACTGACAGGACAACAACAACAGCAGCAGCTATGGTTAAAGTCGTCGAGGTGTGTGATGTGACATTCAGCGTCCAATCCTCTTGGTACGTCTGCAAACTTCCCAATCGCAGTCTCTAAAAGTAACGTACTTACATCTGTACAAACAAAACCATTTGTTCTCGTTTCGATGTTCTACCAAATGGTGCTTCCCCAGATAAACATCATTACCACACCTTTATTCTCTTAGTCTTACCCCGAGGAAACGAGCAGAGGCAGGAAAATACTCTCTGATGTGATATGCCCAGCAAAGATGTGTGTACAGTGTGTTATTAATCACAGAAAGATCATTTGCCCCCTCCAAGCCGCCCGGGAGCTTAATTTCATTTGTTCCCATCGATTTAACGGCCATTTCAGAAACAGGGGGTGGTGAGGGGAGTGTAGGCTCAATACAAGTTATTGATCAGGAAACTAAATGACCTTGTGTACACAATGACTGCGGGAGCCAACCGTGAGATGCAGAAGAAGTTACATCATTCAAAGGGTCTGGGCGGATTTGAAACGGAAGCGTTGCGCGCAATTAATCTCTGTTACATTCACACCGCTCACTATCCAAACCCTCCAGGAGCAACACACATGACAACGCTGCATGCTTTCCGCTTCTGCCTGGCACAGTGAGTCAATTATGAACACCTTGCGACCTTTGGCCCCTCCGCGCATGAACTACTGTTCCCAGGTACGCCGCCCACATCACAGCTAACTAGAGCCTAGGGGGTCCCGCGCTCTCTTGGTGCGCAAACAAACACTGTTTACACGAATTACATGCTATAGGAGATGATTAAGTACCCAGCTGAACCCGCGCTCCGCTTTGGCAGCAGTCCCACAACACAATTTATGAGGTTTTGCGCATTTGTGAGTGTGTGTGTGTGTGTGTGTGTGGATGAAGGGGGCTGTATGGGGGTTAATAGAATAATGAGACTGCAATGCTGTGAAGCCACCAAGCAGGAATTAGTAGCACTAAACGAACTGCTCTTTTGTTTGAGGACGTTTGATTACTTGGGTGGCAGCAGAGGCTGTGATTCCATTCACATTTCTAATTCTAATCTTGTTATAGCATAAGCCCACCACACAAATCCACCCTCTCTCTCTCTCTCTCTCTCTCTCTCTCTCTCTCACACACATAGGTAAGTGTGTACTTGTGTCTCTGTGTGTGTGTGTGTGTGTGTGTGTTAAGTAGGTGAATGATGGATATATCTCGTTGCCTGGCTTACCTTATCAGCAGAAGGGCCAGTATGGGTTTCATCAGGAGGTTGATGGAAGCTGGAGATACAGGTAAGCCAGGCAGCTTTTGAAGAAGAGAACACACACACAAAACAAGATTGGCTTGTCTTCACGGCAAAATGAATGGTGGTGTTGAAGCCGAGATAGTCAAAGGAGAAAAGGGGAGACTGCTTTTTAAGGTGCAGCCCACTTGATAAGGCTTCCACTTTGATTAAAAAAAAAAAAAAAAAGTTAAATAAAGATAAACACAGAGCTTAATGCAGTTCTCACTGATGGAAAAGTGTCAACAACTTTCTGGAGTTGTCTGTTTGTTTAGTTTTGAAGTGACTGGCTGATTAGTCTTTTTCATGAAGGTTCGTGTTTGATATTTCCAGCTTCTCAAGTTTGTATTCCAGTGCTACTAAACAGACTCATATCAAGGGTCTAAAGGTTCTTAGTTAGTCAGTCAGACAAAACACGCGAATGAGGCTTGGAAACATGTGTTAGGGGGTTCGACCCCAAGCCCTAGTCATTTGCTTTGCGGAATAAAACCGTGAGACTCTGAGCGCCAGCTATTCTGAGGGAAACTTCAAACCAGCCACCCACAGGATGGCTGGATTCGTCTTAGTCCTGAAGAAGAACTGGGATGGCATCTTCAAGAATAGTTGTTTGGAACAGCTATAAATACTTGTCTGTCGCACAAACTATATCCATTTGAGCAAGCCGAACCTCTCAGTGCTGCTTCCAAGCACATCAAAAACAATAGTGCACTCGACAATAATTAAATATCCAAAGCTGGCTGTTGCGTCCTGAAGTTTGCAGATATTAGTGTTTAAAATCAGCCCATATTATTGATTATATGCCATTGTAGGCTCCTGCACTCTCGCTTTGGACCATGATTCTACCATAAAACTTTTTTTTTTTGCGGCTTTTGAATACAGGTAGTGTAATCTTTTGAATATGCATCTGTTACCGTCCCCAAGTAAATTGGCAAAACACAACCCCTCTGAAAATGGTGATGACACAGCCCCACTTTGTACATGTCTGTTACAGTTCCAGACAGACCACTATGGACAGAACCACAACAAAAACAATGTCGGTCCGTCTGGTTTTGTTGTGTGTTTATTGGAGCTCCTCCAATGTAGACTTGCTGCACCAGCACTGGGATCTTATTCTATGGTGCTGATTTTTGAAAAGTTACACCATCAACTACTGCCCTAGCATGCATACTACAGTGTTGTCAACCATTCCGTGTGCATGGGGATCGTCTCCAAAACTTTGTCGTATAAACGCTTTTTTTAAATGCTAAGGAGAAACTTTTATGTTTTGAGCAAAAACATTATAAACCGTATAAACAGGGACTTGTTCTCCTTGCGTCACTTCCTCATCAGTTCTATAAACCCTCCTTATTGTGTTTACAGATTTTTTTTAAATGTGCCCTTTGAGAAGATCTAGAGCTGCCAGAACGAACAGCTGAAATCCAAAATGTAGAAACGTAAAAAGGTAAGGTCCAGAGGGAGCCCTGTGCCGCTCTGAAGCATGTCCTAAAACAGTGCCTGTGATGTGGACAAATGGTGGCTTATCAAAGAGAGATCGAGGAAACCAGACAGGTGTTGACCACCTGCTCTATTTTTGTGCCAAACCAATCCAGAACTGCCAAAGAAAGAAGAAACAGAACCGGAGGAGAAGGACAGATAAGAGAATTAAAAGGTGTGAAAACAGTAGGTACAAAGACCGAATTAGAGAGACTAGGAAATTAAGTTGTGAGAATAAAGAAAAAAAGCATGCAAAAAAAAGAGTGAGAGGAAAAGAGTGAGTGAGTGAGTGAGAGAGTGTTAGACAGAGACTGTCGCACATCAGCTGACATGAAGTCTCCCCATCTTGTCACAGGGATTGGTCAGGGGAATTGGGAGGAGTGGAAAATGCTGGATTCCAGGCCCACAGTGCCCATCACTGTCACTCATGTCTTTGTGGTGACATGTAGAGATCCCCTGGGTCTAAAATGGGACAAGAGACCCCCCCCCCTCCCTCCCGCACAGCCCCCTCATCTGTTCTCCCAAGTCCTTCTGTTTCATCATCCCAACTCCTTTCTTCAACCTCTACTACAAGTTACTCATTTAAAACATTTTCAGAGCAAAAAAATTAAAAAATTAAAAAAAAATCCCTACAATCATTAGGTTTGCTTACATGACAATTAGCATCAATGATGGATTTTAAAGTCCAAATCTTCCTGCAACCTGCCTGATTGCTTGACCTTCCTATATGCTACTGCTGCATGTTTGCATACCATGTTGGTTGCAGTGAAATCCGTCAAACGGCAGGCACTGACATGTCCAACAGGATTTCACCAGCTTCTCTTGCTGCATGGAAGCACATGTGAAGGAAAACGTAGCGCCCCATGCTTGTAAGCATGCAAGGGGCCCTCCTACTTCCAGGTGCGCCTTGGTCAGAGCAGCTGTAACGCTCACTCGGATCGACCAGTCGCTCAGGCCTTATTGGAGAACCACTGGACTGAAGGAGCAGAAAACGAGGAGGAAGGGCTGCTGGGGTGAGCAGCTAGAGCAGAACCAGAGTGAGCAGCCACATTATCACATTTCCTGCCACTTTTTTTTCCAATTAGCTCTTTATTGATCAGCTTACGAGCTTCTTGATGCGCTGTGCCTTCCTCCGAATGGGCTTGGAGCCACTTTCTGCCCAAGTTCTGTCAAGATTTCACCACAGTGCGGAGGTGGACAAGGAGACTTGTCTGGGAAACCATCCAGGTATACTGGGACAGGGTAGAATCTGGCTCTACTATGTGTCTCATGCATTACAGAGAATGAAAGGACAGTCACATATACATTATAGGAAAACTATTTAAAACGATCTTAAAAACTCATTTAAATATAATCTCAAATACCTTCTTTGGCAATAGATGACAAGGATTCAGCTCTACTGACAACAAAACACAATATGAGATGCAACACACACACATTTGCTGTCCTTGTTGTGCCCTGGAGGAAGAAAAAAAATACTGTACAAGACTAATGTTGTCAGAGTCGGACACAATTCTTCCATCAGTTCTCAGCATGTGTGTGTGTGTGTGTGTGTGTGTGTGTGTGTGTGTGTGTGTGTGTGTGTGTGTGTGTGTGTGTGTGTGTGTGTGTGTGTGTGTGTGTGTGTGTGTGTGTGTGGCCTTTGGGTGATGTATTGTAAACAATATATATTTATATAATATAATATATATATATATATATATATATATATATATATATATATATTATAAATATATAATAATATATAATATAAAATATTATACATATATAATAAATATATTATATTATAGACAACAAAGGAACACGTGATGAATGTGGGTTAAATTTTCAGTCTGCTTTGAGCTCAATCAACGGCTCAGGACAATATCTGGCATTTTTGGTGCTAAACATTTATCTGGGTTCACCAGGAAGTCGCTATCTCTGTCTGTCAGCTGTGAGAGGAAAAACAACCAAATCATAGAGGAAAATGCAGAGTCAGATGACAACTCTCTCCATGCTTATGACTATTAACAACACGTTTCACATTACAAATGCTTCAGGATAAAATTACTGAGAGGTGCAGCTTTAAAAATCTCCGCTTCAAGTTAACAAATCAAATATTACATTTAAGTTACACTTACTTTGCAATACAGAAATTATTATTATTATACTACAGCTTTATCGTAGTAACAAAAAAGTACTGAGCTTTGATACCTGCAGCCTTAATCCAGATACTAGTGAGATTAGGTCATTTATTTCAAGTCAGTGTGGCTTGAAAGAATCTTAACAGGTAAATTTGCATTTAAAAGTGAAAAAATAAGACTACAGTAAACACGGAGGTGCCTCCATTGTTTTCCAATACATCAAATCAATACTATCTATTACTGGGATGGACAGATAAACAAAGGCATGAATGGTGCCCAATCGATGGTTCCCCCGACACACACTCATACACACAAATTCATTATGGAAAGGGCATTTGTCACATGACATTAGTAGATACCTGTTTCAGGTAATACGGGATTTGAATAGGCGGTGCTTAAATAAACAAATGAAGCAGATGCTATCTGCCGTTTCATGAATCCTACCTTTTGTTATGTTTCTGCAGCATAAAGCTCGTAAGCACAAGAAACAAAAGCTCCTGTCAGGGAGGATCTGGTTGTGTGTCCTGAACGGGCTGCACCCTCTTATCTGAGCTCAGCAAAAGTCTCCATCGATTGGTCCGCTGATTGTGCGTCTGTCAGCCTACCTGTCTAGCCCTCCCCCTCCGCCCTTCTCCTCCCTTCTCCTCCCTCACCTCCCACCATCCATCCTCCCCTCCCCTCCTCTGTCCCAAGGCCTCATTGATCAGCCGTGCCCCGGCTCCTGCCCGTTGATCAGTCAGCTTGATGTCTTTTGTGTCTGGGTGAAGTGCATAAACTATCAGGCCAATCGAACGGGAAAGTGTGAAGCCAGGAGGCCCGGTGCTTGGCCCTTGAATACGAGAGTGAGAGGGACATGGGGGATGGGAGAGGAAATGAGGAAGTTGTGGAGGTGTGAGGGAAGAGAGGAGGGATGAAACGGAGGCAAAGAGAAGAGGATGAGGGTGACTTCCTGTCTCAGCAAGATTAGAGAATCAGCACACAAGAGGGTGGAAAATGAAGAAATGGTACAATGGTCAAAGAACTTTCCACTTTATTTTAGTGCTTACTCACAAACTATTTTAATCTTCTCGCACCCTCCCCACACACACACAAACACACACACACATCTGAGTGTATAGATATTTTAAAAATATATCTCTCATTTTCTTTTTCTTTTTCTTTTATCTGCAATTCCATTTTCCTCATAGCACAGTGAGCTGCATGTGGAGGAGGCTTGTTCCTAATGACACGAATGAAACCAACATCGAAACAATCGCAAAAAGTAGGTCGCACCACAATCGGTGCGTTTACAGGAGGGACGTAATACCAGAGAGCATGCAGATTGTCAGAGATGGGACGGATAGATCGATAGTTCTCTTGGATGGATACAAAAGTGATCAAAATAATTATCAACACTGCAATCTGGTCATCACAAATAAATACAATTATGGGAAACACTGTTGTAGAATAAGACATGAAGGGTTGAAGAGATATAAGGCCTCTTCAAGTATGGCAAGGGCAGAACATCCATCTCCAATCCACACACTGAAGACAAGCTCCTCGAGAAGAGGCATCCGATCCGTCTTAAGACTGTCAGAGTCCCTGCACTTCTTTGCGACTGTGGACGGAGGGAATAATTGTGTCCATGAGGCTGCATAAATTAGCCAGCAGTTGTGGCAAATCCATAGGCAAGTGGATGAGGCCTGAGCATGAGGATCAGCACCTCTTAAATTCCTTAGCGGAGCTTTCAGGCCCAGATTGATGAGAAGAAGCCAGGATAAACCATCATTTCCATTTCATCCCTGTCAATAAGCATTTGATAACGGGGGGGATAGAATGGGAGGAGGATATTTGTTATTATAATAAGTGAGGTTTTATGGTCATATTTCGTAGCAAGGTGACAGAAAATTGCACGGATGGATCTGCAGATGGATGATGCAATTGAGGAGTAATGTGGACATTTGGTGGAGGAAAAATATTGGAGGATAACAAAAGAGATGCTAAGCCAAAGTATCAGTTCATGAATGCAATTACTCACATGCAGATAGTTCCAAGAAAGATGATGGCAAAAAGAGACAATTCGAAAACTGTTTTTGTTTTGATATTCCCAAAAGAAAAAGTTTCCTCGCTGGAAAGGGTCCACAAATAACTGGCGAACAAAGTTTTAAGCAAACTGATCGCAGTTGCTTGCAAAGTCAGTGGATGTATTTCTATTCCCGCTTACAACAACTGAAGACATAAACAAACATTTACCCTGTTTGGAAGCCCCTGCTTTGCTTGGGGACTGGTGCATTTTCTCTCTGTCCTCCATGTTTTCAGTCAATCGGTCCTTAGATAAAAAGAGCTTAGAAAGATTATCCCCCTGGCTTGCATGCCATTATCATTAATCAGTGTGTTATTGACTGCTCTGTCCTTTCCTGTTTCAAGTTCAGGCCTCCCTTAATCCACAGATTTTGCCCAGAAGACACACACTCGACTCTGGGAGGCTCAGAGCAGCTCGAACCATGCCCACCCTTGCAGGTACCAATCGATTTGCAGTGAGCCCTGTCTTGCCTACCAATCAAAACGCTCAAACATGATTACTGGTGATGTAAATTCCTCCTTATGGTATCATTTTGGAAATCTACGGCCAAATGACTGAGCTCATGAGATGTCACATCTCTTAACTCTTTATTAACGGAAGGTTTTCTGGGTTGTGTTCATGTGTACATGAGTGGTTCTCTACCTGGGATACTTGTACTCCTGCTGGTACATGTAAAGATTGTGGAAAGTCTTATTAATTTGAAAAAACAAATTCTTCTGAAATTGTTTGAGAAGGATAATTAACATAAATATATGATTTAAAATTTCTGCCACAATGACCCAAAAGCAATTAAATTTTTATCTCCCAGATGCAGTTTACGATCTGGATCTGCATCAGATTGCCCAAAATTTTATTTTTGCTTTGAATGGCCCATCAGTATTTTTTTCATGATAATGGGAAAATGTTTGTTTTTTAAAGGCTGTGTCTCATAATGTTGAAGAGAAACTGTGGTCCATAATCCGCATCCGTACACGGATGTGGCTCAAGACTTAATCAAATCTTCCTTGGTCCATGATCCACCCCTACACTTCAAACATTCAGTATTATGACAGTACACATCACAAAGCTGATCACAATAGCAGTGTTTATCTGGTATCTACCACAAGCATAGAGAAATGGCATTCAAGTGTCTCTTTCCTTATAAAATGACAATCATCATGAACACCAAAGTGCTCTTGACTGAGATGTTGAACTCATAGCAGCTCACCCGCTGCGTGCCGCTCCGCAATACAACCTGAAAGTGTATAACACACAGTCACAGGCGTTCCCAGGCGTTCCCTCGCCATACCATGGGGATTGTGGTTGCCAGGCATGTTTGTGCTTGAGTACAAATCATGCTGTCAGTTTCAGTGCGCCGGTCAAAGAAGCAAGACATCAACACAGCCAGGCGGGGACGACAGGAAGCAGACGGACTTAACATGAGTCGTTGGGGGGGAAGTAGCCTTCAGCGGTGATTGGAGAAGTGTTTGTGTATTGAAGAGAGTGTATGCATGAAAGCATGTGGGTTCAACTGTACAGGCATGGGTGCGTGTTCATCTGGGTGAGCACGCATTGCAGGATCGCGTATCCATCGGCAAATATGAGCTAAGCCTGATCAATAAACTCAAGCAAAGAGAAGCTTAAAGGTTGAACCACATCAACTCTACGCTGTCAGAGTCTATTGTCCACAGCATTTCATTGTGTGTGCTAGCATGACTTAGGTGCACAAACTCGTCTGTGTGGACAATGTGTGCAGGTATGTTTGTTTACAGGCTAGGTATGTTAGCTTAACTGTGTGTGTGTTTGCGTGTGCGTGCCACTGTTTACGTTGTTTAACATAGATTCGGTGAGGTTGTGCATGGTCCAGGCTTCTACTCTCGCTTCCTGCTGTTGACTACAGCTGTTTACTGACTTTGCTTTGCTGGCACATGCAGCCTGGTCAAATAAATAGAGATAATCTATGCAAATGTAACACAGTGTTTTCTCAATCAAAAGCTATTTAGCTGCCTGTGTTTCCCCCTGCATGTGTTCATTGAGACAGTTCCCAGAGGGCTCGCAGTGGTGCTGGTTTGTTGATTTAAGACAGATTAAAAACATTACAACACTAGTTTGTTTTGCTGCCACACAAAAATTTATGTTGTTTTAATGTACGCTGAATGCAATATCACAAGGATGCCAGCTGCTTGCTTCTTTTGTTCAGACACAGAAAACATACCTGCAAATTAAAGACTGAGAAGGACTCAGGGGAGGGGCCAGACTAAGAGTGATTTCAAAGACTTCATAAATCGGCTACAAGTAGAGGCAACCTAGGGAGAACAGGACCCCCTTCTGGAGCCAAATCTGGGTGGGGAGCTCGTCGGCAAGCATTTGGTGGCCTGGCATTTAACCATAGGGCACAGCCAAAAGAACCTTCATGGAGCCTCCGCCCTGTGGGCCCACCACCTGCAGGGATAAGCATTGGGGTCGAGTGCAATGCATGCCAGGTTGCAGACGAGGGATGGGACCTAAGTTGCCAACTCCTCATGAAAGGATGAGACCGCGATTAAATGGGACGAAATTAGCTTCTTCCATAGGGTGGCTGGGCTCAGCCTTAGAGGTAGGGTCATTCAAAAGGATCGTTGAACGAAGCCAGTTGAGGTGATTCGGGCATCTGGTTAGGATGCCCAGGCATGTATAAGGGAGGAGACTCCTTGGTAGACCCATAACTAGCTGAAGGGATTATACTGTACATCTCATCTGGCCTGGGAACGCCTCAGGATACCAGATGAACTGGAAAGACTTGCTGGGGAGAGGCACGTCTGGAATACCATGCTTAGTCTGCTCCCATCACAATGTGATGCTGGATAATGGATGGATGGATGGATGGATGGCACATAAAGGCTTGCAGGCGGAGGCAAATGAATGCTGCTTTAATCGATATATTTAGATATCAACAAAGCGTAGTGTGAGAAGTGTCACTCTTTGCAATGAACCCACTGAGCATCATCGCCCAACTCTGCCATTCACCTCAGCTTTATGGAGCTTTACGTTTGCTTGTCTAACCTTTCGGGTGGCTGAGCATTCCTCTTTTACAGCAACACGCTGTAAACAGTTTAGTTGGAAAATATCAGCAAAATAAGAGGAAGAGACAGAGTCAATAAATAGAATAGAAAAACTGACAGTGAACAAGGTACATGTTCAGTGAAAGAAATCGCAGGCAGGCAGAAAATTATTACTGAAAACGGTCTTAAAGTAACAGACAAATATAAATGTTTTGATTTGCAGGTGACGTTGCACCTTGGCTGTGCAACAGCAAAGACAGTTTGATAGCATCTTTCAGCTTAGGTTTACTCTCTCCTTTGTCTCAGCAGTAGCAGGATGGTGTTTGCAGTCAAAAGATAAGCACACTGTACTCTACCCTAGCCAGCACAAAGCAGCAGCCAGACAAGGGAGGTTGGACATTAGCTACAAGCTGGTGAGGATGATGGAGCATTTAGAAGCTAAAGACGCAGAAATTTCCCTCAGGAGTTATTATAGACCACCATTGGAGTGAATGGTGGATTTAAAGTTGTTACACCACTGGGAAGAAAATCGTCTGCTCGATATGTTAGTAGGCGAATCTTTGCTAACACATTTACCATATCAGTTTTAAAAGGTGATACGTTAGGCGGCAAATCAATTAATGCAGATTTAAAGGACAGTCTATCCATCTAGACCCAGTGGTTGTAATTATTCCTCTCGTCCATACTGGCCTTCGTGCAATCCCTGCGTCGTGTGACTGTAAAAGACGGGGGGGACATATTCCCCGTTGGTGGATCTGGCATTAATAAGATGCTTCAGGAGTTTGACTGAGGTATTTCTGTCCTGGCAATCGTATATAGGTTTGTTCCTCATGTGTCTTCTGCAGCCACACATCATAACAGTTTGTGGACACATTTTGTACTAAAGAAAAAAAAAAAAACATTAACTTAAGAGGATGCACCCTTGATTTGGCATCATTTACACTGGAGTTGGATTAGGAATGGATCCCTTAACAGTCAGTGTGGGCATTAGGATTGATTATATTAACCAATATCTTTCAATGCATGGATGATAAATGAGAAAGTTGAACCCATTCTTTAAAGCTCTGTCATCCATGATAACTATATATCATATGATTTAATCAGATGAACTCATGAACAGAGTAGTTAAGTTTTTTTTTATGCTGAGTAGTAAATGGCTCAATAGCAGCTTTTACTCAGTGTTTAATGCAAAGCAAGAAAAATGAATTGTGCAGGTCAGTTTAGTTTGTATTGCATTTCAACACTGTCACATTTTTAGCCATCTTTTGCATTTGCTGCATTTAGCAGTCACAGTCCATATGTGGGATGTTCAGTGATTTAGCTTAAGTTCAGTGTCTTGCTCAAGGGCACTTGGACAACATTTGAGGCTATGACAGCATCACAATAGTCTCTTTTGGTCTCCCTGCTACTTGTCCATGTGTCCTCATGCCCTCGCCATGGTCTCCTCTCCGCCTTAAACCCATCAACACCGTTCCTTTGCGCATGCCAAAACTCATTTGTCCTCGTCCTACTTTCTATGCACATCCCCTCTCCTCAACACAAGGCTGAACCTGTCTCTCCGAACCACCCACACCTCCCCCTTTCCTCTTCCTCGTCTCTCTCTCTCTCTGTCTTCCCTCTCCCCAACCTCCTCTATCTCTCCGTCTCCTTGCCCTCCTCTCACCCTCTCCTCTCCTCTCCTGCTACAAACTCCAAAGTCTCCTAATTCCTGTCATGCTAATTGGAGCTGACAGACACAGCTAATTATGCGCAGATAATCTGCTGCATCTGACTAATTATAATTCCCATTAGCTGCCGATAATGCTCATTAGATTAACTTTCTCCGGGAGAAATTGGAAATAATAGACCGGGCTCGCCACTGAATCTTTTTTGGTAATCACAGCTAGGGGTGTGTTTGGCAGAGAGGGCTGGTGTTTGTTTGGCGTCGAAGGAGGCAGGCTGGTTGCTCTCGATGGCCGCAGTGGAAATAGATAAGCCATCTGATCCAAATAATATCCGATGTATCTTGACTGCTATCGCCAAAATGGGGAGAGACAGGGAAGCCGCTGAGAGGGGGGAATTACGAAATGTGGGTCTATGTCAGGTCAGCGATGAAAACATGTGGCCTTCAAGGCACTCGCAAAGACTCTTTAGGAAGTGGAAGTCTGCCCCTCCAATACGAAGACCTTTCTCAGTGATGAACGAGGCAGCCTGAAGAAAAAAAGGACACCCGGCTGACAAACAGCACATTCTGGTAATGGTGCTGCTTGTAGTAATCATACATATAACAGCATATATCTAAAAGGAGGCATTAATGTGTGGGGCAGAAAAGCTGGCTGCGGCCCATTAGCCTACTCTGCTGTGCTGTCACTATAAAACCACCAATCACACGCAATTTCTCCTGAACTGAGCAAACTATTTACTTGTAGCCCACTCAGTCTACTGCTGCGCAATCTGCTCTCACTTCTGCTGCATAATACGACAGTTCTACTGCTCTGGCTCACCCACCACCAACACCAATTGCCACCTGCTTCGATGTGCTTTTATGGGCTGCGGAGAGGAATATTATTTACCCTGTGATAAGTGTGCAGCAGCGTCTACAGGGAGGATGTAAAAACAGCCTTGCGTCACACGGTCGAGTCAGTCAAATGAAGTCCAGCCGCAGGTTGGAAACCGAAGTCTGCAGGATATCAATCCTCCTGTCCCGGAAGAAGAGGCACTGAACTCACCTCGAAGTCGTACTGCCACGTCATCTTATGGGGTTATTTCTTTCGACTGGATGTGTTAAGGATGTAGTCAGCTGAAAGTGTGCTGACTGAGTGTGTTTGCATTAAATAAACAAGAGGATGTCATGGAGCGAACTTTAACGATGTTTGAGTGCAAGAAATAGAGAACTCCTCTCTTGTGGTTGCCAACGCTTAGAGAGCGATTGGACACAGAGAGCCAACGTAATTTATCGATGCAGCGTGGAACCAGGGAGTCCGAAGCCTGGGGAACACACGGACCCTAAAATCCACAAATGGAATATTGATTGCTTTGTGGGGGAGAAGACAAAAGTTATATTTAACCATGAAGTGCCTCCCTTAGTCTATTGAGTGGTTAACATTCTCTCTCTCTCTGTGTGTCTTCCTCTCTCTCCCACATTCACTTCCACACACACTGCAGTCGACATTTAACAGTGTATGTTCTGATGACAACCCATCAAATCACCCATTGGGAGCCGGGTTGACGGCACCTCAAGGTGTTTAACTGAAAAGAACGATCTGAACGGTAAAGATTTGACAGTGGATGTACTCTACACTGTGCAACACTGTGCTCTGTGATAGGACAAAAGGAAGAGCTTTCTTTGCTCCAGTTGTGTGTATTCATCTTTTTATTCAGCCCCTGGGGCCAGCAGTAATCCTCTGTGTGTGTGTGTGTGTGTGTGTGTGTGTGTGTGTGTGTGTGTGTGTGTGTGTGTGTGTGTGTGTGTGTGTGTGTGTGTGTGTGTGTGTCTGTGCTGCACACGTGCCTGCTTGCCTCTGCACACGCACACTCCCATTTGCAATGTCCCGAATTTTATCGTCTTAACCGGCACATCTCGAAAACAATAAGCACCAGTAACATCCACTCTGCTGGATATGGATCCAGCTACAAAACAGGATATGTTAGCTAATCGCAAGCTTTGCTGAAGTACTCCCTGGCATGTGTTTTAAAACACGAGAGTCGGGGATGAAACCATAGCAATAATGCTTTAGCAGAGAGGGGAAACAAAAGCACAGTTATTGTGTGCATGTCTCCGTCTGTCTCCCTGCACACGTCCAGAAAGATTCCTTTGAGTGGTGTTGTCCTCCCAAAAAAAGGGGGGAAAACGACAGAACAATGATTACAGGACGACTCACTCGCTAAAAAAAAAAATACAAATGGAGTTTGATTTGATTCTGCATTGCATATTTGGCTACCTTCAGGCTTTCCAACTGTCCTCTGGTACAAACCAAAAACAGATCATGTGCGTCTGTAGCTTGCGTCTGTGCCACTGAACATGAGTTAAGACTAAGTGAAAGACAAAAAGCAAAGTCATCCTCCAAAGTTATCCACCTAAATTTAGGCTGTGGTCGTAAAAAAACAACTCCAATTCCAATCTTTAAGTCACATCTAGTCAATTAAATTCGTATAGCGCTAAATAAATATTAAAGTTATATCAAGGCAAGACCCAACAATCCCCCATGAGCAAGCACGTGGCAATAGTGGCAAGAGAAAACTTTTGGGTTATGCTAAGCTACGCTAATTCACTCCCTGCTCTTGCTCATTAGTTTATGCAGAGACACGTGTATCGATCTTCTTGCCTAGCTCGGCAAAAAAAGTGAGAAGGCCATATTTCACCCAATGTAAACTATACTCTCTAAAGATAGAATTAAAAGAATTGTGTATCTTGATTTGATTTTAATGTACAGTATGTGAGCACATGCTTGTAACATTAAAATCATTTTCTATAGCAGTGACTCAACAGAACAGCGAGTTGAGGGAAGGATCTTAAAAACGTCAGCGTGGATCTAGTCATTAAACCCATTTCTTACATCTGTTTAGCTGCTATTCTGTTTCAGAGTGCCAGGTAAACTTTGGATCAATCAGGGGTGAAATAAGTTCGTTTAATAGAGCGAGCAGCTCATTTTCTAATGTAAATAGTCACTTAGTTAAATGCACCATCTATTTCAACTGTCTAAATACAAGCCCTCACAAGTTTATTTGGTTGATTTCTCATTTAATCCTCTTCTATACTTTCACCAGCAGCAAGTAAAAAAAAATAAATGAGTGGGTTAAAGACTGTTTCAAAGAAAAACGTCTATAATCCAGAAACAATAATCGACTAATTTTAAGTTTTGATGAACAAACGCGCTTGTGTGATAAGAGTTTAGGATGTCTAAATTGAGTATTTAGATGCTTTCTTTGCAAGTCCCTTTTGACAGAGAGAGGCTAAAAATGTCAAATCAACAAGACAAACTTCTAAAAATCTCTTATAGACTTTTGGATCACTGAAGCAACTGCAATGTGTCTCAGTGCAAATACTAAAATGCACACCTATATTTGAGAGGCGGAGACAATGTACCACTCCAAAAAAAAACATTATTTTGTGTTGAGCTTTTAGCAACACTCTTATCCAGACTGATAAGAGCATAGGAGGAGGTGAGGTTTCAGTGTCTCAATCGAGGGCAATTTGATGGGACAGGTGACATATTTGGCTGCTGAAATTCCATTATTTTTTGCTTTGTTGATTTTACCAAAAAAAATTTGAATTAATTTTTTTTTAACTCAAATAGAGCAACTTTTGTTCAAATGGGTGGAAGTCTGTCGACTGAGATAACCACTGCACTGAGTTTGTTTTGTTTTCATCTTCATCAAACCGGCCAGTAATATCCTGGGGATGAGGATACTGAGCTCCTGCAACAAAGAAAAAATAAATACATATGCTCCCTTCTTCAAGTCTTATTTTTCTTAGGTGTCTCCCACACAGCTCTGAATATTCTTATATCAAGGGCTCCGTGGCTCTGAAGCTTCCACCACACACTATTGGCTGCTTTAATGTGCATTAATGCTTTCAAAGTTGATCTGGGAAATGTATTCTACTTTCGTTTGATGCCACTTAAAAGGAAAAGCTTGCCCATCATTATTTCTAAAGTTCCAAGGAGACAGATTTTACATGTTTGTTTTGATTAACCGACAGTCCAAAACCTAAGTTAGATGGAACTTTCTAATGTTTGTTTACTTTACTTTAAAACTGAGCAAAATATTAATCTGGTATAAAATCACTGTTGGATATCAATTTTCTACAATAGATAGATGGACAGATATGGTCAGAGGATCTGCAGGAACATTTATGCACTACTTATGCAGCATTTCCATTCCCATAAACGCCAAATTAGGGGCCTTTAACAACTGTGTGTATCTCGCTGTGTCTGCCGTTACAAACCACACAGTCCGACTTTAAAGTGCAGCTGTCATTTTTATGTGCCCTTAAAGTGCAGGGCATGAATACGGCTTTTATGTGCAACACCGTGAGTCCTCGTCATTGGTCATTGCAGGGATGGGGTTTGAGCTATAGTGGCAGTGCTGGTGGTGGTGGGGAAACAAGCCATTGAGGATGTTAGTGGGTCCTTTAACCACAAGCTGTCCGTTAATCAGACGGGGTGTCGGTTCACGCTTGGAACACATCTGATGGTTATTGCCGTCCCTGTCTGGCTTTTGTATCCGTCATCACCGCCCTACTGGTGCACTGAGCTGATGGGAGTTACAAGAAGCACCTTGAGAGACGCTCAGTGGCTGTTACAACGAGGCTGAGAGAGCAGCACAACAAGAGGATGGGGGAGTAGGCGTAGGAGTGAAAGTCTCTAGTCATCAAAACTAAGTACCCCTCTCTAAGCCCTTTGTGGTATGCAGTGGTACATTTCCACTCAAACATGCACACACACACACAAATGCAGGAGCAAACTTAAAGCTCAAAAGGTCCATTTTATCGTCTTCTTCATCTCTACATCTCCTCTCTCCTCGTGCCTCGGTTCTGCCTTCTCTCCACTTTTCTCTTATTTCTCCCATTTCCCTTATTCTCATGTGAAACAGTGACAATAATTGACCTGTACTGTCAAATCAGTCTGCCTCTGCTCTCCCATTCAGACCCATTTTCCTCTGCGTCGGGATCACAACCGAATGCAGCGAAATTTCTACACGAGGGAAGACATGGAAAATTTCAAAAAGGGAGTTCAATTGCCTAAAACGAGCCTCCAGCACGAGAGAAAGACTATAGCGTCCTATTTGCATGAGCAGACAGAAGGTTAATAACACAAGCCCTGCTGTGACAAAGGAGAAAAAGAACATAGAGGAGGCAGGAGGGATGGAAAGTGCTGATCCTCCACTTCTGACTCCTGAGAATCCATCTAAGACACAAGGGAGGAGCGTGGAGGTAATTAGAGCCCTGGATATATGATGGGTTTCATGTATTGCACCACCTCCCCTTTTTTTCTCTGCAGCCCCTCATTTCCCAGAATGCATGTTGAGACGGGACAGCAGCAGCTGCTGCACCAGCCACCACAATCTGCAACTTTGTGTGTGTTTTACATCTGTAATTACCAGCCGGAGTATTTGGACCTGTGGGGGTACTTCTAGTTGCCACAGGGTACGTGGTGAGAATGTGGATTAGCTCTACTATTTGGAAGAAGAAAAAAAAATGTAATCATGATTTGATTGAAAAACATTAATCTACACCTTTGCGTTAAGGAGAATAATTAACACACAAATAGGATTAGAAATTGGTGTGATTCTGATCATTCATATTTACAACAATCAATGAACTGTTATAAAGAGTTCAAATAGTTCTGAAGTTTTTTGAAGAGGTGTGATATGACTGACCGAACTGCTTCTGATAATAAGCAGCCAATAACAACTGAACAGTTATTATTGTTATTATTGATCCAAGAATATTCAGAACTGTGAGGGAGACACCTAAGAAAAAAATTAGACCTGAAGAAGGAAGCATATCTATTTATATTATTATTACTTATTATAAAATAAATACTATTATACTTATTATAAAATAAACAAATAATTTGCTTATAACCTTGTAAGTTTTAAATCAACATAATAGTAGCTGTGCTATTAATACAGTACAAGTATTAATAATAATAATAATAATAATAATAATAATAATAATAATAATAAACTTTATTTAAATAGCACTTTTCAAAACAAAGTTACAAAGTGCTTCACAAAGTTAAAAACTATAAAGTAAAAACTAAAAACATAACTTGATAGCATAAATGACTGAAAAGCTAAAAGTAAAGCTAAGGGTAAGTAGTGCAGGTAAAAAGTAGAAGATAAATAATTGAAATCACTAACAGAAATGAACGAAATAGTTCTTTTTTTAGTGGTGGATAAAAGCTGGAGACTATGGCTAAAAGTATTAATTGCTGAAATATTTAGCTTAAAGTAATAGAACAGATGGCTGATATAATGGCTAAACTGTTGAATTATAAAATCTATCCATACATTAGCTGAAAGCGGATTATAAATGGTTGCCATGTACAGGCTCTACCACAACTATCAGACTCAACCTAAACACTAATAACTCAATGTCAACAATGGCATTTTACATTTTACACAATTAAGTGTTCAACGATGCAACCGGAGGTGTTGATGATCTGGCGCTTGAGCTTGTGTGAGAAGGTTTCGCGGTACATCAGACAGAAAACATAAGGATGAATGCTTCTTGGCGGTGGCTGTAAAAGAGGCCGTGTGTGACGGGGAGAATAGTTTTAATGACAATAAAGCATTCCTGATTCCTACAAACGCACAAGCAGCCAAGTACAATTAAATACATCTGATCAATTTGGCATCTGTTTGTGCAGAGCGAACAGGGAACGCAGTTTAGAGAGCTTCATTTCGCTATCCTCTCTTTTCCTGCATCATGGCTGAAGAGTACAGTTCAGAAGTCACCAGAGGGAATTGATTATCAACAGGCGGGGGCTGGATCCTCCCCGGCTCTGGCATAATGAATCTCTATTTCAGGCCCATCAGGTGTTTTTTTTAGACTCCTTGACGCTATTCCTAGCCTCTCTTGCTTCTTTCTCTGTATCCTCGGATCGTACCAGCCCAGATACGAGTGCACTGGGAATATGGCATGAATACATTTTAAGTCTAATTCAAAGTTACAAAGTTACAAAGCTCTTCTCTTTTTTTTTCTCTGGCAATAGGTCTGGCAACTAAATCTGCATTGGGATATAGTTTAGCTCTGACAGTGTCTTAACCACATGATTGGAACAAACAAGTGGTGGGGGGGAAAAAAGAAAATAAAACTTTGACAATTAAACACACACGCAGGTGCACAAGCAACAAACACAAAGAAACAAACAGCCTATAAATAGCGGAGATCCATGGCAACCTGATATTTGTTGTTTTCTCGTCACATGCTGCTGAGAGCGAGAGAAGAGCGTCGACTTAAATAACACTGGGAGATTGGTTTGTGTGAGAGGCAAAGTCAAAACAAATTACGCCTTTTCTATCACTTTGGGCCACCGGTAAAGCATCTGAAATAGCTTTGTGCCTGGGGACATTTTACCACTGAAAGAATACGGCAGCAATATCCTCAGAGGAGCTTAAAAAAACAAAGGGATGAGGAGAAGAGGAGAGGATGGGGAATGAGAGGCTTTAGTTTTACAGCGGATCACAGGTGGCGCCTTGACCACCTAACTAACTCTTTTCACTTTATTCATCCCCAACCCTCCTCCCTCTGACCATCTCCTCCTATCTCACTGCTGTCACGCCGAAGGGCTCCTCCACTGAGAAACGTGAGATACCGTTTCACTAATTCATCCTCTCCTTTTCTTTGTTTGTATTTTTTAAAGAAGCGGGGTGGAATACATATATGGAATATGGAATTTAGACTCTTTGAAAGGCAGCTCTTGAGGTTTTACCCAATTTCTACCACCTCCAGCTTGTTTATTTATCTTGTTTTGCAGGCTAAAGAGTCAGGAGGAGATTTCCGCCTCTCTCCACTTAGAGTGACCTTCAGCAGACCTTTTACTTTCCTCTCCCCTTCTAATGCAAACAACCCATTGAAAACCGGCTTTCACTTTCTCTGCATTCTGTTTTCCTTTGCAACATGAGATATATATGAGGTTTTAATTGATTTTTGTTTTGCAAGATAAAGTAATTTTGTGCAATTGTTTCGGTTTGGCGGCGCATTTGCACTCGCTCCCATATGCTGTTCATTAATTTGCAGCCATTGGGTGATTTATCAACCTATTACACTTGGGCTTGTGCCCTCGACACACACACAGAGTTTGCTACCCCTGGTATCTTGAGGAGGCATACATGTGGCACCGCTTTGGTGGCTGGTGCTGTAATGGCGGTGCTAAAGGGCTGGGAGCGAGCCAGGCCCTGTCCGAATGCAGATGGATGGACCAAGGGGCTGCACACACACACACACACACACACACACACAGAGACACACACACTCTCACACACACACACACACACACACATAAACACACACACTCAGGCTGTTTGCCCTGGCCAAGCCTGGACTATAGCCTGGACTGGATTGGCTCGGACAACTTGGGAGCCAAAGTAAGGATAAATGGGAGGAACAAGCTAAAGGAAAAAGCTCATAATAGTGATCAACGGATGTTTGTTTTTCTCAGGACTGATAACAATTATTAGTAAACATTAAGGACAACGAAAACCAATTTTTAGATACAACTTTTTGGAGGAACCAAAGTATTTCAGTTTTCTGCTATAGAATACTTCCACTGCACTACATTTTGGAGGCAAACATTTTAATTTGTCAATAGTACTTGATAAGTGTAGTTAGCAATCACTATTCAGTGTTAATAGATTATAAACTGTGCAACCAAATAGATAGTGTTGTATTTGAGAGAGACCACAGAGTGGACAGAGAGAGGATGCTACATCAGAGCCAAAATCACAGTTTTTTTTTAATTAATTAGTTTCATTGTCAATCGAACAAAGCAATATCCAACTAGACAACACTCAAAGAGGACAAGACTCAGGCAGCTCCGTTCCCCCCATGAAGTTATCCCTGTGAAGCTCACTCCCTAATGCAATTTGTGGGCGCACTTCAATCTCCCTGTGGCACACCTTGCTTTTCTAAACAAATCTGCGATGGAGGTCACCTCCACAAGGAAGGAGAACTGTTGGGTGCAGCCCTTCTTCGCTCATATCCTCGATGAACACCTTGAGCAGGCAGTGACTCATGAACAGTGCATTGTGGGCCTGTAATGATCCACATGAATAAAAAAAAATCTAATGGATTGTTCCTTCGGTCATCTTCAAAAAAAAAAGTCATCAAAATCCATTTCAACTATTTGTGTAATGCTGCTTACAGGAAAACCAACACCGGCAAAAACACAACCTCCTTGGAGAAGGTGATAAACTGGAAAATGCTGAATATTGGACCCAATACTTGTCCAGGCTGATAATTAGTCTATCCCTAGCTAATACTACAAGATGCAAATCACTAGTAAGTACACACAGATTGTGTGTTTTGCATTTATTAATAAGCCAAAAATTAAAACTAATGAAAGCATAAATAAATATTTCAGCAGAGAGAATTTAAAGTACCTCTAATCAATAGGGTGTAAACAGAGTGGAAAGATTATTAAGACCAATGTGAAAGCTTTTCTTCTTCCCTTCCACCTCTCAATGTATAAGTATGAAGCATAGCACTCATTTTTTACACTCAGACACAACTGAGGCATCATTTGTTGGAACTGGATGACGCAGCAGGAATGTAGTGATGCAGCTCAAGACTGCCTCAATATCACATAACCCTCAAAGTGCATATCCATCACCGCCGCTGACATTTGTGCCGTTACATTGCTAACTACTGTGCTAAATCCCATGCTGTTGTTTGTGAGAAACTATGAAGGGAGGAACAAAACATTTCTGTTGTTATGATTGCTTTGGGGCGCCAGCTAAATAGATTGTTTTTCTTACAAGAGGCAGTTACACAATTACAGAGTGGGCAATAAAACTGCCTGTTTCACAGGTTTTTCACATTTCACAATGTGACACACATTGGATTTTTCGCGAGTGTCCGCCACAGCAGGTACGGGTTGTTTTTGGACTGAATGTCAGTGCAAACTGCGAATAGTTTGGCAAGAATTTTGTTCAAAAATTTTTTTTTTAAATGAAATAAGAATATCATGTGATGAAAATGGCAGACAGTCTCTGTGCTATTGATTCTAGTCTGAAAGGTCTGAAGATTGCCATTTGAGTTGGTTGATCTTACTTCAGCCCCCTCGCAGCATACAACTACGTCACAGCAGCCAACCACCAACATGCTGATTTAGTCTTAAATGGCATATGTTATGGTATTACACAACATGTAGTCTTCCTTAAAATGGTCTTTTTTATATAAAAAAATATCAAAGTAATGCCAGTAAACAAAATGTCTGTTCATTAAAAGTTGTATACTTGCTCCAAAAAAAAATCAAAACTGTGACAAACAGACTGTCAGATGGCCTTAAACAGTTTTGATTTCACGTCCATCGGTCCACAGCGCCTTCTTAGTTTACGTGTCACATGTTCTCACGAGATTTCATAAAGCTTTTATGCAGATCAGCTGACTTACAACAAGATTCCAACATTCTTGTGACCTTTCACCCGCTGCACGACGCAGACTGTTCAGGGCAGAAGAAAGTACGATCAGGGTTTATCAAGAATACAAGATGAGCAACATTTTCACGCTAGGTAGCCACAGGTAGCCTCTTTTCACCTAAAAAGCTCGACGCGGAGCCCTCACTCTCTATTGGTAAATGAAATGGAAATCTCTGTAATCTGCGATTACCTCAGTAAAACTGCTTTCCTTCGTTTGGCTGGCGTTTAATATAAAGCCTCCCTCTGTGCCACCTCAAAACCAACAAACAAAACAGCATGAATTAAAAAGCAGAGAGACTTCCAACGCCACAGAGCTTTTCTTTTTATTTATTGCACCTGCGGTAGTTTCATCAACCTTAATTAATTTTATGCAAGTATTTCTACTTAATGAGGTATAACATGCAAAACCACTACCTTCTTTCCCCTCTTAAGAAATCAATATTTCCTCTACGGACTTTTCATTAACAAACTTTCACGTTGGCCTTGCTTGTCTTTTTAGAAGGATGCAGTCATGCATGTCGTCACTGAAGCCTACCTTATGCCCAAAAACAGGTTCCCTAGTCGGATAATAATTCCTGTTTCTCGTGGCAAAGTGACAAATTTAGCAAAGCTTTTCTTCTTATCGCCACGGCTGCGTTTTCGTTTAGAGGGAGGGGGGGGTGAAGGGATGCGAGGAGAGAGCAGAGAGAGATGGCTGCAGGTAATTATACCTTATACACTTGTAATCTGGGGGGTCAGCCCGAGTCCCTCCCCTTTGTTCTACAATCAATAGCCTCGGAGCAGGTGGTGAGGGTGAGGAAAAAAGAGACAGAGAGGAGGTGAAGGGAGGAGACAGGCCATGGAAGTTGGTGGGTCCTTATATTTAGCATTAATCATTTAACAGTGTGAGTGTGGGCAGGTGGAGGAGCAGGAGCACAGTAGAACTTAAGGAGTCAGGTGCAACAGGGAAATAAGAGGTGGCTTTAACAGACCCCTGCAGGTAAACTGGGACCGTACCCTGACTGGTTGGAGGAGGAGACACAATAAAAGAGCTGAACAGGGCTTCAAAAATAATCACTTTTTCTTAATCCAGTGATCCGTGGAGAAGGAAAAAAACCCAGCAGTTACTTTATTGTCACCATCTAGCAAGATAACTTAGTCAGTTTATTGGACAGGAGAATAGTGCCAGATCCAGTAATAAAAAAAAACATCACTGTTCCTCCCCTAACCTGTGAGACAGACCATCTTTTATTTTTTTAACAATCTTTCTACCTGAGCGCTGCATTCCTCTCCATCTGCCCCACGGCTGCTACCACTGAGGGAAATGATGGGACTTATCCTCTACCCAAAATCAGGGCATAATCCTTTATATATATATACACACAATACATGCAGCAAATGTATCAGCCACTGCAGAATTTTGGTAAGTATTTTTGGGTGATTATTATGGTGCAAAATGACTTAATTTGCAGTGGATTTTCTTAGAAATTTTTGCTGCTTCAAAGGAAAACTCACAACTGTTTTTTTTTTTTAAATGTGTTGAATTTCCTATTTCCAATTAAATATGGGGTTTCGATGTTTTGCAAATCATCACATTCTGTTTCTATTTACATTTTACATATGCATCCCAACTTTTTTTGGAAACGGGGTTGTATACAGCGGTAAGAGACCACATCACTGGATAACTCGTTTTGAACCTCAGCTAATATGTGAACGAGCAGCGTCAGCCCAATGTCTCATCAGTGCAGATCAGTCACTGTGTGTGTTGACATTTGTCTATTTTGACCTATTGAGGACACCATACTGAGTAGACCTACAGTGCAACTGCATCCTCTGTGTTCTGGTTCCTGCAAACATCCAACAATCAGTTTAACTTCGCAGTAGATTGATGAAGATTTTACTCTGCAGAGTTTGTCCTGCATGCAAAGCAAGTAAGTAACACCTGATGAAAATAAAACATGTCTTTTAAATCATCCCGACTCCAACGGCGGCATTAATTCTCAAAATTGTTGCAAATTCACTTTTTGTCAATCAATTAATCGACCAATTGATTCATCACCAGTGTTTCTTTTTTACATTAGAAATTCACTTAATGTTTGTTAACTTTAAAAGCTTTGTTGGAGCTATAATAGCCTGTTAGCAGACACTGCCTGAGAAGACAAGTCCTGTGGAGTCTTTTCCACTGGAGTTGAACAAAGGTTTGTTAGTACAGACTGGAAATTAGCCTGGCAATGGATTACAACATGGTTTAAAATTGGGTCCAGGTCTCAGTTTTAGGCCCATGGAGACCACTACTCAGTTGTGGAAAAATTGCAAATATTTATAAAAGTCCTCATCCATTAAATCTGCAGTAAATTATGTAACGCCAGATTACAAAGGACTCCTGGAGCGACTGATCTACGGTCAACCAATGTAAATAATTTATGGAGCACTTGTACAAGGTGATAACAAAGAGCCTACAAAACACACTCCGACAGATTAAAACCAACGTATCACACTGTGTTTGTTTGTGCACATCCACACATGCATGAATGGATTATGGGGACGCCACTTCAGCTGCGCCTCCACATGGCTTCAAGATAGAAACCCGTTGTTTGCTTCTCATCTGAGAAAGGAATTTGTCTCCGTCTGCATTCTCTCCCTCGGCCTCAGAAGGAGACAGAGATAAGGAGGCACGCTCCTGCAGTAATTTCAGGCTTCGGCCAAATGGATACACCTGGATGGTAGGCTTTTCACTGGTGATAAGGATGTTACTGCCACAGATCTGTGGGAGACAAGAGTCATCTTTCTGAAAGGCGAGGAGAACGGGGCCCTGCTTATATGCATGTCCCCAGTTTCACAGCATGGAGCGCGGTGAACTGATGTTTCCACAGATCTGAATGGTATCGCAGTAACAACAAGATTGAGGTATCTTTATGCTGGCTGTCTCTGAGATTGATGGTAGCTTGGTTTAAAATGTAGTCTCTTTATGTAGACACTGACAGCTAATGTCACTGTGGAGCTGTTCAATTACCTCAGACTCGAGCCCAGTTTATATTTCAGGCAACTGCTGCCATTTATGGATGTGATCAGGCCTTGATGTATACAGGGTGGGAGAAGCTTTTGCATGTTATGCAACAGGGGATGTTGCCACGCCACCTCACCCCAGACAGAGAGGGGTGTGGCCTTTCTGACACGCCCGCCACAAATCAATGTTTTTGTTTCATCTCATCAGTGCTTTGAAGCATGAGGCGCCAGCGGGGGTGGGGGGCCAGTGCGATTATTCAGCTAAATTCTGCAAGGGAAATTAAAGCTCTGTGGCAGCAGGTGCATCTACAATCCCCCCCTTCCATCCTCAGGCATAAACAGGCTCGCAAACGTGGATGCATATGCGACAACACACACCTGTATATAAAATACATACACAAGGTTGAACAGTCACACCTGCTCTTATTCCGTCTGTGTTTCATTGGCGCAAATCCTCCACAAATCCATCCTGCCATCCCTGGGAAAAAAAGAAAAAAAAAAAACAGGCAGGACAATCACCCAGCGACACAGATCCGCACATGATCTTGCCACGATGCAGCAAGCGGGCAGGCAGGGGATGCACCAGAAGGGGTAATTCTGTTCCTGTTTGTTCAACAGAGAAAAGGGAGGGGAAAGATAGGGGTGTAAATCTAACACAGGGGCCCTGTGGCAGAGCCCCTAGGATCAAATCCAATTCTGGCAAGATACACATTAAGCCCACGTCAATCACAACAGTGTCCTTGGAATGCAGCAGAATGGTGATGAGAACGGCCGGGGAGTCTCTTTTCCACGAGAGCCGGGATGAAACCACTTAAGACGCACATCTGTGCAGGCACAAACTCACATCACCCCCGGGGGGGGGGGGTCCTCATGTTTAAACCCACCCAGGCAAAGGGGGAACCGTAGGAATATGATCCGCAAATCTACATCTCAACCCTTTAACGTTCAATGTTTTGTTTTTGTTTTTTTACTACTTTTAGGCCCCCCCCCAAAAAAAGAGACGCAAGTACAGGATGAGTAGGCTTTGTAGCATTTAGACATAAAACAATGACAGAAATGAACTGGTAAAATAATAAAATATTATTAAAAAAAATGTAATAATTAGATAATTGAAGGCTTAATGTCTGGTCAAACATTTCTAAGGCGTGTGGTTGCATGATCTCAGTATTTCTAAAATATTGTCGTCATTTTTTAAGCCAATATTCATATATCAACATATCGAGCTTCAAAGATCTGATGAAAACATATTTTGATCTTGACATGGATCCCTTAGATTTGTCTTCTTCTTTTAAGAATTGTGACAAAGAGATTTTACAGATGAAAATTCCACTCGTCATTCGACGCCTCCTGATGGATAACAGAGACAACTTTTTCTGAACTACCTGAAACCTATCTCTACACGTCTGTTGTGCATTTTCTTACGACTGAACACGGTCATAAGTGAGTCAAACCTGTGAAAAGGTTGTCACAAACGTCATCAAAACATCACACCCCCATCCTGTCTTTCCGCCTCACAGTTAACTCAGGTGTCTGATTTGGTTCTGTTACTGCCTCACAGATGCAGAGCAACACAGACCCCCATGAAGCCTTCGTAGTGTTTATACAGAACAACAGGGCAGAATGAAGGAACACCAGTCCCACTTTGAGCAGGCTGTGTAAGGAGGACTTAACTCTACAACCTCAATCAACTCTGACTCAAGTGACATCACTTGAGGCAATTATGCAACTTTCTCTGGAGGCACAAAAACCTTTACGTAACTTTTTTTTCTCCACCAAAATACACCTTTAAAAACAGACCTTGGTGTGTAAAATTAATGGAGGGGAATATCTCTGTGAAAAAAAGACCACACATTTATGCATATACACCAAATATGTGCTAAAGTGGACATCCTAAATCTAATGTAACTCTCAGCAAATGGAAAATCACATGCTGTTTAGCTCACAGCTTCATTCGGGCTACAAGCGATAGTTAGCCTATTTACTTTTACTCTGGACTGCTAATTATCTTAACTACACAAATAATTATCTTTCACATCAAAGGGCCTCGCTCCGAGCCCTGCTGGTCCCCCCAACGAGCCAACCAACCAAACCCCCACACACACACACACACATCACCATGTTTCCAGAGCCAGCTGAATCACGACATTAACAGATAATTAGACGTTCACGTGGCTGCATTTGATGAGGACTTGCATGACAAGCATCCGTATCATACATAGATTTAACAGCAGCTATTAGATGTCAGGTGTTAAGCTGCGGAGGGGGCGGAAGCCTATAGGTTTGTTAGGGATTAGCAGTAAACAAATGACACCCCAAGGGAGCTTTAATGAATTACTATTTTTGGGCTTTATCAATGCTGAGCCTCTCTTTTATCTCATCCATTTACTTCCTGATCACTCTCTTCAACGAGCGAAGTCACTGCTGGTTTAATTTTGCTGCCCAAAAGTCACAACTTCATGACAGGACCTCATGACTGCGAATACACAGCACATATTTTGTGTGCACAAGTTTTCCACTTGCTTCTTCTAATTCCTTCACCAGTGCCTCTGGGCTCCTGTTTCCGCAAGCAGACAATAATCAGGTCATCTGGCATCAGGCGTGAATCCTTCATTAACAATCAAACGATAATCTCTGCAGAAGCATGTGACTGTAGGAGAAAATTTACATGATCTGCATTTAAATTCCTTTGAAGATGTTTGTTTTGCTCACCTTGGAAACACACAATTTCTAGTCCTCTGTGGTAAGAAGTAAACGCACCCCATAAATATGTATCTACCTAGGGCCTGTGTTATTTTGGCCCAGTGTTTTGAACACAGCCACTGGAGATTGGGCCTATCAGGGACCCACTGACAGAGGGAATGATAGGGAGGAAGGAGAGAGGGGGTAAAAGGAGGAGGGAGCTGGAAGGGAGCGTTGAATGAGAATATTTTTGAGTTTAATGCGGGAGGATCAGGGCAGGGTTGAGAGTGCGCTTCCTTTACGAGTCACCTCACACACCTCAGGAGTTTATATCATAAATAAGAAGAGTCTCAGCTGCATTCTTAAAAGGTCTTGTGCTTGAAGGAAACTATTTTTTTTGTCTTAAATTCAAGGTGAAAACATTTTCACCTCTTCATCCCCTCTGATTCAGAAGTCAGATAAGCTCAATCATTGTTTAAACCCACTGAACTTCATGTCATATTCTCGTCGAGATCCCCAAGTCTCCAAACACACAAAACCTTAGGCTGAATTTGGATGTAACGTGTATAAAATAATGCCCTTTCTTTTGCTCGGGCACAAAATAAAAGCCGCCTTGTGCTTTTAATTGAATTGGTGCAATTTTGTTTTGTCAGTCTCATCTCCAAATCTTGGAAAAGTTGGGAGGCATTAGTTGCCAGGTCTGACACTTACTGTGACACCCAGGCAAAACTTGTTGTCACCTCCCGATGTGGGAGCTGAAGAACTGCTGGTGGCACAAGTTCATAATAATCAGATGCATAAAAATGGAGTGTGTGAGTGTGTGTGTGTGTGTGTGTGTGCACATGAAGGCTATGAACTCTGTGAGCCTGCCTGCTGGTGAATACATGCAGAGGAGTGTGTGGGAACGTGACATTTCCTCCCTGAACCCTTGTGACACCTCCGTGCCGGGGTGGATTATACATCCCCCGCCACACACACACACACACCCTCACCTGCTAACTGATGAACTCTGCAGGCTTCCATAACTTCAGAGCCCTCCACCTGGATGTTATTGTAGCCTGCGGCACCCTGCTCCACCACTCTAATGAGCCCACCTCAACTCAGTCAAAGTCATCTGATGACACTGATGTGGGGAGATTGATATTCACGCTTGACTCGCCGTCCTCTCCACTTGACTGCTGTGTTTACCTCCCCACACAATTAGTATCCGGAGGAGACAGGCACACAAAGAGAGGAGGAGAGAGAGAGATGGGAGTTGGCGCGCGACTACATTAGCTCCAATTGTTTATAAAGATGGGAGATGTCTTTCAACGTGGCTTGAAGGTGGCTTTCTATATCACAAGGCCATTACTAGCTCATTTAATCCCCATAACGCTACTTTACCTGTCTGAATGTCAGTAGCTTGAAATAACAGAAGCTGGATTGGCTTAAGTAAAAAATGCATATTTCAACAGTTTTCATCCAAATTTGCATCTAAGATGCGCCTCGCTTTGGCCTTTTAAGACGCTCTCATAAATGAACCCAGAAGCACTCAGGTTCGACTCCGGCCCACACAGAGCTGGTTACACTTCTTACCCTCCCATCTCTGTTTGCTAAACTTTCATCTGGATATTAGCATATAAACAAATAATACACTTAAAGAGAATTGTCTGCCCACTCTGTGAGAAGTGAAGGGAGGGGAGACGGAGAGACGGTTCGTGATTAGCATTAGCAGACTGTTAGCTGAGCTCGAGGAGGGAGGGAGGGGAAGGGAGGGAGAGAGAGAGGCGCCAAAACCAGCAGCCATGTCTTCAAACTGATTTAGCTTTAATTGACATTCTCTCTAATCGGTGCATTCGCCATTTGAACACAGTGATGAAAGCGGTTTATATGCTGAATACTGATACCTGAGAGGAGGGAGTAGAGCCGAGCCGAGCAGGTGTGAACAGGTACGATGGTTTCTGTGAATGGCGTCGTGGCACAACGGGAAGTGGTTCTGTGTGGAGCCACAGCGCCCCTCTGTGGACAGACTGAGAATGACAGTCTCTGTCTATTGACTGGTGGCCAAGTGTCGGTCAGTGAGCAGCAGGAATCCTGGTTGATGTTTTTTTTTTTTACTTTATATTTATGCTTTACTGCATTTTAGAGGGAATTATTGTACTTTTTATTCAATTTGTTCTTTTTGTTGCATTTCGTCTCAGATTTTACACACGTGTGGAGTTTGCATGTCATCCCGGAGTCTGCTTGTCAGTGCTGACATGCAATATAGGTGAATAACAGCTGGAAGCAAAATTATTCAACCCCCCCATAGTTTATGAGGTGTGTTGTCAAAATACAATATTTATCAGCTGTTTGCAATTATCATATCACACAAGAACAGCTTAAATAGCTGAAAACAACAGATATTACAAGTAGTTTTTACTAAATATACCACAAAATTCTACTTTGATTGACTACTGCAGTCTAGAAATGATTCAAAGTGACTCTAGCACTTTGTAGACACCCTTTTTGCTGCTATGATCTGCTCCAAATGTGATGCATATCCAGACACCAGCTCCTAGCAGCGTTCCTGAGGAATCTTAGCCCATTCCTCATGGACAAAGGCCTCCAGTTTTGGAATATTCCTGGGTTTACCTGCTGCAACCACCTTCTTCAAATCCCACCAGAGATTTTCCTATGGGATTCAAGTCTGGTGACTGTGACGGCCACACTAGAATGATCCAGGACGTCCTCTGAAACCTGCTTGAGATCATTGTCCTTTTGGAACGTCTAAGGACAGCCAAGCTTCAGCTTCCTCACAGATGGAGAGATGATTTCTTCTAGGATTTCCTGATACTTGATGGAATCCATCTTGTCCTCTACACGCTGCAGGTTTCCAGCCCCAGAGCATCACCGCATCACCAATTCTCACACAGTAATTTGGATCATTTATCCATTAATCAGAAAAAGCAAAGTGTGCAACAGCTTGGCAAGATCGTGCTTGGTCCATGCAATACACACGTCCCTATGTATCTTGTCACATTCCCTATGTTAACCCTTTTTTGCAGCCTATATTATATAGGACAACCTACAGGACAAAATGTACACACTTAATCTGAGTGGACAATCCTCAGCTGAGTGTATGAGCAGGGTACAGTGCCATATGGCAAGTAGGTAGGTTGAATTAGTGTACGCAATCTGCCAACCATGAAGGAGAATTTGAGTCCCTCTGGTGCCCCAGATAAGGCTAAAAAAGTAGATGTACTAACAAATTTAAATTGAATCAAAGAACAACTGAGTGGAACTACATTATGACACTTAAAGACAATTCATAATGAAAAAAGGAAGGACCCATGTGTTCATATTTATATGTTTTTATTTTTGCTTTACTACAAAAACAGTCCCAGCAATATTTTCATGACCTGATTAAAAAAACTACTACAGTTAAGTACAAAATTAAATATACCAAAACTACCCAATGCTACCCAGAAAAAAGGCAACAGTATAAAATGAAATGTCTTGAGGTCTACGACTACAAAAAAAGTTAGAAAAGGTTACTTAAAAAGAAGGCAAGTATCCACCACAAAATGTGCCACTTTACCACAATCAGTTTGTACGTCTTTCCTTGTATATAAAGTAATGCAAATACTTTACGATAAGTTAACGCAGGCACATCTCCCTACGACTACAGCGAAACCAAGTAACAGTCAAATGTATCACATAAAAATACACTTTGCTTTTTTTTTTAACTCCCCTTTTTTGGCAATAATTTCACACATCACACAGAAAAATTAATCAGCAAAAACCTTCTGGGTAGCAACATTTTTGGTTTCTTGAGAATATACGTTCAAAACATCAGACTGTCAGTGTGAGCTGCAGAGACTTACATACTGTATCATCATGTGTTCAAATCATATAAATATATATCAACAAAAATATCGGAAAAATATTTTAATACCAAAAAGAAATAATGTTAAATGGAAGCTTATGATTATAAACTTCAATAACTTAAAAAATGAAAAAGAGAACTTTCATACTTTCTAGAAACATGACACTTTAGCCCTAATCTCCTTAATACTAAGGCTTTTACACTTTTTTTTTTTATTCTTCAGGATCACACAGCACTGTCAAAGGAACACTCACGCTTAGTGTCAAGAATGCATCAAGTATAAATACTAAGAAAACTCCTGTACAGTACCCATTTATGTCAAAACTACAAAATACGTTAGTGTCAGACAAGTGTACAGATTATTTACAGTTTAATTACAAAGGAAGGTAATAGTAAATGGACATGACCAGAAGAGAAATGTGATCTTGACATAAACGTAGGCTACAACTGATTCAACGCAACAGAAAATGTACGTTTTTGTCGACTTTAGCAGATATACCGGCTACAAGATGCTTCTTTTATAAGAATTTATAACATAATTATGATTGGCTAGCTGCCAAAGAAACAGAGCAAGTTGAAAATCATATCATCCACAGCCAGAAATCTGAGGGTCAGTGTTAAGTTCTTGTCTTATAATAAAGTCCTGACACCACAGATGTGTTGGGTTTTTTTCTTCTTTTTTTTGTTTTTGTTGCCTTGACGTGATGAATGAAATGATTGGTGGAGTGTAAGCACAGTTGCATGCCTGGAGGTGTAGAGAAGATCGGCACATTCATTTAAGCAGCTGCCGAATCCCATCGGCACATGGTAGGAGTGTATGAGAGTAGGAATGGATGAGGAAGAGGCAGCACCTGTTACAGCAGGTGCCCAGTAAACATTTGAGTCTCCTGACAGAGCAGGGGGGGGAGGGTGAGAAACGTATTTGGTACAGGAGAGGTACAAGTTTGTGTTTGTACGTGCGAGGGGGAGAGACAGCGAGCGAATGTCATCAGTCCACGTCACTGAGGTCGCTGACTGGCTCATCCTGCACGATGCTCAGGTGGTTCATGGCGCGGCTGAAGGCGATCTGGACGGCCTTACGGATGCTGGATGTGCGTCCTTCCATCATTTTGATTTTGTCGATGGTCTTGTCCATTCCTAGAGGAACCATCTTGGATCTAGGAAGCCATTGCCTGAGGGGGAGAAGAGAGCATCTATATTACAACACCTGCGCCCTGGCTAGGATTGAATTTTGTTTTCATAATTCGAGATGAAATACATCTTGGGAATGTGTTACTCGATCACAAGACATATTACAAATTATTAATAATAAAATAGCTGTTTATTATCCTGTTGTTTATCCATTTGTGTTTGAAAAAGAAACACGCTTACAAAAATGATACATCTCTCAGTATAATTTGGTTTTGCCAAACATTTTACTGACTTATATATATATATATGTATAAACATGTTTCTATATGTTTTTAAGGAAATTAAGTAAGATAAAGAATTCAATGTTTGCCAAGACAAAAAAAAGTATTTTAATCAATTGATTTGATGATAAAAGGATCAAATAAAAAGCCTATTTTTCACACTGATTGGAAGTAATTCTTCTTTTTATATTTCCACACTCCATTGTGATTATTTGTAGGTGTAATCTGTTATATTTTTCTCTTGACTTTGACCATCCAAGATGTGAGGAAGTTTGTCCTAGCAGCAGATAAAAAGCCGGTAACCTGTGTGATTCAAAGGCTACAGCACCACCATCACTCTTAAAGACAGAGAAATACTTTCCCGATGGTGGGAGAAAATGTGAAATTTTTAGAGCGAGCCATTTGTTGTCTCTTGACAACTGATGTCACGGGAGAATTATGAACGGACAGGTTGACAGGTTTACCCTTGTAGAAACCTGCGTCACTTTAAATCATTCCCACACATAGCAGCACTCACCAGCTGCGCTTGTTGTCGAAGAAGAGGACGAGGTAGAGTTTCTCTTCGGCTTTGTACTGCATCTGCTCTCCAATGCGGAGCACGTCCATGGGGGGCATGGGGATGGACACCCCGTTGTGCTGGCAGCCAACGCGTGGCATGTGAGGGTCGATGATCTACACACAGCAGGGGAGGCGAGAGGGGAGTTAAGACAGCGAAGCTCATGAATGCAAACGCTCACCCGCTGAATAACTCAAGCATACAGTAAAGATGTCTGTACTATACACACACACATATATATAAATAAATGCATGCACCCCAGATTCCTCATTTCCTTCATTTGTCCTTTCATGCTTAGGTCAAATTAAACTGGTAAACAGCCAAAGACTGCCACCTAGAGGAAAAACTGCAGGTTTTGGAAAAGTGGGCTTTTCCCCTACAACTGTCCTCCAGACACCAAAAAGAACAGCTGTAGTAAAACTACTGCTTCGTCCTGTGGGACAAGAGTTTTAATTAGGTTCCAATGTGTCCCAATGTGAAGAGATGACAAGGCAACACACAGTAAAAAAAAAAGACTTAAGTCAGTGATTGTCATGCTTTCTCTCCCACAAACTCACCAAGGCAGGGTAGGAAGGGTATCCACTACATTTGGCCCAAACTAGCTTTAGGGGTTCCAATGCAACAGTTGCAGCACTAGCGGGCATCCAAATATTGCTGTTGCCAACCTCTATGGAAGCGGGAACAACACCAAACAAGTTATGTGTGGGTTTCAAACACAGACAGAAACATTTCCAAAAGCCGAGCTGTAAGTGCAAGGAGCTTGCAGCACATCAGGGTAGGAAATTAACTTTTCCCCTTTAAGAGACACAAGAGAATGACAGATATTAAAATTTACCAGCCACTTTCAGCATTTTATTGTCCAAATATGAATTTGAGATGAGGGGAGAGCCTCCAGATGCTGACTGGTTACATGCCATGATGGCAGGCGAAGTACGAAGACTCATAAAGACTCACTGGTCACTGCCAAAGTCACAAGAAGCTGGCTGGTGGCTGCTGTTAATATCCAACCCTGCGTTTTTAATATGTGCATGAATACCAGGTGTTTGCAACTTGTATTGAGTTACACTTTTATCACAGAATTGATGCTGAAGCTGGAATGAAATATGAGGTCAATTGGCTAGTTCAACAGGGGAAATTAAAAGACCTCTGCATGTTCTATAGGTTTCATGGCATACTTTTAAGACATTTCAAGGTTTCACACAACCTGCAGACATCTGGAAATAAACACAACTAGATACTGGCCACAATGATTATTTGTTTTAAACTCATTGACAAACAAATTTCAAATCAGTGTCTGCATTTGTTTGCTAATATGGAGGTAAAAACTGCAGCATTTAATTGTTTTCAGGCTGCATTTAAATGCAAATTTGACCTCATTTTCTATGAATCAACAGTCCAGTGAGGTTTTTTACTGTTGCTAAGCATACAATTTACCATAGTTAATGTTTTCTTTGATAAAATAAGTTATTTTAAGGTGTAAAATCTTCTGCCTCGGTCACAACTCTTCTTGAAAAAAAAAAACACACATCTCTAATGACTTCTAGCTACTAGCATAAGTAACATCTTATGACCAGAGTCACGTTGCTACCCCTAGCACCAATAGGAAGTACTGCGTGTTAACACAGATGAGACACAGCAACAGCAAGAGGTGGAGAGAGGAAGTGGAAGGAAGGAAGGAAGGAGGAGAAGTGTTGCCACATGAACAGAGGAGAAGAGGAGCTGCTAAAGGATCCAGGAGTGTAGTACATTTATTTATTTTCTTTTAAGTTTGAAAAGTATTTTCTGCCTTGTAGATACAGAAACAACTGAAGCAGTAAAGTTAGAGTGAAAAGCAAACAAACTAGTAAATAACGTCTGAATTTTGGGCGACATTGTACTGAAGTACAAAGTAAGTTTTAGAGTCAGATATGTTGGATATAGGGCAGTGGTATGACTTGGTGCCTTGATGTGATATGAAAAATACTAGTAGCAGTTGTTTTGATTCATGCCATTTGGCAAGAATTAAGTCAACTTACCAGCAGCGATGCGTGCAGCTTTTGCAAAATTCCCGGTTTCAATACAAGCGATTAATTCGCTCTTATCATCCACAGTGTTCCTCCGGACCAAAGCGGGTTTCCCCTTCCCACATTTTGGAAGACTGAGAATAGTGCTAGAAATAAAAAGGACAACGCAGAGTAAGCTTTGGAAACAAGAGTCGAGATATTCATTCATAAAACTCCATTATAAATATGCACCTGATTAATAAAGCCTTGCGTGTGCCTGTGACTGCTTAGTTTCTTATAAGTCCCAAATCATCCTGGAATTGTGTGCATTGGACGAGCCTCATATCCCGCCCTCTGCACGTCTACAATCAGCTATAATTGGTCGATGCAAAGCCCCTTATAAATTATTAATGTTCAAAGTGATATGACTGATTGCTTCACACGTTTTTTTCATAAATTTCATGACAATCAGTGGTAGCCCCATTTGAAGTCTGATAGGATTACAATAAGTTTTGTTTTGGGGAACTTGGCCAGCGTTACGATGACGACTCACTATGAGGATATCGAGCGTAACGACTGTGTGAGAGCTGTAATGGGTTTTATTTTCCAGTCTTTATACAGTCCATGTGCAGGTGGTGAAGATGTCCCTGGTGAGGTGAATGGAGAGGTTTGTAGCGGTGTCTCCAGTGCAGCACAGTTGTGCTCACTGCAGTGATTTACTCACAAAAAATATATGGAAATCATATTTGGTGAAATATGAACAGTATTTGCTCTGTTGCTCAAAGCTGTCCGATGCTATCTTAGTGCTGTCATCATGATATAATCTGGCTTCAATTAAACACCTCACTATCTGCATCACCCATTTCCTCTGTCCTCAAAATGTCCAGGGTTCCTGAAAATGTTCGAATCTTTCTGCTTGGACCCAAGTGTTGAACGACCAGCTGATTGAACAATGCAAGGACGCTTCCTAAGCAAATCAAAATCCAATCACGTCTTATATCTGGTGGGTTACCTGGTGCTTCCTGGAAGACTGCTACATGAGGAGATGGAGGACTCGGAGGCGCAGCGTCTTCGTGGCTCCACGGGTCTGCTGGCTCTATTGGAGTCCTCCAGCTCTTTCTCCTCTTCTACCTCCAGAAAACCACTGGACAGGCCTGAGAATAGACACAGCACGACAGAAACTGGTCACAAAAACACATATATTACAAACGTTCTGATCAACAAAAAAAAACCAGAATGTGAATCCAAACCACTCCTGTAAAATGTGCTGTTCAATCTACCTCTAGTCATACAAGCAAGCTGATGTAAAAGCGTAAACAGGTGCTTAAGTAATGCTTCTAAGGCAGGTTTCAGGGGTTAGCAGCAGAGCAAACTACTGCTGTGTAAATTTCATCAGTCCCTTTTTATTTATTTAACGGCTGGAAGAAGAAAATCAATTGAGTCAATCTATTTCAGTAAAAAAAAAAATCTAATTGTCATTCCTGTGAAAAAAAATTTAGATTCCTGAATAAATCTTACACGTGTGTAAATATCTAGCACTTAGTCCAATAGCTTGATGCTAACGCATAATGAGAAATACTATTAATGGAAATTAGCACTGTGTTTTACAATATGTTTTACTTCACATGCGTCACATAAAAAGACGTGTGCTCATACTTGGAGGCATAAACTCATATTTATACATTTACATGTGTACTATGCTTTATGGGAATGAACTAACAGCTGCTAACTTCACAATGCTTACTTAGTCTGTTGGTCTGCTAGTACACTGACCAGCTACAGCAAGCACAAAGGATCTAAAAACTCAAAACCCTCAAAAGGTTTAGAAATATAGAGCCACCACTAGATAGAGTCACTGCATGCCAGGAGAGGGTCACAAATATACAGTATGCTATATATTTTTCTATTTTCTTTATTATACTTAAAACTCAGGAGCAGCTAAATTGAGCAATCAAAAAGTGTAAATGTATTTTTTTGCTTTTGAACATTTTATATTATATACTTTTTATATGCAATCGGGGGTTTTGGAACAGACACTTTTCAACTTCAATTTCATAAGGGGAGGGATGTTAGTTTAAAGGCTCACACTTCCGTACTGCATTGAGCGAGAGGAAGAGAGAAAACAGCTCTCCATGCACCAAGAGCCATGAGGGAGACGGCACGGTTTAAACATCCCAAATGTGGAAAAAACACACTGAACAGACAGACACCTTGAAAACAGACACAGGTAGAAACACGTAGAAGAGGGTGGGTTAATGCGAGAATTAGAGGTTTCGTTACAAATAAAATATATTATCCTTCAAATCAAACATCCAAAGGTACGAGTGGAGAGTACTGTTGTCATATAATCTGCAACTTCAGTCTACTTTGACAATCTAATATCCAGGAATTCGAACTACAGACGCACCACTGACCCCTGTAGGAAGTTGGCCACATTTTCACGAACTGACCATGGGATTTAGAGCCATATACCCGTTTTGACCTCAGTCTATTTTTCTTGGCACACTTCTTACCAGTGTTGAGTCGTTTCACAGGGGACTCTCCCTCCTCTTCATGCTCTCCTCCCTCCTCCTCTTCGCTGGCTCTGCTGCCGCTGTGCTTCCTCTTCTTGCTGTGAAGTAGCGTCTCCAGCCTGGGTATGACTACCGACAGGAAGGATTTGGAATCGAGCTGCGCGCCGTCCTCGTCTTCCTCCTCATTCTCACCCTCCTCTTTTCCATCCACTCCGTCCAATCCGACGGCTGCCTCGTCTCCGCCCTTCGGGGACTTGTGGAGACTGGCGGCCTTTGATTTGCGGAAGAGCACCGCAGTGCGGCGGTTAACCGTGCCCGTGGGCTCGGCGAGGGTCGACGTGGCCACCACGCTCACGTCTCCGTCCAACAGAGAGCTCTGGAGGCTCTCGTGGGTGTAGCCGTTGAAGTGCGGCGGGGATGAGAGCAGGTCTGGGATTTCCCCATCAAACTTGACCTGCTTGCTGTGAGCCTGGTCTTCACAGTCCGGGGTGGCGTCGATTGGTTTGAGGGTGGGGGGCTCAGGGTCTGTGTCTGAGTGGACGAGGGGAGGGATGGAGTCTGACAGTTCTAATTTAGGAGGAAGTGACTTGTCTCCTGTGGGCGGGAAGAGGAGAAAAGGTTGCAATTTTGACTTTACAGCCTACATTTATCAAACTATGACCACTAAGTACAACACACATTAGTTTTTTTTTAATGTTATAATTCATGATGATGTATTTTTCCTTTTTCTTTAGTCTTGACTACAATGACAACAGTTTCCTATTAACATTCAATGGTTTTATCAATGACATAATCAAGATGGTTTTGGGGTTCTTGATTCAAGTTCTGGGAATGGTTCATGTTGACAAAAGAATATCTGTAGTATTTTAGCAAATTTCCCCCGAAATAGCTACAAGGCGCTCACCTCAACACAAACAGGGAAGTGTTTGTGTTGGTCAGGTGTAAAAAGTGTGATAATCAGACTTTCACCTTTTTTATTTTCTTTGAATCATTCAAAGAAGGGACTTCATATGTCTAAAACAAAGCCTTGCAGTCGTGCTGAAAGCAGGGAAGACAAACTAAGTATGGGGAAGCACATGTGACTTTTCTCTCTGAGGCTGTGTTTTGGGTTGGGGCCTAATCTCTGGCCTCTGGCCTCTGTCTCAGGATATTAACCCACAAATGTCCACCGTGGAATTTCACTTACAACACAAGCTGAGCTGAGCACGGATCCATTTAAATTTTTCAGATCGGTCAAAGTACGAGGTTACTATGCAAGTTTTTCTTCTCGTCCTTTAATTTCATGTTAGTTACAAGGGGTTGTTGGTTTTTTTATTTGCCATGAGATCATCTCTAGAACAATATACTGTATTAGGAATTTCAGCTCTTCATATTTTTCCATACAGACCTCATACACCAAATTCTACTATGGTGACAGGAGAAGGATGTTGGAGATGAGGAAACCGGTGGAAGTCTAAGCTAAAATTGAAAAATAAATTACTATGCAACTACATAATTTAAAGGATGAAGTTAAATAGTCCTCATAATTACGAGCTTTCAATCTGCTTTAAAGTCAGATATTTTGAAATACATTTTGAATTTAAGCTACCTTAAGTAGAGATTTCAATATGTTTATATAATATCATAATAATTGTTAGTGTTAGTAGCAGCACTAGTAATGATAGGGGTAGCGGCAGCGGCAGTGGCAGCAGCAGCAGCAGCAGTAGGAGTAGTGGTAGGAGGAGGAGGAGGAGTGTGTGTATGTGTGGTTTAGACACTTCAAAAACAACAAAGGTGAATTAATCAGAAGACGACTAGTCCCATAAAGTTCATAGAATGCATGCATCATCAGTTCTCAGTTAAGTCGCTCTGGGCACTAAATGCATACATTTTTTGAACTTGTATTTTGAACAGTGTTTTTGTGAAACAGAATAAAATTCAGGTACCCCGTGTGACTAATCACCGAGTATGACACAGAAATGGCTTCATCTCTTAAAGAGCTCTATCAAATTCTTGGTACCATGAGTCCATTGGATTATTGGATCAAGTGTAAGAATTATAATTTGAATTTATTTTGTGATTATTTTGCATTTAAAAAAAAAGTTTGTCTTCCAATAAAGGCATGATAAATAACCAGAAAATCCAGCCGATCCATACATACCCTCATCATCTGGAAAATGTCCATTGGGCTTCAATCGCTCTTCTTTTGATTTATGCAGCTCTGGGCAGGAGGCAGCTGATGAATATGATGATGCTGATGTGGATGGAGCTGTGCAGGAAGAGGCGGAGTGGTGGTGAGATGGGAGGACCCTCCTTAGGCTCATTTCATTACGCACGTCGTTGATGGTCTTTTTAAGCAGCTTTAGCCGCTTGCTGCGGGAGGGGCTGGACTTCATAGCACAGGTCAGGTCATACTTTTCCAGGAGCTGCTGCAGCTGCTTGTCCAGAGAAAGATGCTCCCGATTGGCTGGCACTAGTAGGCGGTCCACTGAGGAGAGATTTAACGAATCAGTAGAATGAAAGAGCTCAACACATTTTACTCGAATGATGTAAGCACATCAAAGAGTCGTGTGTCTTTGCAACAGTCCTTACCGTCCTCCCAAGAGAAGGATGGTGACGCTTTAATTTCAGGAGCTTCGGACAGATGCATGCCACTTTCCCTGTCAAAGCCGATTTTCTCCACGTCACGCCGGGCCTTTCGGAGCAACGCTCCTCCCTGGTCTCGGAGGCGAACGGCAGCCCGGTAGAAATAGGTGTCCTTTGAGTTATATTTCATGCAATTATCAATAATGAGGTTGAAGTCGTTCTCAAACTGCTCCAAGTTGTTGTAGCCCTGTGTATCGATGCGCTGCCGCATGGTGGAGAAGTCCATCGGGTTTTTGATGTGGTCGAGGTAGTCGGGCACCTATGGGAAACAGAAAATATAAAGAATTATTTTAAAAATACCTGGACATTTAAAAAATGAAACAAAATATCATTGCATATCACATATCAACCCAACATTCTTGATTATTTTAGATACAGGATAAAGTTATTCACGTTAGCAGGGACAGGGCAATATGATTGTAAAGGAGACCATACTCAGTATCTAAAAACATTATAAATTATCAAACATTTAAAGAATTAGAAGTGTCATAGCCAACACAAAACCTTTTCACACATGCTGTGATAACCAAGAAAATGAATTATCCATTAGTAATGTATTGGACTCCAGATGCAAAAGATCAACGCCCAACGTGGGGCTCGAACCCACGACCCTGAGATTAAGAGTCTCATGCTCTACCGACTGAGCTAGCCGGGCTAACAGGATACAGAACCCTTCCCCGTCACACCATTGCGACAGTGGACGTTGCTCTCAGGTTACACATTCATCTAACCAGGAAGACACATTACGCAACACCATTTAGACAGGGAGGGGCTGGTTTCACCTGAGTGACTTATGACCAGAATGTGTGACATGGAGCGGGTGGCTGTCTGCTGGCTCAAGTCTTTTTCATATGTTTGAGTGCTGTTTTTCACAGATGCGGCAATAAAATGGAAAGCGAAGGCTGTAATTATTCTCCCCTTGGAGTTGTGCTATAGGTCTTTCTTGGTGTGTCAGGGCTCACATCATTATTCGTGCCATATTTTCACAGTAGGGCTGTCAGCGGGCTTTCACCTTGACAATGGCACAACAGAAAAACGCAAGGGGACGTGTTGAAATACCAACCAGCAAGTCCAGTTTGACGTCTAATCAAACAGGAAGACTGTTTGTGTTTCCCTGGTGGAGTTAACAGACACAACGCTGTAATTTTCAACTTTCAAAGAGTGACAGTACCACTACAGCGGTCACTATTCTGAAATCTTAACTTTAAAACAGATACATTGGCTGATGATCGGCTGATTAAATTGTCTTCTTCTATTCATTTTATCTCACCATAAAGTATAAGTCTAATCACAACATAATAAATAATACACAAATATACCTTATGAGGAAGAAGACACGTTTATTGATACTGTCCTATTTGTGATAAGACCTGGGAGAGAGTGAACTATGCCTGGGTGGGGCGAAGCCAGAGGAAACTGGTGGGGGCCCTGCAGCGATTCTAACTTGAAAATCAATCGTCCGACCTGAGGATAGGGGCGAAAGACGAATGGAGCCATCTTCAAGTTTCCCTCAGTACCTGGCGCTCAGAGTCTCTGGTATTTATCTGGTAGAGCGAATGATTAGTCGTCTTTCTTTGACTAAAGTAAGACTAACATGCACAGACTTTTGGTTGACAAAAAAAAAAAAACAGGATAAAGTTGATTAGATATGAACTTTGACACAGGACAAAGAGTAAGACTAAATGAAAAAAAATAGCAGGCAAAATTAACACTATCTCCAAGTTATTTGCTTGTCCATTTTCATTTAGCTTCCAACCAAAATGGTGCTGCAGTGTTTAGCTTCGGCACCAAATGATCCATGATGTTCACATCAATAGATGCTCATCGAAAAGTTAAGCAATTCGAGAGATAAACAGTCGGAGATCCTAAAGTGCATTTTAATTCTCCACTCATTGCAGAATAAGTGCAGCCAGCTGACAACATTAGCAAAGGCCAGTCAAACACAAACAGTAGAAAATGACATGGAAGCAGTGATGGACAAGACATTTGTTTCATCCGGCTGTTCTTATACAGATGAACGGAAGCCTTTTTAATGATTATACAAAAACAAATATGGCTCAAATAATCACAATAACTCAATTATATAATAATTGTGAGAGGCCTAAATACCTCAGACTGAAATAAAGTGCACCCCCATAACAACAACAAAACAAAATCATCCCTTCAATAGTGAAACATTTGAGCACAAGAAATATGACTTCTTTTGTAGCTTCCATAGCTTATTTGTTTTGGTGAATTTGTGGCTTCCAAAGTAAAAAAAAAGATTTTGTGTGGCTGAACACAATAACAGCACTTTCAAAACCCTCCAAGTATCTACTGTGTTCACCTCATTGACATCAACTGGCTGGGTGAAGATCCGGGCCTGGTCTTTTGCCTGGAGTTGGTCCAAGAGGGCTCTGAGCAAAATACTGAAAGGAGTCAACTGCATTTCTAGAAGGGTTTCTTGCTGTTTGATCTACAACACAATACAGAAGGAAACAATTAGAATATTGGATTGTTTCATTCATTTACCAGACATTATCTCTGCCCACAGCTTATAAGTCAGGTGTCGACCCGATGCGTCCTCCACTCGTACCTCTTCCCTCTTGAGCTTCTCCCTCTTGCGGATTAGCTCCAGCAGCAGCCGTGCTCTCTCCAGGTCGTGTCGGAGGCGATGCCATTCTTTCAGCTGGTCCTTCAGTGCCCTGGTCTCCTGCTCATTCTGCCCCTAGAGAAGAAATTGAGATTAAAATGCATAAATTAAAAAAAACAGAAAAGAATACAAAATTATCTGACCTGCACAAAAGACACTTCTTTCCCAAGAGACCATTTTTCCCCCACACATCCTCATCAACATCTTTTAATATCTTTATTGCACACAGATCCAAATTTAACAGTAAACCAGCATGTATACATACAGTACTATCAAATGCCTTTTTAACAGCAGTAATAAAATGTAGAAAAGTTTACTTAGCAAACCCTTAAAACATAAGTCCTAAAAGTTAGTAGTACTTTAGTAAAAGGCAAAATGAAGACTGATAGCCTTCTGTGGGTGACTGACAGATGAACAAACCAGCTGTGCATTCTTCTGAGACTGCAGGCTCGTCTGAAGGCGCCTGATGAGGGGAAGTCCATTTCGGGATTGCCTCTTCAGTGTCCAGTAATTTAGGACCAGCTCCACAAATGCTTTCTTCTTCTGGACTGACACCTGGTTCAAAATAGTTTGTAACCTAGAGAAGCCAGAAAGACGGGTGTCACAAGTATTACATCCAGGTAGAGAGACCAACAACTGGAGCATCTCAGTCACTGCCTTCTTGCAGGGCGATACTAGTTTATTCTTTTGGAGGACAGACTGTGCAAACAGTGTCTGGTTACCTGTGGTTGTGGCTTTCAGAGTAATACTAAAATAACAGCCACAAACAAACATTCAAGCCTGTCAGTGAAGACAAACATTTACCAGTGTCACATGCTCAAATCCTGCAACAGCCGCTGTTTGTACATCAACAAATGTATGTCCAATCAGTGTGCTTGAGAAGGAGAGAAAAACCTTTCCTTACGCCGCCAATCACACACCAAGTACCGATGCTACTGAATAAGCCATCCCAACAAACCAAATCCCACACCACCACCATTAGTACGACTCATAACTATACCTGTGAGCAGGAAATGTAGGCACAGTAGGAGGGGTTACATCTTCACTCTCAGGTTCAGGCTCAGGCTTCTTACTCTTCCCCTTCTTCTTCCCCTTTGACTGCCCTTTACCCTTGCATCTCCCCTTGTCCACTTTCTTACATAGTCCATTTTTAGGTTTGGCATCATCATAGATGGTTAGAGGCCTCCTTACACATCCATTAGGAGTGTGGGCTCCACAGTAAGCCGTCTTTTTCACAGAGAATGTGGGCTCCCCCGTTTCCTTAACCTCTTTGATTGGCTCCATCTTCATGAAGAGGCCAGCCTTTTGGCCGCAGCTGACATGGAAGGCGGTGTAACAGTTGGCTTTGTGGCACTGGATGCATGCTCCAACACCTTTCTCCTTGCAGAGGTAGCAGGTGAGCTTCCAGCGGGCTGGAGGAATGTGGCTGATGCCATCAATGGGTTCGATGAAGGTGGTGTTGGAGAAGCCAACCTCTGGGACCCAGAGTGCACACACCACATGGCCCCAGCGGTCATCATCGGTCTTCTTCACCGCGCCACCCTTGTTAGGACAAAGTATGCAGTCTGCAGGCTGGGTGGAAGACTGGAGGCAGTGTCTGCAGAGCCATTGGCCCTCAGGAATGTAGGGCACACCGTAACATTCCTGGTGTACAGCCACGTTGCACATGTCACAAAAGAGGATAGCATTGCTGTTGTGACACTCTCCATCCACGCAGATGCAGCAGACAGCATCCTCATCGATGGGAGCTTGCTTTTCACTGCCTTGATCCAGACTCTCCAGGTACAACTCTTTCTCAAAGCGGTCGATAAGGAACTCAAAGACATTGTGAGAAACCTGACTGACCCCTTCGCTTCTCCGCTTTTCATTGACCAAGTCCAGCCAAGAATAATCTTCTTCATCCATGTCATACTCTGTTTCCTCATCTAGCTCTTCCTCCGTCTTTTCTGTGTATTTATAAAAGGCAGATGCACGCTTAGGAACAGCAGGAAGGTTATATTCCACAGTCCGAAATTTAGGCTCTGGAAGCTTTGGACCAGCATTAACACCAGCATGATGTCCACCTGCCTCTCCTTGGCCAGTGATGCCCAATGCAGCATTTCTCTTCTCCTGGTTGTTTTTTAGTCTAACTGACCTCAGGAGGACCTGCTGCTGTGGTTTTTCAGCATTCTCCTTATTGCTGGTGCACTCCATCATCTCTTGCACCATGGGGTCATCGTCTGAGATCACGTCCAGATTGTCATATATGCTGATCCGATGGATGCGACCATCGATATCGAACTCCACCATGCGCTGCGCCTGGGCGTAAGTTAAGATCTGCTTGTTGGGGGAAGGCTTGATGGGAGACGAGGGCCTCTGCGGCACCGAAACCCGGTGCTGCCGAGCTTTCTTTTTCATCTTGATGCTCCGTGTTGCTGTGTGGACACAGGGTAGGGAGGCACAGTTAGAGATATGCATGTATTTCTTTGAAACCAGTCAAATTAAACAAAGGGCAGAGAGGGTGGATGTATTTTATTAAAGTTCAAGGGCTCAGGAATAACAAAGATAATTCTTTTTTACTTATATACAGTAGTATTCTCCTAGAAGGTTGAATCTGAAGCAGATTATCATGACCTGGATGAATGACAATCTACACCAATATATAGTATTCTGTAGCTCAATCCACACTTATTTATGATGATAAAAAAAACATTGTGTCAGCTGTATAAGTGACAAAACCTGAATAGTTTTCCTCAACAAAATGAGATAATGCCATCAAAAAAACATGTGTAACCCGCAAGTAAGATATGGCAAAATATAGTTAGAATACATATCTAGTAACATCCATTAAGCAAGTAAGTGGAGCATATTGCACCAATCCTGAGATCACTGCACTGACTTCCTGTGTCAGCGGATAGATTTTAAAATTCTACTACTGGTTTATAAAGCACTAAGTGGTCTTTGGTCAAAATACATATCTGATTTACTTGTACGTTACTTGTGCATCCAGACCCGTGAGGTCCTCTGTGGCTGGTTTGTTCCTAGAATCAGAGCCTCGCAGGCTGAAGCAGCTTTTAGTTTCTCCTCACCTGTGGAACAAACTATCCAAGTTCCTGAGGTCTGCTCAAAATGTGAGCTCATATAAATCAGGTCTTAAAATACGATTGTTTACTGCAGCTTTCCCATATATTCTTAATGCTTCTTATTTACTTTTGTCTCTCTCAGTTTAATCTCTATTTGCTAATCTTTGCATTTTGTTTTTAATTGCCTTTTATTTGAAAATATACTGTGTTCTCTTGTTTTTGACAGTCTCTCGTGCTCTTAATGTACAATTTACTTTGAATTTTCTTAGTGTCTTATTACTTTTAATCTATGCTTCTGTGAAGTACTTTCAATTGCCTTGTGTCTGAATGGTGCTGTATAAATAAAGCTACCTTGCCTGTAACTGACTGCTATAATACATTACATTATTTACAGATATAAATAAAGTTTTCTGATATAATCCAGTGTTCTCTACATCATAGCACAGAGAACGTTTGAGACTGTGTGTTATCAATGTATATACTGATTTGAGAGGGTAAAAGGATAGTGCAACTTTGATTAATGTTACAACCTCAAACTACATTGAGATATCAATTTTAGGACGTGAAGTGTTGTAACAAGCTATATGTTGCAGTTTTGTCAATGAGCTTGGGCATTTAAATGGGGTGGGAGGCAACCACACAAGCACTTACAATATGACTGCGTACGAGTTAGCACTTGTCCATTTGGTGCAGAGATGCCTTTTCATTGACGGCCAACAGTCAGGGTAGCCAAATTGCTAACAATAACATTAGCTAGCCAGCTAATCAGCGAAAAGAGCTAGCCACCCTTTAAAGGGAGCAAATGGCGTCAAACAAAACTATAGCTCTTTGAATGTTTGTTCATTCATAACTAGAATGTTACATTAAATACTTATTGCAAATACACTATGAGACTTCTCGTCGTCACTATATGGAACAAAGAAAGCAAAACACATACCTCTGATTCACGAACAGTTTTGCTAGCTGAAGAAGACGGTAGCTAACCAGCAGCCTTACAAAGCAATGGCAATACGGCCTGCTAAGTGGCTCTAATTCCGGACACAATGCTCTCATCCAACGGGAGATAGTGGGGTCTTTTTAGTTAGTAATACAGACAAAAAGGCCTGCTTGGTTCCCGTGAAGTTCCGATATCAAATTCCACAGAGAACACACAATTACTTGCTTTGTGTACCATTCATAGGTTAGACACACTCGCTAGCCATAGGCGACCAGGAGCAAAAGGCAGCAGCAGCAGCAGCAATACGATCGGCTCATCCCCCAACACAACAATGCGTTTCAGCAGACAACTCCCACCCATACGCACCACTCTACGTGTGACGCTGGAGGTCATGTTGGTGGTGAGTCGGAGATTTAACACAAAAGCCCATCTGTCACACAATAAGTACATTGGTTTTGTTAGACATTACAAGCTATTGACTATCCTAGCGACAAACAAAACGTCAATTGGGGAAGTAGCATTGTATGTGCTAGCTTTAAGGCTAAGTGGTATGTTAAGTGATAAACAGCGTGTGACTTTCAAATTGGTGTCTGTCATGGTACGGGTGATTGATTCAGCACTTCTCACTTGTCACAGAGGACAGCTAGGACACCGGCAGAGCAACAACAAACCACCGCTAAATGCCCCACCCTGGTGACCAGTTCGCCCCAGGTTGCACCCATATGTTCAAGAATGGTCAATTTAAAGCAGTAAAAACGTGTTGTGATAAAAACGACACACACACACACACACATATATATATATATATATATATATATATATATATATATATATATATATATATATATATATATATATAGTTCTAATTTGAAATAGTTGTAGCCGCAGATCTGGAGTGCAAAAAACACCAGGAGCCACGTGTTCGTTGAGCAGTAATTATTATTACATAGTAACAAGTACAGAGTATGTTGTCGATTTTGTTCTTTTAGTTAAACGAACAGCTGCTCTCTGGTTCTTTCAAAATAAAAGTCGAAGCCGAAATTACTTTAGTTAAGATCGTATATGCAAACCGAATTCACCAGTGGCTATAATTAATAATGATATTGTTAATCATTATTTTTTTAATTCCTGTTATTATTATTTATAATTGTAAACTTTGCTGATATTCACTGTTAAAATGTTATCGCTTGTTTTATATATACATATATATATATATACACAACAATAGTTCACAATTGTCTACTCAACTATCATTTTATTTATTATCCGCTCATAACTTCATTTAATTGGAGAAAAGTCAAAGTAAATAAGGGTTTTACGTGACACCCTGATTTACTAAATGTTAAATGTATTGCCCCCTTCGCTATACTGAAGACCCTGCGCCCGGTGACATCATTAACATGTTCCTTCCGTCCGACGCTGTGTGGAGCTGCTTCGGCCGAACGTGAACTGCTAGCAAACCAGGAGACAAAAGCAACAAAGTGAACCCCCCTTTGGATTAATCAAATGTGTCATATTTAACTGTTTAGGAGCCGAAACCTAGTGATACCAACGTTATAATCGAGAGTAAGTAATTTGAGCACACGTACATGTCTAAGGGCGCTTTAATATGGCTGGTACGTCGTGGTTAGTGCTGGTGTGATTCGGATCCCGTGTGGTTCGTGTGGCTGGGTTCTGCCTCGCCAGGTTAGCTTGTATGTCCTGTCTGTGGCCTAGCTGGTAGCTAACCTGCTAGCATTCGTGGTGTGGTCCGAAATGTACGAAGCGCGATTCGCTGGGCATTACGACAGTAATGGGATAGTTGAAGTAGTTAAATTGTCTTGAATATTTGTGCTACAAATCCATGTGACAGAAGGGATGTGCCTCTGTTGTTTTTGTGCGTTTATTAGCCTTGCGGCTAACCCAGTTAGCACCAGGATAGCGACCGTGGTGTTTACTGATGATGAAGCGTAACTACCAGAAATTTGATGTTATGAGGGTCGGACAAGTTTCAGGGTTTGTTTAAGCTGTTGTTATACGAGAATTATTAGCCCCAAGCAGGTATGTAGCTCACCATTTACAACTTTGTGTGTTATGTGAACGCTAGTCAGCGGTGGCTATTTTCTGCTGTCCTCTCGCATCTGCCTGACTAGCACTTGAGCCAAACCCGGAAAAACTGTTTCGTACTACTCACTCAGAAAATGTTTTAACTTTACTTGTTTGTAATGCATACCCAAATTAATAATTAATGATACTATTGGTTTTGCTGACCACATTCACGAGGTTAGATGAAGATTAATGATTTATGACCCTGTTTCAAGTTAGACTTGCATTTGGGTTATACTTGTGTGGTTAAGCAAATTCTTGCAGGCTACAGTGAGTTGTGTACACGTAACGTGTCTTGTGCAATGTTAACCGTCTTCAAGATCTTGTTTGTACCGTTTGCTCATGTTTAAGGTAGATACTTTATTTTTTGTTAAGGAGTATTGTCTTAATATTTCAGACTTATGTCTATGTGCGAAAGAACTGTTTTTAATTGCATGAACTTATAGTAACGTAATGCTTACTGACATAATGACCATTCCTAAAAGACTACTACTGAATGATCGTCTTTTTTAAATTATTTTTTGACACATTTCACCACGTGTGTTCATCAATATGCAGTCGTTTAGACATACCTGCATTATAAAGGGACAATTTTTACAATATGTTGTAATAATGTATTGATGGTCTCGTAATGTTATAGCAAAATGGTAGACTGGGTGTACCTTAAAATGTGAATCATTGGGTGGGTTCTTTTTTGCAACCAGACACAAGCTAGTGGAGAATTTCAGTCATTAGTTCCTCATATACTACTTCAAGCTATCATCTGTTCAAGTGTTTCAGTGTAATGACAACATATTCATACAAGGATCCTCTATAATTAAACAAATGATTTAAACACCATGTTAGTAGAATTAGAGCACATTTTCAGCTGTGCATCGATCTACTGTACCATTACACCGTTATTCATATTAAAATATCACGTAATGGTCATCAAATGTTTCTTCCCTTGATGGATGATTACGATTTCCCAGGTGGCTGCTTGCATGTATAAGCTGTGGGCTATGAATGCTGTTCCTCCTGAGGTCAAGAAGGGCAGGTTGAACCTGCATATATGTAAATGAGACAGTGTAGCCTCACAGAAACCAAAACTAATACAGTGCTTGCCAACTTGCTAATTTAAACATTTTCATGTTTACTACCACAAAGTTGCTTTCAAATGAAAATAAAAACTGTCTGGTAAATAGGGGCAGAATTTTGTGAACTGTGAAGCTTAATTTTACAGCCGGAGTTGTAACTTGAAATGTTAATACACCATTTGGTTTGATGCCAAACCTTGCATAAAGCGTCATGTTATTTTTAACACGACACTTTAATCTCTTTTCTCTCTCCCTGTCTAGGTTGTGTGCAGTGAGGTGGAAACACTAAAGTCATAAATGGGGAGGGACAGGCAGGCACCTTGTGTCCCAGACAGCCACACACTCTTAACAACACCTGCTTGAGAACTGCAGTATCGATGACTACACCTGACAAAAGTGATAACATTTGACTATTCTACGGAAATCCCTGGGCTGCTACCATGGATGGGGAGGAAGATGTCTCTCACATGAGTGAGGATATGGTCAGTGAACCTAATGGCTCCATAGAAAGTAAAAAAAGTGAGGCAAAAGGGACCTGCCTGAAAATTGAGGGACAGGATGGCTATGTGTTCAAATCCTACAGCATTCACCCTCATGAGACTGTGGATGTAAATTCACCTTCTTGCTCCTCAATAACACTGGATAAAGACTCCCCTACTTCTTTTCATTTATCTTCTCAGGATGACAAACAGCTAGAGTCAGATCAAGCAAGTGAAACTGACCCAGCTTCTCCCACTCTTTCAAATAAATGCCTAAACACTGATACTGAGGGGAATATGGAGAGTGAAAAGTATGAAAATGGTAATGAAGAAAGTCAACATATCAAAGAGGAGACTGGGGATGCAAATGGAATGGAGGAGGAAACCCAGGATGATGAAAGGCTAGCATTTGGTAGCTCAATTGGCCCTTTTGTAACTAGGGATGGGGATGAGTATAGTAATCTACTAAGTGGATACACAAGCACCCTTTATGATGTTGCCATGGATGCTGTCACTCAGAGCCTTTTGTCATCTATGAGGAGTAATATCAACCCTAGAAAAAAATCCCCTGCTTGGAATCATTTCTGCATATCGCCACGAGACAGTACCAAAGCAATCTGTTTATACTGCATGAAAGAGTTCAGTCGGGGTAAGAATGAGAAAGACCTCAGCACAAGTTGTTTAATGAGGCACGTACGAAGGGCTCACCCCACTGTGCTTTTACAAGATGGTGCAGACGCAACCTCACTTAATCTAAGTAGCTCTCTTGCAACATCTTTGATACCTCCCTCCCCAAACTCACCAAAAAATGGAGACTTGACAAATAGCATTACTTCTTCTGCCTCAAAGAACATGTCACCGTCCACGTCCTCAGCTGAAAATTCAGATCTGTCATCCAAAGAAGTGTTGCCCAAAGCCGAACCAAAACTTGATCCGTATGCCAAGACTGACACTGTTTGCAGCACGCTCTTATCCTCACATTCCAATGAAAATAACCTTGAAGACATCTCAGATGGAGGGCCCGAGCGCCTTCCCGGGACCCCTAAAAACTCAAGTTCACGTCGGCGATCAGCTGTATGGAAACACTTCTACCTGTCGCCTGCTGACAATTCCAAAGCAGTATGTATCCATTGCATGAATGAATTTAGTAGGGGTAAGAACGGGAAGGATCTAGGGACGAGCTGTCTTATTCGTCATATGTGGAGGGCCCACAAAGAGGTTGTCATAGAGGAAAATGGACAGGGCAATCACATTCCCCCACCCTACACAAACCCACCCTCACTATTGTCCCGCACACAACTACAGGATCCACTGGAAATAAAGAAAGAATCACCCCTTCTTCCATCCTCACCAGAAACCATATCAGATGAATTACCCCAAAACATGGAGGAAAGCATGGATATAAAAGAGGAATCTGATGAAATGATACATCTGTCAGGGCAGGAGTCCTCTCTTAATCTCTCCTTCAAAACTCAGGGGGAGGATACACCCTTAACGTCCTCACCATGCGACCTTTCTGAGGGCCCCAGCCTCAATCACGATCATTCAGTTTTCCAGCAAAATAAGAAAATCATGAAACGGGTGAAATCTGAAGTGTGGCACCATTTCATAGTGTCTCCAGTTGACCAGTTAAAAGCACTGTGCCGTTACTGTCCATGTGTCATCAGTCGGGGGAAACGGGGTGACTTTGGTACAAGCTGTCTGATGAGGCATCTTATGAGACGTCACCCAGACGTCCTCAAAAACCAAAAAAGCACAGATGAAAAGGAATCCTCCCCTCATCCCTACACCAATCTCACAGTGACAGACACAGTTTCAACCAAAGAAACTGAGAGTCCTGCCAGTCAGAAAAAGCCACAAACCCTGCCTGTTTTCAGCAAAAAGACGTCAAAACTGTGGAACCATTTCTCCATATCACCTGCTGATCCCACAAAGGTGGTTTGTTTGCACTGTAGCCGCACAATTAGCAGAGGCAAAAAAACTACAAACCTCGGCACAAGCTGCCTCTTCAGACACATGCAGAGGTTTCATGGACATGTTCTTGAAAGTAACAATTCTATCTCAGGTGATGTGCCGTCTGCTGAAATTCACGTTAAACAAGAGCTCATGGACACCTCTGTTTATGAGACGGAACAGAAAAAGTTTGATGAGCAACACCCGGTTGCCAAAAAAATAACCAAACTTATTGCAGAAATGCTCGCACTGGATCTTCAGCCATCAGCTATGGTGGAGAATACTGGACTGAACAGACTACTCGAGTACCTCCAGCCTCAGTATTCTCTACCATCTTCCTCTTACTTTACCAGCACTGCCATACCAGATATGTACGAAAGGGTGAAGGATGTTGTGCTGACACACCTGAAAGAGGCTGAAGGTGGTGTTGTCCATTTCACAACTAGTATTTGGGTCAGTAGCCAGACAAGGGAATACCTGACACTTAGTGCCCACTGGGCAACGTACGAGTCAAGTGTCAGACCCCAGGGTCAGGACTTTCACTGCTCTGCTCTCCTCAGTGTCTCACAAATAGACTGTGATCACGATATGCATGCCATCCCAAAACAGCTTGAGTATCTGTGGGATTCTTGGATCACCTCATCAGGGCTGAAAAAGGGGTTCACTGTAACTGATAACAGCACTATCAGAAACACCTTGGAGGACCATGGCCATGTCACCATGCAGTGTTTTGGACACACTATAGACCTCATCGTTAGTGAAGCCATAAAGAGCCAGAGGATGGTTCAGAACCTTCTGAGTATTGCACGAAAGATCTGTGAACGTGTGCACCGCTCGGCAAAGGCCAAGGAGAAGCTAGCTGAGCTCCAGAGGGCCCACCAGCTGCCAGAGAACCAACTGATCCAGGATGTTCCTTCAAAGTGGAGGACCTCCTTTTTCATGCTGGAGCGGCTGGTGGAACAGAGGAAAGCCATCGATGAGATGTCTATTGAGTGCAATTTCAGGGAAATGATCAGCTGCGATCAGTGGGAGGTGATGTTATCGGTCTGCAATGCACTGAAACCTTTCGAAGTCGCCTACAGGGAGATGAGCAACCGCACTGCCACTCTGGGACAAGTCATACCACTCATTCACATCCTCAATAGAAAGATAGACCTGCTCTTTGATGAAACTGTGGGGATAGACAACATGCTCAGGTCTCTAAAGGAAGCCATGGTGAGCAGAATGTCCGCAACTCTACATGACCCAAAATACACCTGGGCGACCATGCTGGATCCGCGATACAAGACTTCATTGTTCACAGAGGAAGAAGCTGAGCAATGTAAACAAGATTTAATCCAGGAGCTTGACTCTTCCTCTTCTACCTCAGTAGCAGTTAAGTCTCCACTGCCCAATGGCTGCAATGAGGCCCCCGCTTCATCCAAAAATTCCCACACCAACAAGGACAACCTCTGGTCCCTGATGGCTGACATCCGACAAAAGATAAAACATGAGGAGAAGCCGAAGTCCTCAGAACTGGCAGTGCTGGAGTACCTTGAGGAAGACATACTTGATCAAAGCTGTGACCCCCTCGACTATTGGAACCTGAAAAAGTTCCTGTGGCCTGAACTTGCCAAAGTAGCTGCCCGTTATGTGGGCTGCCCTCCCAGCATTGTCCCAGCAGAGACACTGTTCAGCACAGCTAGTGTCAACTGTACCCTTAATCAGCCCAGACCTTTACTGGAAAACATGGAGGGTCTGCTGTTCCTCAAGGTCAACCTCCCATTGATTTATTTTCAGTACTGATTATTGCTGACCGTTAACTTGAAAACCCTTTGTTAAGGACCAAGTTGCATAGCTGTGAAATCGGGGTTTTCTGGCGGGCAAAATGTAAAATATCAATACACTGATTCTCAATGCAAAGGCCGGATTTGGAGGTTTTATTGTATTCTGTGTACTACTGTTAAACACTTTGGAGCTGTTATGAAAAGTCTCAGTCTAAAGTGTATCAGGGAGGGAGGGTTTTTCTAGCTGTAGGGGTTGGTGTTCATGTGTTTGCTTGTAAATCGATGTTTTTGTTTTCCGTGTCTACTCTCTCCTTGTGCCTTATCCAAAACTACTTCAGGTCAGAATGCTGTAAATATTTTTTGTTAAATTGCTCAGATCATGTCAGGATGCTTTTTGATTATTATTAAACATAGATGCAGAGTTGTTTTCCGAATGGAAAACATGGCCCAAAAATAAATGCTGTGACTGAAAGATATTTAAAGTTAATGTTATTTAATTTTCATTGTGAATTTGTGGCTCTTGGTACTGTCGTTTAGAAATAGATCTTTTTTAACTTCCTTAAATGTTTTTAAGATAAGATGATGTATAGTATTGCTGTATTTTCAGAATGAGTTTGTTTGGAATATACAAATTTGTCTCTTAAGCACAATTTAAGTTTATGTCCTGGGATTAAATTATGGGTTTATTATTTAGTAAAACAATGTACTGTACATTTTTATATTAAATGAATTCTGAACCTAATTTGATAAATGTTTTAGCATTGAGACTGGAACCATGCAAATTTTGTGGTCACTTGTAAATAAAGGTTTTCCTTATGCAATACTGCAGAGGGTTTTATTGGTTGTCAATTAGAGGCTTTAATGTTCAGATCAGTGTCATCTGTTGGTTTAAAGTCCAGTTCAGGAATACGGTTTCTTCTAGTCAGTTTTAGTTTATTCATCTAAAACAAAATCCATCCACAAAGTAAAAAGATCACAGCCTGAGGGGGGGGGGGAGATACAAACCTGTCTGTAGAAGATGAAATTGTTCCCTGCAAAAATCATCAAATGTTGTCCTTAGCATGAGAGTAGAGAACCATTAAAACATTTTAAACATCAGAAAAGGTTCATCACTATTCAGTGAAACAGTTCTCTCTTTGGTCAGCACATATCAGCTGTTGAATCACAGTCAAATGTGACCGGTGATTCATGTGTTGCTCTTATCTCGTTCCAATCCAACCAATGAGAACATTTTGGTCACTAAGAAAATACAGACCCCTTAATGCTACACATCATTCCTATTAATATCACTCCTTTGGTTGCCCAGCATCAGTCTTTCTCTCCATTAGTACAGTTTTTCTCTCCAAGTTCACCCTGACTGGAGGGAACTGGAACACGTTGAAGGCAATGTTGCCGTAACCTTCTATGAAGGCCAGAGGCTCATGAGTTTCCCGGAGCAGCTGCATCTTGGTGACATTCGCCTCCATCAGTAGGTGTGAGTACATTTTGATGTCAGGATGTGTGAGGCTCAGGTCCTCATGTTTGTCATATCTGTTAAAAAAAAACGAAGTTCAAAAGGGATTATTTTGTGTGCTTTTGCTGGACAAATGTTGGTTCTAACCGATGAAAAAAACACTAACCTCCAGTTTCTGTTCTGCTCCAAGAAACGAGAAACTCCAGTTTCAGCAGCAAAAGTGTCAATGTGAACAAAGACATCTGAGGGCACAAAGACATTGTACAAGTGTTCTAAGAGCAAAGCTTTTCATGCCAACATTGTTTTTGCAAATATTCAAATAAAATTTAGATTAGATGAGATAAGTGTACTACATAGAAAACAAAAACTAAAAGGCGATCTAAAGAGACCCCCAACAATTAATGCCCTATGCACACACAATTCTCAGTTATTAAATCTTAAGTATTGATTTAAATGTGGGAATTACTAGTTTTCCTGGTCATTTTTGTGTAAGAAGCAAAGAAAAGAGCTGAAAGTGATTCCAACCTTCTGTGACTGGCAAGATCCGGTGTAGTTCCTGCATTCCTCGGCCCCCTGGGTAATTGTGGTGGGAAACATAGAGACAAATGCTAGAGTACGCTGCATTGGTCAACAGCTGGCCAACCACGACTGCAGAGCCCACTTTATACATCCAGGATTTCTGGTAGTTGCATAAACTAAAGTACAAAGAGCACAAAGTGAGCAATAGCCTTTGCATTGGCTCATAAAAGAGCTGCTTATATCACACACTTAGAGTATAATGGCACTTAGGTCTTTATCTGTATCTGTTCCTGCAGGAACAGGATTTATGACCTCCCAGATTGGGGCCGACACCGGTTTTATTAGATCTAGCACCTCCTCTCTTTTGTCACCATCAAAATTCGTGAAATTTTGTGCAATATTTTATATGAAACATATTAGAATATATACATATATATTCTCATTCTTTCATTTGAAATCATTTGTAAATTGCTTGTATAAATCTGATTTTTTTTTTTTAAAACAGTAAGAGATCAGGTCATGCAGTGACATTTGAAATCATCACGAGTCAACGTTGCTGCAATTGTGATTAGGATACACAAGTCTGTCGATGTATAAAATATTTTGGCACACGATTACTGTAAGCCTCACAGCTTAGGGAGGGGCTGTTAGTGCTGTGAAATGAGTATGGCTATATTAGCATATGCATGACGCCATCCATAATCAAGGAATCAAGGTGACGTATTAGTACTAGACCTTCATCAGGCAAAATGATGCCTTTTGACTGATGATCTAGAACCAAAACATAGCAAATGAAAGTAATTCGGCAAGATAGTCAGTGTGTGGGAATTCTTTTTGCAAGCAAGAAATAATCAGCATCTACCTGTTAAGCCCTATGTACATACAGCATATTGCTGTTTGCAAGACTTTCTCAATCTTCCAAATAATGTCTGTATTATGTATGATCATATTTGTCATATTAATTTCCTTTGTACTTGAATGTTAGCATTGCGTAAATATGTTAGAACTCACATGAAGGAACAGCCTCGGGCAGCCACCAAGCTGAGCACAGGGAAAGTGTACATGATGAAACGCATCTCTTTGTGGGGTAGCAGTGAGTATATGACAATGAAACCCACAGCGGGTAACAGCAGCATCCTCATTCGCTTGTCAAAGAGGCCAAGGGGGACGAAGAGCAGCGTGCAGCCCAGGGCACGGGGCACAGCGGAGTAGAAGTACCACAGGAAGGGAGAGGTTTACTGGGGAGAGGAGTCAAGAAGAACTGGGGGTGGAAATCATTCTTGGTGATTTTCCGTGATAGTAAATTAACAAGAAGTTAGTTAAACATTCGTGGGATTACACTTGAGTAAATGAAAGGATATTCCCCAGTTGGAACTTTTGTTTAGAAAAGTGTTGTACCACAAAACCTGACCTTCAGGCCACAAAAACTTCCTCCAAAAGAAGCTGTCGACAGACACCGTCAGAGCTGTAAAATACAAAGCAATTGAAGCAAGAAACGGTGTTGACATTTTATTATTTACTGAGTATGTGCTAGTCACATACGATGCATCAACTACTCACCCAGTGACAGGATTCCAGCAGGAACAGCATAGTGAAGCAGATGTAGCAGTCCCAGCCTCCTGCTCATCAGTGATATCAGTAACATGAGACCCAAGAAGATGCAGAGCTCTGACCGAAACACAATGATGGCTAAAGCGGAGAGGCTGATGAACCGGCCGCATTTCTGAGCCATCCAAGACGTGAACGCTAACAGAACTGAGAAGAAAAGATGTGCGCCATCATGTCATTAGAATATTTACTCACAAAAATGAAAAATGAATCCAGAGTCTCAAGATTGTGATGTTTGCTGGCAATGTGTCTTACCTATTGGAAGTGCAAATACGTTAGGGAGCGTCCGGGTGCTGTAGAACATTAGGTGAAACTGTGAAGCACATGAGAGACAGAAGAGAGTGGCAACTGTAGAGCCAAACTGCCTCCTCACCTCCCTCTGCATGTGCCACAGTGCAGCGATAACACATACTCCCAGAGAAGCTCGGACTGCATACAGCACATTGAGAGAACGCATTTGTTGAAACGCATGAAAGTATATAGCATAAAAATATAACAAGTAAACTACTGGCTTTACCTGTCAGCTGTGTGTAGAATTTTGGTGCATCCAGCAGAGACGACAGAAACACAACAGGGGAGCAGAGCATGGAGAGAAACAAGGGGCCGAGGAAAGTCCGTGGTACCACGCCAGGGAACTCATGATGGTCATACTGTAAGACAGAACAGGCCCTAGTCTCAGCACCACTATACAGACATTTCTCATGTGTATTTATTGATATTAATCATGGCGTTGTATTGCATTAATCAAATCAAAAATGTTATGGAATTTTATATTTAAACACATTTCCCACTCCTCGAAATCGCAAAAGCTTGATTTTAAAATAACAATCATTGCATTCACTGGTGCAGTACATAGTTAACACAAATAAAGGACCCGTTTACCTTGTCCAAGTTAAGTCTGTGGTACAGAATGTCGTGCGCCGCTTGTAAATTAAAACTCTCCTCAACCTTAGTAAATGGACAAATCAATAAATGCAAGAGCGCCACAGCTATTAATAAAAACAGCAGTGGTAGCCCCAAAACATTCCTCTTTTCAGCCATGACAGCTGAGAGATCGATCATTTCCGGTCAACACCGGAAACGAACTGTGTTTTTTTCATGTTTTCAAATCGCAAAGAATTTATTTTTCTAGTGGTATTCTAAATATATTGTTTGAAATCTTTACCAAAGGCGACACTTGTAAAGAAAATTGAATTTCTTTTGAACACTACTACTAAAATTCCTGAAATTTCCACGTGGGGAAGGACTTCTTTGTCCCGCGCGTGGCGGCTTATGATTGGCTGTATATTTGATTGACAGGTAATCCGAGCAAATCAGCGCAAGCCACAATGCGGCTAAGGGGCTGACGCGGAAATCTAAAACCACATCATTCTTTTCTACACCCGGCATGTAAATACTGCATTGTAACGCTTTGCATAGATAACGCTATCTTATACTTAATGTTAAGGAAAGCCCATTTAGATGTGTGCGAACAGTGCAGCACTTTAATATTAGTTGAACGCTTGCTTGCGAGGGGCTAAAGCGATACTCTTGACATGAAAGTGTGTCGGAATTGATCGGCTGAGATGCTTTCCACTGTCATTCCAGAGCTGCGGCTACGGCTGCTATTGTCTTTTGTCAGTCTTGTCTTAATTTTTCAGGTCACCGACGCCAAGAGGGATTTAAAAAGCGCCTGTTCTACCTGTCAGAAAATTACTGATAACTTCAACAAGGTGAAAGAGCATCTCTTAACCTCACCAGTGTATTGATTATCATGTTATTGATGTCTTATTTTGCGTTCTTCCTGTTACATTAAACACTGCCAAATGTCTGAAATGCCTTCAACCTCTCTCAGATGCTTGCTTGTTTATGTCTGGGATTATGTTTTTGTATTTTAGGGCTTTGACAGAACAGCAAAGCAGAACTTCGGTGGAGGCAACACAGCCTGGGAGGAGAGAAAGCTGTCTAAATATGAGACCAGGTGAGACGGTGCATCCCGTCCACACTGCAGGTCACCCTGCCACAGGAGCCAGTCATCAGGGTTGTGTTTGTTTTGAGAGAGTTGCAGGCTGTTTTACTTGGCAAGGAGAAGTGGGTCAAACATTACTGATAAGTACAGTAATATGCATTGTAATTATATCTCACTGTGTGGCTGCCAGCATAGGCACACATTGAAATTGCAGCATTAGGCAGGTGCGGGATGTTAATTTCATTTGTAAATCTTGCCTGATGTAACAATTTCCTGTACTCAAACTCATTTGCTGCAATCTTGAACTATCGTCCATGCAACACAGCACAGTGTATGTGGTAGCACATACTCATTTCTAACATCTCGTTTTTCATTTACAGCGAGATCCGTCTGATGGAGATCATAGAGGAGCTGTGTGACAGCAGCAGCTTCGAGTGCAACCGCATGGTTGAGGAGCACGAAGAGCAATTTGAAACGTGGTGGTTCAAGAGGTCCGTACTGGCTGTCTGACAGAGGTTTCACCCACAAAGGTATTTGCATGTTAGAATTTTCATGTTTCATTCAGTTAAATAACCCTCCTGTTTCGTTTCCCATTGCAATGCAGGAAAACAAAACATCCTGATCTACATAAATGGTTCTGCATTGAAAGCATCAAAGTGTGCTGTCCAACGGGAACATTTGGTCCAGACTGCAACGGTGAGGATAATCCTTTTATAAATCCTACAGCAGCATTAGTGCATTGGTTCTGTTTCTGCCACACTGAAACTAAAAAAAACTGTGACAGTGAAACTGTCTTAAAAGTATAATTAATCACAATATGCTGGTTTTTCTGATTTAATGCTTTGAAGCCTGTATGGGGGGCTCTGACAGACCTTGTCATGGCAACGGGATGTGCGATGGCGACGGGACACGAGGAGGGGACGGGAAGTGCTCATGTAACCACGGTTACAAAGGAGAGTTCTGCCTAGACTGCATTGACGGCTACTTCAACGAAGTGAGGAATGACACTTTCTCTCTGTGCACAGGTACACAAGCCTTTGCTGTCTCACCAGCAGCTTTAACTGATTCATCACTTACCTTCACATGCACACGAGGACAGCTGTGAGCTGCCAATCTGTTATTCTGAATTCTCTCCCTCTCAACAGAGTGCCACTCATCATGCAAAACCTGCTCTGGGGCAACCAATCAGGAGTGTGATGAGTGTAAAGACGGTTGGGAGGAGGATGAGCAGGAAGCTTGTGTTGGTAAGAGGAATTGAAATATGTTCTAATTTTATATGATTACATCTGCCAAGGAGGTTATGTTGTCACCCATGTCCCTTTGTTGGTTGGTTGTTATGTCAGCAAAGTTATGCAAAATCCACTGGACAGATTTCCATGAAACTTTTTGGGACTGGGAGGATGGGGCATGAGCCAGGAAAGAACCCATTATCCGTGCAGAAATTAATGTGTGGAAATCTGTGAAAAAACATTTTTAAAAATTTGTTGTCATACGTCGAAAGGAAACCATAAGAATTGTAAACAAGCCTACTTACCGTGAACCAACAAACACAGCTTATTTAAGACTTAAATTTCAAGACTTGGTCGAGCTTAAAACGGCTAAAGAGAAAACCATCAAATCAAAAGTATACAAAAGCGAATTCAGAGGAAATGATTTGAGGAATTGATGTGTTTAAAAATGTTGTGAGGACTTCAGTAAAACGTCCCTGTAGTTCAGTTCTGGAACAGCTGGAGTAAGGAACTGAAATCATGTAGTGGACTAAGAGGTTTAAAAAAATGTTTAAAGGTAATTTAGTGAGTAAATATGAAATATGCATGATGAGAAGGCCACATTGTTAGTATGACAGTAAGCAACACAATAAGCTGTAGGCTCTGCTTTCACCTTTATTGGAAAACAATAAAGTTGTCTCAAAGTGTTTCTCACTTGATTTATTCACTGCAGTCATGCGTGTCATTATAGTGATTACTTCCATTTTACCCAAAAGACACACATAATACCTTTTTCTATAATTCCTTCAATGTACACAGTGATTACAACTTGACTGGTGTGTGGAGGCAGTAATTCCAGTTTAAATATAGTTTCTTACCTTATTGTCTCTATGTAGAAATATTACTTTTACCATCCTCTTGGAGTTAAATATCAAAACTGAAGTTAATATTCATGCCACCACTAATGTTAGGTTAAGTCTGCAGGTTATTGTTAGTGTAAATACTTGTGCTTGTAGCATAGTTGTATTTTTGAAGCAGGCACCAGTTAATAACACTGTTTTCACTGTATTTAAGTCATTTAACTTGTGAATAGGGAGCACTTGATTTGATGCAGACTGGTGTATTTGATACAGGTTATTTTTAATCCTGATTTGGTTCAAATGTGTGCACACCACCGTTCACCTGAGTCCATCTCACGTGTTACAGATGTAGATGAGTGCTCCAAAGAGCCTTCACCGTGTGGAGAAGATCAATACTGCCTCAACACAGAGGGCTCCTACTCCTGCAACGGTACGTATAATCTCTGATTGCACAAATCTACAGCTGCCGAAATGAGAAATCATTTTCTTCCTTATTTCAATGTGGTTTTTTTAATAGATATTCATCTAATGGGATGTTGTTTGTTGTGTTTGTCCTTCGCAGCCTGTGACAAAGTGTGTTCCAGCTGCACTGGAGCCGGTCCTGATAAGTGCCTGGCCTGTGTCAGCGGGTACCAGGACACAGAGGGAACATGCACCGGTATGTTGTCATATATTCACTAATACAGTACAAAAAAAGTAGGAACATTATGTAACATATCAAAAACAAAATGCAAAGATGTGCAAATCCTTTTTAACCAAAATACAATTGAATACAGGAAAAACACAAGATATTTAATGTTCAAACTGATAAACTTCCTCACTTTTTATAAATATACACTCAATCTGAAAATGACAGGTTCATCACCTTTTCTTTTTAACAACACTCATCCAGCTTTGACGTTTTTACAGTGGAATTCTGTTACATTCTTGCTTGAACACAAGCATATTGGTTGTTCATTTATTATGAATCAGCCTTCTTCTGTTGGTGCTTTTACAGTTTGTGTTGTCCTTTATTATCTCTGCTTTCCCTTTAATACCGAGTCCTTCTGCTACATTCACTTTGTCACGCACTTGTTGCTGATGACTTCCTATCTGGGGTGATATCAGAAGAGACAGTGTTGCTTTGTGTTTTCCAGATATCGACGAGTGTTCCCAGTCAGAGCCCGTATGCACTGAGGAGAACCAAACGTGTTATAACACGAAAGGAAGCTTTGTGTGCATCTGCTCGAGAGGCTACGAGGAGCAAGATGGCAAATGTGTCCAAATGTTACAGCCAGGTAAGGATTAGCATCGGTTTACAGATGTGTTTCATATGGTTTGAGCTCAACACTCCGATTGTGTGTATATATATATATATGTGTGTATATATATATATATATATGTGTGTATATATATATGTGTGTGTATATATATATATATGTGTGTATATATATATATGTGTGTATATATATGTGTGTGTGTATATATATATGTGTGTGTGTATATATATGTGTGTGTGTGTGTATATATATATATATATATATTTCTTTTTTCAACATGTTTATTGTGTTTTTTTAAACTGAAAATAAAAATATCTTTATCAACAATTAACAAATTAACAGAAAAATATTATTAATTTTGAATAAGAATAGTACTAAAAAAGATTAACAATAGTGTGTATTAGCAAAATCTAATTTTATAATTCTTGAACATAAAGTTTTCTACTGTCCACCTCAAAGTGAAATGAAACTACAACTTTTGAAACAAATTTAAATTGTAGACTTATAGAAAGAAGTGGATAGTGTCACATTTTAGCAGACATGACCTTTTGCTGTAGTTTCACATAAATATTATTAGTTTTAAAAGTTCATATTTGTTATTATTCCTTTATTTCATCAGAAAAAGAGGAGTCAGAAGTATCCGAGACGACTGAAGGTCCACACGAGGAGCTTTGATGTCAAACCATAACCAAAGGGGAGCGAATCAGGACAACATGCACTTAATTCACCAGCTGCTCTTACAACCATTAAAAGCTGCTCCAGCAGTGGATCACGGATTAAAGGACAAACAAAGAGACATTTTATGCTCTACATACGCTGGTCATTGTCGCTTTTCTCTGGTGGTGCTCAAACTATCACTTTATTTGTTTTACATGGTTTTAACTGAGGATTGCTTCACTGAGGTTTGCTTATTATGGTTTCAATAAAGGTTAATCATGTTAAATTTAAGATAAACCATGTTATCTTATTGATAAGATGTGTGTCTATTTTCTTCTGCAATTTGTGTAGTGCAGTAAATTATAGTAGGAAATTAGATCACGTTTGCAGTGACCATAGATGACCACATGGTGGCAGTCTAGCTATTTGAAACATGGAAGCTCATCGCTGTGTAAAAATGAATGTCTCACCTAAACTGACCAAAAGAGGACTAGATACTGTTTTATCATAGGAAATCATACTTTGTAGTTCTTCATACATACATGCTCTATATCTTGGAGAATTCCCTCACATATTAATCCTTTTTTTCCCCCTATGTGTCATCAGATATGAACCAGCTGTGTCTGCATTAGTGCTGTTCTTACATCTTTCTTTATTGTATTTTTGGAGATATAACTCAAAAACTTAAATACTTTGTCATGAAACTTTGCATACACATCGACCATATGCTGGAGAGGTGCTTTTTGCTATTTAGAATTTTTTACAAGCATCACCGTCCACCAGGAGTACCAATAAAGGTTTTATATGCATGTTAAAACTCCACTCTCTGGTGCCACCTGGTGGTAAAATGAAGAATGACAGCTCTAGATGGTGTACAGTCTGACAGTAGACTTGTTCCAGCTCATCAACACTTCTATCAGTTTGTGTAAAAATGTTCGCTTTAACCTAGACGTAACCCAGACGCAAACAGACCTTTCTCATAGAACATCAATGGAAAATAAGAACCTGAGTTTTCCTTTTGTATCAAGCAGTGAAAAAAGGTGTTACATGACACGACTGAGTTAATTTGCCATATTTGATGTTGCACGTCCTGCAGTGTGAGTACTGCACTTGGGCACATTGCGATGTCGATGCTGAAACGAAATATTGTGCAGCCCTAACTTTAGTTCTTCCCAAGAATATTCTTAGAAATGACAGAAAAAAAATCAAACTTGGCTGTAAATTTCTACAAATTCGTGCCAAAGGAGCATCGACTTTTCCATCTTGTGTTTCCTCAAGTATAAATGTGACCCTGGACAGATGTTTAGCAGCCACAGCTGGAGGCTCAGGAGACTGAGGTGAGAAGAGATGAAGGAGAAGATGGATGAAGGGAGGAACACAACACATCAAAACAGCATTGCAGTATTCTCCTGAATAGAACCACTGTTAGGATAAAACAGAATTAGTATGCAGCCCATTTGAAGGAGGTGCACAAGCTTGGATGAGCTGTTTGGAATCATTTAATGTTTTTTTTTGTTTTAAAGTCGCAAACTTCTCGTTTTATGTGTAAAGTTTATTGAATCTAGAATGTATAGTTCGAAAGATATGTTCGAGACAAGATGACCACCATTATCCAAAATTATGTCTCTGTCATTTAATGTCGGAGGATAAACAAAACCAAAATGACTATCAAAACAACTCATTGATAAATGATTTCAGCAAAACATTTGTTATTGAGCACTCATGAGTCCCACTGACCTGCAAATTTAATGTAAAATATTTATTTTGAAAAATCTTCTGACTGTCTAACATCCCATTCTCTAAGTTACTTTAAAATTATTCACAGAGAAAAATTAAAAGATTTTGACAATTCGGGCCAAAACAGGAGTCAGAGATTTAATGAAATGAAATGAAAATAAATTTAGGCTCCAATTCAACTTAAAAACAAACAAACAAAACCAACTATTCACTGGAAGAAGGTAGGTGTGAAAAAGGGTAAACATTAGAAGTCTCTGTTGAAGTTTTATTCCAGCTGGAGGGAATAAAATCCAGTGTTTCAACCAGTCCAAAAACAGCTGTTAATGTTTTTAATCTCTTCATCTTTAATCTCTGCTGCATTCTGCAAGTTCAGTATTCACTGAGAGAAAGTGTCCAGTGAATTTTACACATTAAAGTCTGTTTAAAGCTGTCGGGGACGACTACGGCATATGTAAAATATATGCCTCAGGTGATGTCACATGAGTCTGTTGCACCAGAAGAGTTTGAAATTGCCAAAATAAAAATATGTTGGAAGTGAGCTGACCATATGTCTGCAGCTAGCTCCTCATTTCTGCTGCAGACAAGAGGCTACATTAGCTGCTACCAGCATCACTCACCCAAATCTACAAACAGTCTGCAGTTAGAGTTGCCTTGTGGGTAATGCATGTGTGGTTTTCGACAAGGAAGAAGAATGCCTCATCACGTGTGGTTTAGTGTTCAGGGAGACAGAAGTTTTTCCTTTTCCAACAGGAAGTTTTACCTCTCTAAAAATGTCTTTGTCGCTCCAGAGGTAAAAAAACAAACAAACAAACAAACAAAAAAAACTCAAAAATGTAAAATCTAGAAGCTCCACAAACTGGCCAAAAATAAAAAATAATGACTTCTCTGTGTTCACCTCCATCATCAGCTCTCCCATCTCTCCAGAATGGGCAGGAAAGGCAGGTCGGTGCTGCCCAGGTAGGTCCTCCCTCGGTGCTGGAAGACGTCGCTGATCGCCCACGTCAGGCGGCCTTCAGGGTCATGCAGCGTTCCCACGATCTCGCCGTCCAATCCCAGCTCCAGGACCAGAGCGTGGCGCGGCAGCAGCACGTTGTACCAGCTCAGAGGGATCACCTGGAACCACAAACACATTCAGTTTGACATAGTTGACGATGTGCAGGTTCCTGAACTAATACAAACTGAAGACCAGACAGAACTTTATTCTCATGAGTGAATTGATCAATACACTGGTGACGTATGATGAGGACTTAAATCATAGTAAGAATTCATGACATTTGCTTTTTGTTTGTGATCCTTTATGTTCTAAACAAAATGTAATTTTGGTGTCGTCCAGGGTTTTAGGCTGCTTAGTATTTGATGCATCATTGCATCAAACATGTTTTAAATAAAGTTTTTCAATCAGTTTCTCAGACAGTGTAACCTTAAGTGGGTTCACTTGGAGTTCAGACCCCTTCCTTCCGAGTTTTGTGTGGAACTGCAGTGAGTTCAACTAAAGACTTTTAGTTTGTGATCTGTCTTGTCAGATTTCACACCATCTCGTCTTCACTGCAGCCTGGAACAAAGCCTGTTCTCTTCTGACCGACACACAAAAGAATGGAATCACACTGTGATGTGCAGATGCATCATGGGAAAGTAGATATGGTTATAGCTACTTATGAACTCTGTTCGATCGGTCAATGTTTGGAATGTTTTTCCTTTTTTCTTTAACATTGTCAAATAGCAACATTTTCCCTACATCATAGATTTCATTATTGTTTATGTCTCAACCAATGTTTATGCCAATAGATGACAGTACTAAGATTGATTTAATTCATTCAATTGTTTTATTATAGTCATTAATTAATCTATAAATGGGACTTTAAAAGTTGCAAGAAATGGGAGGTCAGATTTATAAAGGTTTGCTGTGGTTCTTTATTTATATTCATAAATAAAACGCTTCAGATGCTGAATATTTCTGTTTGAGATGTGAACACACCGACCTTGGTGATGAAGCGTTTGACAGCCGGGTACGGGGCGATCATGTCCAGGAACGGAGGCATTAGCTTCCTAAACCGCGTCGTCGTTATGCCAACCAGGAATGTCCCGTGGTCGCTGAGCCGGATGTTGTCAGGGTAGCCGATCATGTTGTCCATGATGATCTCCTTCGTACCGGCCTTTGGGCCCTTCAGCCAATATCTGGGAGTAGAAGGAGAGTCACTGAATAACTGTGTCAGAGAAACTGATGTAAATCTCATTGTGTGTGTGTGTGTGTGTGTGTGTGTGTGTGTGTGTGTGTGTGTGTGTGTGTGTGTGTGTGTGTGTGTGTGTGTGTGTGTGTGTGTGTGTGCATACTTCAGTATGCGTCCGATACTGGTCTCTGCCAGCAGCAGGAAGTGTTCATCAGGTGACAGGACGACACCATTGGGCATGTAGAGAGAGTCCAGCAGGACCTTCACACGTCCCGTCTCTGGATCGTAGGAGAGAAGACGGCCGAGGCTGTTCAGCTCGATCACCTGAAACATCAAACTTTTATCATTATTATTATATTTATTATGTTTTATTAATCTAGGTTAATTTACATTTCTATTTAGTTCATATATTTTTTTATAGCTTGGTTTATCTAGGTTGAATTTAGCCTAGCGTGGTTTAGTTGAATGCTTACTTTAGCATTAGCATTATTTGTATTTTTAGTTTAGTTTATGTTAGCATTGGTTGGTTGATGTTTTTATTTTTAGCTTTGCTTAGAATGGTTTAGTTTAAATTTTACTCTGTTTATTTTTTATTTCCTTTATATGTAAAGTTAACTTTATCATAGCTTCGTTTAGTTTAATTTATTATTTATATCTCATCAGTTTAAATCATAACAGTTCTCTCCAGATGTTGTACATGGAATTGAATCATCCATAATATCTTTATTTAATTAATACATCTATAGTTTCCCTGTGATCCGGTGCAACACGTTGGATTAAATTTTCAAATGCAGAAGTCTAATCTCTATTATATTCAATGTTGATATTCATAACCTTTACGATAAACCCAAATGTATTTCATGGCTCCATCACCTGCATCAGCAGCACATATACACAAGTATACAGTAGATTACACATGAACTTATCCATGAGATTGTTAATAAGCAGCCACACACCTGCTGCTCACTTCACTTATCCTCTTTTCACGTCTTTCAGACACGCCTTCGACATGTCTTCATGTCTATCTCCTCTCACCTCCAGTTTGACATGTCTGCGTCCCCAGCGACTGGACGAGTCTGTGAAATAAATGATGCCAGTTTGGGAGGAAATCTCAAGGCCGTTCAGGAAGGCAAAGGGGACGCCTTCAGCACCTGCAGAACAAAGGACAGGAAGCTAATGACAGGATGCTGACAGTGTGTTCTCGTTAACAATCTACACTTATTGAATCAGGCTGTTAGTTTGAGTGATGCTTTAGGTGCTTTCTCATGGTCTACCTCAATGAGTCAGCATCATGCCCCAGATACAGTAGTTATTGTTAATTTCAAAGCATGCAGCCTGTGATGCTCAATGATACTGCTATAAATACTTACTCAATATCGACAGGAAATGCACTGAGCATCAGTGACAAATATTTTCTTGATACGTTTTATGGGTTTGCATATTGAAACGAACGGAGCTTTATTCAGCATGCATACCAAAAACGCACACTTTACCCTGCGAGTTAGCCAGGAGCAGAGTCTTTCCTCCAGTTTTGGGGTTGACGCTGTGCAGCCCAAGGTAAGAGTCAGCAACGATCAGCTGACCGTGACGATCCAGACGAACGCCGTGAGGACGACCACACACAGGCTCGTAGTCTGTACTGCTGCCTGCAGACACACACACACACACACACACACACACACACACACACACCACATACTCAAATGTGTGCTGAGGAACAGGTTTTTATAAAGGACGACATGTTACCTATTTTTTATTTCAATGGCTTGCCTGCCTTTCCTCCAGTTTCATGGAGGAACTAATTTCTTTCTGTTTCACCACGCCTCAGGAAGCATGCATCTACTCATGGATGAGAGGCTAGAAAACTAAACTATATTACAGCTCAGTTGCAAATGTTTAAATCCTGCCTTGTCCCAAACCTCTCGTCTATGAGTAGATGCACGTTTCCCTCTGCAAAAGACACAGAGAGAATAAATCACAAACCACATTCTGGTAAATTCTGTCCCATCTGTGTGATGAAGGTGAGACTGTCATCAGGACCGATCCTCCACAGCTTCCCGTCCACTGTTCCTGTGTACACATTACCTGAAACACACATAAAAGAGCCTCCGTACAGATGTTTGAAACTATGCTAAAAATAGCAACATGTCTCATGAGACGTTCAGGGGCAACGAGGGCCCAAATACCTCACCACACAACACAGGCAAAGGCTAGAGGTCAAAGCCGTCAAGGGTTTGACGAGAGTTTGAATCAGTTGTCTAAGTGAGACACACACATAAAATCCAGCATGCTCACCCTCCTCATCAGCAGTGAAGGATTCTGGTCCGTGCAGTTTCCCAGCAAACAGCCAGCGGCCCTTCTGCAGTCGGGTGTTGACAGCCAGCGGCCCCTCGAGGGCCGGAGGAGGCCCCTTTATTCTGGAGGAACAGATCTAACTGTTACTGACGACGGCAGTAGAACAACACGGTCGTTTAATCATAAATTCATCAAAGTGAATTTTTATATTTTGAAGTTTTATCTGATAATTAGTGGAATCTGATGAACGTCTTCAAACTGTATGAAAGCATACTTTAACAGCTTTTTACAGGTTGGTCCAGACTCAATTCTCTCAAATGCCTCTAGATGAACTGCCATAAAATTTGATTCATGATCACAAGAGGATGAACCCAACAGCCCCTGACTTTAAGTCTAGCACCAACATGAGGTTTACAGTTGTTGTTGTTGTTGTTTTTTTGTAGAATGTCTAAACAGTCATTGGATGAGTTACCATGAAATGTGGTACACACATTCATGGGCCCCTCAGGATGAATCGCATCAACTTTGATGATGCCCTGACTTCATTCAAATAAGTCTCAGCTGTGATTTACTTTGATTACTTGGTTGCATGCTAAATAGGGCTGCACAACATACTGTTTCAGCATTGACATTGAGATTGTGCCCATGCAGGACATGCAATGCCACATGAGGTAAATAAAGTAAAATACGTTGTGTTACAACTTCTGTGTTGCATGATACATTTATCTTCCACCATGCAGATTAAGCATACATTTTACCATGTTAGACATGGCAGATTACATGTCAATAACACAACTTCAACACAAAATTTGTTAGCTTTATTAAGAAAGGTGTTGTTTATCAGTGTGTGGACGTTTTGATGCCGTGTCCTGAGTGTGACCCACAACCGGAAGATTTAAAAAGCAGGTAGAAAATGAAAATTGACCAAAAATATTGATACACACTGGACTCCTGATGATGCCGTGTTATGCGCCACGGCTCATGTTGCGTGCAAAAAAGTGTTACGTCACCATTGGTTTGTTCAGTGTAAATAAGGTGGTGAAGGGTCTTTGCTGCAGCAGTGAGTTTGCTCGTATGCAGAAGTTAGGGCTTTAGCTCAAAATCACCAGTGTGCCTACACAGCTGCTAGCATGGCTGAACGTATATAGCATTGTAGTTTAACAAGTGTGTGTGTGTGCATGTGTGTTTGCGTGCACTTACACATGTGGTTTGGGGTCTATGGGAGAGGGCAGCAGGTAAACTCCAACAGCGACGGCCAGCAGAACGGCTACAAACGATCTCTTACCAAACCTGAGAGAGAGAGAGAGAGAGAGAGCACAAAATAAATGTTTAAAGGATTCTGTTGCATCTGAAGTTCACAGTCTGCAGCTAATAAGTCATTATTGTCATGTCACGCATGGTGAAGTGAACTTTGACATGTTTACGATGTTGTGTCACACAGGATCTATAATGTGTTACACAAAGCTGATCCAATCAGTCCAAGAGATTGTTACACACAGCTGTGTAAGTGGGAACTGAACCAAACAACAGATCAATGTTCAGGTACCGTATTCACTGCGTGTGTTGTTTTCCTTAAACTCAGAGAGAATTCCTTTCCTCCTATCTGAGGTAAAAGGTTAAGACATGATATTTGATCCCAGAGAAAGAAGAAATCCCAGAGGCACTGACTGAGGAACTTCTGCAACAGTTTCACATGATCCACCCCTGAACAAAATCTGATCAAAATCTGTTGACAACTTTTTGAAAACATCGAGTGAACAAACAAAAAAAACTCAATTCTCGTGAGGGAAGAGACTCTCTCTCCACCCAGATGTGTCCTGGGATTCGTCTGCAGCCGTTAGATGGCGTGAATAGTTCTGCAAGACACACCAGCAACACTGGGAAGCACACACAGTCTACATAAGGCACCGGTGTGCATCATGATCACTTTGATTTTCTAAGATCGACACCTGAATATGAGCGCATCTTGTGGTGGAGAGATAGGCTCTTCACTCAGAGAACAACGTTTACAACATAACCTACAGCTCTCTGTCGTATTGAGACTATCTCTGCATCCAGATACATATTCCATATGTACAGACCAAGTAGTATAGTAGACCAAGTAGCAGCTGCACAAATGTTGGCTAGAGATGCCCTTCTCCACAGTAAGGTCACAACTCCCCAGGTGGAATGTGCTCATTACCCAGTCAGCACGGGTTCATCCACCGCCTTATATGCATGCTGAATGAAGACGTTTGAAGGGGGCATGCTGTAGAGAATCACGGACCAACTCCAGGTCCGAAGGTGGTACGGATTGGTTTGATTTGCTCTGCACCATAACTCCAACATCTTCCAAGGTTATGAGTATGCAGCTCTAGCAGATGGGGCCCACACCTACTGAGGGGTCTGCACCATCGCATGAGGCAGACCCATCGCTAGGAGGCCAGTCAGAGGCCAAACCCAGAGTGGAAGGCCTTGGGGAAAGTTATGGAAATTAAACTAATATGGCGTTTAACAAGTTTAATGTTTGCTCTGTTCAACGCTAAGCATTTAAACATTGCTCTACTGACATTAACATGAACTATTAATAAAAAGGGGTGTCTCTCTGCTGGATTAAAAAAAGGTTAAAAGCAGACACAAAGCTTTGTTTGAAACAAATATTTACAAAATAAAAACATGTTGAAGATGTTCATAATTTTTGTTTTAATAACATTTTTTATAAAGATTAGTATGTCTACATTTGTACCTTTACAAGAACTTATTTCAGTAAGTTTGTGTAGCACACTACAAACACAACAGACATTTAATACACATACTGTACTGAGTTATGGGGGCCTGTGCCCCAGTAGAGATTTATATCTAGCAGCACCCCTGGTCAAATTTAGCCTTATTACCATCACCTGTAAAATAAACTAGTGGAAAGTAGCACCTGAACCCGGCTCTTTGTATTCTTAATAAGAGGTGCTTTAATTAAAATGATCTTCATTCGCTTTTAATTACAACGTAACTGATTCCACAACAATAATTGACAGATTTCTGAATAGAGTTTGGCGCCGCAGACGTAACATTCAAACTTCTGACGTTCACTGACGTAAAAACATCCCAGCCAATCGAATTCTTTTATTTTTCTACGTCTGAGATGAAAACGATTGAAGAGTCAGACTTACATTGTGCACTTCAGAGTCGCGTCTCCTCTTCCAGCAGCTCCAAATGACTGTGAAAGGAGCGAGCATGAGACAGAGAACAGAGTGAATTCACGAACACAGAATATACCTGAACATCCGGTGGGATTTTTCAAAGTAAAAGTAGTGGGGCACTGATTTCCGGTCCGGTCTATCTATCTATCTATCTATCTATCTATATAATATTCTGTTCTATTCTATTATAGTCATCGGTTTGTCTGGAGCACATCTCACTGCTTGTGTGTGTTTTTGTGCATGTGTGTGATGCTGTAGGCGTGGGTGTGTGTGTTCACAGTCACTGTTTATTATGTGGTTGGGCAGAGAGAGGCGGGTGATGGAGGCTACAGCTCTTGGGTAGAAGCTGTTCCTCAGTCTGTTGGTGCGGGATCTTAACGTTCTGAACCGTTTGCCAGACAGCAGCGGTTCCAATAAGTGGTGGCCGGGGTGAGTAGTGTCTTTAAAGATCCTGCTCGCTTTCCTTCTCAGTCTGTGGGCATAGATGGTGTCCAGTTTCGGGAGCTCCATCCTGACGATGCACTGGGCTGCTTTTACCACCCGTTGCAGGTCCTTGCGCTCTGCAGCTCTGCAGCTGTGCAGCTGGCGTACCACACAGTGATGCAGTTTGCAATAGTTTAGCAGCAGGTCTTGTGGAAGTTGGGCCTGTTTCAGCTTCCTGAGGAACTTTTTTTCAGGTGTGAGGTGTTGGAGGTCCATGTGAGATGTCTAGACACATTGACTCCGAGGAACTTAAGGTTGTCCACACTCTCCACAGGTTCTCCATGAATGTAGAGGGGGAGGTGGGGACTTGCTATTGTCCTCCTGAAGTCAACGATCATCTCCTTTGTCTTCGTGGTGTTGAGTATCAGATACCACTCGACAAGATGGTCCACCTCCTGCCTGTAGGCCGTTTCCTCACTGTCTGATATCAGCCCTACTTTTGTTGTGTCGTCTGCTAATTTAATTATGGTGTTGGAGGTGTGGATGGGGGTGCAGTCGTGGGTGAATAGTGTGAAGAGCATAGGGCTCAGCACACAGCCCTGTGGGGTTCCTGTGCTCAGAGGGAGGGGGCAGGAGGTCTTTTTTCCCAATCCTGACTTGCTGTGGTCTGCTAGTAAGGAAGTCCATCATCCATGAGCACAGCGAGGAGCCATGTCCCCAATAATTCAGTTTCCTGATCAATATGTGGGGGATGACAGCGTTAAACGTGGAGCTGAAATCCACGAATAACATCCTCACATAGTACATACATTACACCAATCAACCCGAGGCAAGAATTCAGACCAGCACACTGGATGCATACTGGGCTGATCAGAGGATGATCTGGATATCATGTCATAATACAGTGAATGTGGACTAAAGGCTCGAGGGGATATTTCATCTTCACATGACTCTTGTTAGAATGGTGCAAGAGTTTTACAATCAGTTTTTTTCCCCCAACATCATTTATATATTTATCTGCCTTCCTTATCTTCTGCAAACATGAAATGAAATGTGTGAAATTGAGCTTTTACTTTGAATGCAGTATGAACAGACTCACTCCTGCAGCTTTACATATGACAGTTTATTGTCTGTGTGTGAAGTGGGAAGGGGGATTCCTGCCCCTCTGGGGTAATTTAAACTGGGGTCAAGCAGAGGACAAGAGGAGGAGGCGCTGCATCTGCTCCAGGCAGCCAAAATACTGACATAACATCTGTGAAGTGTTTCAGTATAGTAAAAACACTGTAGGCTATGAAGAAAGACAGGAGGGTCAAATGTATTCACACAGCAGGATTTTAGCAGAGGAAAATAATTTCAAGTTGCATAAAAAATGGATCCAAAAACAACAAGCCTTTCTCTGTTCATAAGCAACAAACTTGCGGTAAAACTGACAAATAAAATAGTTGATTTGTGTGCAACATTATTACTTTAAAGCTCATAGAAGACAAATTGAGATTATTTGTATGTGTGGGTTTTTGATAATCAGACAAAAATGTATAAAAGAAAAACTGATGATTGGATGATTTGGAATTAGTTGAATAAATTGACTATCCATGTTGATTAGTTTTGGTCTATAAAATGCCACAAAATAGAAAATTGCCCTTCACAATTACCAAGTCCAAGGCCGTTTTCAAATATCTTCCATTTTTAAATATTCTTTTTATTAAATATTAAGAGATATTCACTTTATAATGCATGTAAAACTAAAGAAAAATCTATAATAATATAGAGTAATATAATATATTCTCATATTTAAGAAACTGGAACAAGTGAATTTTGGGCATATTTTTGCTTAAAATTTACTTAAAGGTGTCATTATCAAAACAGTTGCAGATTAATGTTTCTTTCGATCAAGTAATTCATTCATTGACTTTCTTTGTTAAAAAAAACAACACAGATAAATCTCATTTGGAGTTCTATAATGAATAAATGCAGTGGGTGCATTTCCTCCAGGAAACCAAATTATATCTGAATAATCTGCTTAAAAACACACAGAGAAACAACCCTTTTTTAAATTCACCTTTAATAGACGCAGCCCACCTTGTGTGAGGAAAGGCCACAATTGGTAACGACTCAAAGAGAAACCACAAGATGCGGACAAGAAGAAAAAAAAAAAAGCGAAATCTGATAAAACATCTGATAAAACTCTCCATCTGTCCTCTGGGTTTGTTTTTCTGTCTGCAGCTCCTCGTTCTGCTGCCATCAAACTTTTGGAAGGCACTGCAGAATCCGAGCTTTCAGACCTGAGCTCAAAGTCCAAAATTAAACCTTCCCCTAAAATATGGCTTCTATTGACTCCAATCAAGAGTAGACAGATTGAAATAATCTGAAATAAAAGTATTTATCATCATAAATATTCTCTGAGATCAACATTCATTCATTATTTGATTCTAAAGCAAAAATAATTTGTGATTTTGCACCTCAGGTCTGAAATTAAAGCCCCTGGCCTGTTTTTAATTGAGTGTAGAACAGCGGTGTTTGTGTTTTTGAGGTGTGACACTCATGTGAGATAGATACGATGAATCCAGAGTATCTGTCTCTACATACAACGAAAACAGCATGACTGTAAAAATTGACATCGATGAAATGGCAGAAGGGATGTACACAGATCTTTGGCATCTAACATTACAGAGTCTGCCTGTTCAAACTGGAGGAGGACAAGACTTAAAATCTCACCACGACATTCATTTAGTGGCTGTTCTGGAGCTTTTAATCATATCAAATAATCACATGACGTGTTTGTTTCCAATGTGCAGAATATCATATGAACCTCGGCCTTTAGGCCAGCATGGATGGGAAAAAAAAATGCAAAATTCATCTCATGAAAATCATATAATGTGATCAAAAGCACCAGGATGGTGAAGATGTGGTGAGATGATTCAAGAATTAACTCTGAATCCCAGAAATTTAGTAGAGTGTTATCTAAAATGGCCTGTTTTTGCTCCCATAGTTTATCCCAGTGTCTGATAGTAGAATAAACTAAAGTTAAAACCCATTTAAATAAAACTCTACACTATGTTTGTTGTCCCTCCAGTGAGAAGAGGCCTCTAATATATATTTTTGCTCCAGGCAACACCATAAAAATTCAAATAAAACTACACAGATCTAAGATTATGTAAATATTCTGAGATTACTGTGAAATGGCCATTTCCAAGATTAAGAGTGAACCTTAAAGCCAACAGTTTCCACAACTGTGACTCCAGTTAGGATTGAAAAGCCTTACAAGATCACTGAATTACACACCAGCTATCAGAGAAAAGTACTACTGGGCCAAAAGCTCTTCATGATAGATAAATTGGCCGACATGCCAAATTTATATTACCAGCAGATCGGACAGCATTTGGAGAAGAAAAAAAGGATTCCTTTGTCGTCATTTTCACTCCAAAGGGTATTTTCAAAATGTCGTCTGATCCACAGTTTTATGATATTGCGGGCCTCAATGTTGAACAGCTCAGCAGAGTGTACATTTAGCATGTATGTAAGAGGTGAACAGGAACCCACAGAGGAGTCGAGATTCAACCCAACGTTTCACAGTCTACAGCTAACTCAGAGCAAACCATCATACGGAAGCTCGATGAGACAAAAAAATAAAATGAGCTTAAAATAAACTGACTTCTGTCACAATGTACTTCCATTTATAAAAAAAAAACAATTATGAGTGGAGCTTAACAAGAATTAAAATGTAAGATTATAGTGTATTAGATGTTAGGATTAAGTACAGAGTATGATGGCGGAAATTTGCAGATGAAATTAAAGAAAAAAAAGAAAAGAAAAACCCGTCTTCCCTGAATTCAAAGTTAAAGTGCCCTAAAAAATTTATTGATACGACTAGTCTGCTATGATGTGGTTTAACAGCTAAGGTTGTTTAGCAAATACACAAACAACAACAACATGTCTTTTAGATTCATTACTGGTTCCGTGCAGACTTTTGTATCATTGTAAATTACATTATACAGAAGCAACAAAACAAAAAAAGCCAAAGTAGTTTGAATTTTATAAGTGACTTAATTCCTAATTTGTGTGGTTTGAATATCCATCTTTGAAATATCCAGTAAAGTATAGCAAGTTTGAAAATTAGAATTTTTATTTTTAAATTCAAAATATTCACTTCAATTTTAGTAACTTCATAACAGTATTTCTAAAATGTATGAAAGTTTTTCATTCATTTCAATTTTCAATCTGAATTTGTGGACCTGAAAGTTATTTCTTTACGTTTTAATAATTGCATAACTTGAAATTACTTACTGAGAATGTCAAAGAAGGGAATTCAAACTACAAAAGTAAAAAACACTTCAATATTTAATTGACCAAAATTCAGTCAAATTAAAATATTTTGTATTCAGGTATTACTCCAAAAGGGCCAGAGAGAGATTAAAAAAACATTTAAAAATAGAAGATGTTTTTGTTTCTACAGGTCAAGCTCTAAAAACACTGGATCCTAAATTCCCCATTAAACAACTCCACCCCTCCTAAATGTCGACAATAAAAAAAAAAAAAATTAAAAAAATTAACTGAATGTCATGTATAAAATTGGTTGTGTGTCCCTTGAAACATCAAAAATAGGAATTCTTTTACCTGTAAAAATTCAAATACTTATGGCATGTTTCTTCTTCCAAAGTTTTAACCCAGTGTTTGATAGTAGAATAAACTAGGGTTAAAACCCCTTTAAATAAAACTCTTAACTATATATATGTCTTTCCCTTCAGTGAGAAGAGTTCTCTAAAATATATTTTTGCTCCAGGCAACACCACAAAAATATCTTTGGTTATAACAAAAGAATTAAAATAAATCTACATATATAGGTTTGACACAGAAATGAGAGAATAGTTGCAGTATTTGACCACAGGATGGCGATATTGGACAAGTGTTTTCTACAGAAACCAATACAGTACCTGAAGCTCAACAATGAAGCATCTCGTTGCAACCTCTACTTAATTGTTTGTCAGACAAGCAAAGGTATTTCCACAAAACTATATTCAGCCTCTTTGGTCTCTAAGCCATAAATAATAAATTACATGTACCAAAGAAGGCGTTGCATATATTTTTTAAGGCAGCTATTTACTTGCAAAGCCATCATAAAGCAAGAAGAGTCTCTTGAACCTTAAGTGCACAAAAGGCTTTTTATCTTCTTTTACACTTCCTAATACACATCTCCTGTTAAATCCTATCCTGTCCTTTGCTTAATCCCCATCTCTGCTCTACTATTCTTCCTGCTCTTTAAACAGTTTGCTCTTTTATCCAACGGGAAAAAAAGCTGAAATCCAGGCTGATAAAGCGGTCAAGGTTGCACGTTTCAACTTGAGATAAGAGCATGAAAACAGAGGCGTTTTAAATGAATGCCTGCAGAGAGACAGGAGATCGCAACAATGCAGCCATTTTTCCTCCCATGTCCTCTGCAGCTATCAGTACTTGCAGACCTCATTTTCCCTCAGCTGTGGATTATAGCTTTCATACATGCAAACAAGCAGTTAAACACAGTGACTTATAGTTTGTCACACTGCTTTTTCTGACAATATTTTCCACGTAGTCTTCCTTCCTCTGTCCATTTCAAAAACAAAACTTATCTTCTATGTTTTCCTTCCTGCGTCCATCTAATGTTTCTTTTCTACTTCCTCTAAACTGCTCAGTCAACTTCCAGAAAACTTGCTACAGTACATCAGTCCACGCTTCGTCAAACTCAGCTGGTGGAGTGAAAATGCAAACGAAGGCAAGAAATCCAACCACTTCATCATCATCATCATCCTCACTCACTGTGACAACACTTAACTTCCTGTGCTCACATGCTTCGATTTGACTTTGTTTTTCTCTCTGCACCTTCAACAACAGCATTTCGTTTCAGGCTGAACATGATGGAGTCTTAAGCGTGCCATAAAAATATTTAAAAAATATGAATGGAAATATAATTATACACAAAAAACCAAAGTAAAACCAAAAAAGATATTTTGGAATATATTTTTTTTACATTTCACGTCTATAATGCATTTGTTATAAGAGATTAAAGAAGGAATAATATGTAATTGGGAGTTAAGAGATTTGTCACATTTCCTGGTTTTAGTTTAACAGATATGTAATTATGGATGGCATATATTTATACTGATGAAAAGATTTTCAGAAAAAAATATCATTGCATTTACAAATTCTTGTGGTTGATTTTGTTTTTGTTTATAATGTAATTGCTAAATCTAGATTTTTTAAAAAGTTGTTTAAATTGTCATTTTTGTTTTTCCATTTACAAATTTGTCGGCACATTAAATTAAAAGTGTAAAAGTTGCAGCAATAGACAAATTATGATGGAGTAGATACATTCCATCCATTCATGACAGGTCCTGTAAAATGCATATATTTTTCTGTGTTCAAAGTAAGTGTATACTTTACTGTTTACTTTGCCATATTCATGTTCTATTAAAGGGAAACAAAACAAAAATTAAAATAAATACTGTTCATGATTAAACAGAAAAAAATAAAATAAAATTTTCATTGGCACACTTGAGACTCCATACAGCATTCAGCCTACTTGTTCCCTTCATTAATATTTCTCCACTTTCAGGAATCATTCAAGCAAAATGCAACGATGATAAGATATCTGTACAACTTGCAGGGTACTTTCTAACTTCTCAGGGATTCGTCTGATGCTCACTGTGTATTTACTTCTAGTAGCAGTCCGGATAAACTATTCTCTGTGTCTCCATGTCAACCAGATTGATGCTCCGCCTCTGTAGAACAAACTAAATTAAGACTTTTTATTTCAAAAAAAAAGAAGAAAAAAAAAAAGATAAACCTTCACCCATTTAAATTAAGAAAAAATATGTACAGACCTTTGAAACTAATTAAATAAAACTTTAACTCAACATATGGCCTTGAATCTTTCACAAGTTTAAAGGATAAAAAAAAAGGAAGAGGAATCTGATGAACTGCATAAATTATGGGACAGCAGGACAGAGTGAGAGAAGAAGAGATGGATGGATGAAGAGAGGGAGAGGATGAATGAATATGGCACAGTTCACTGAATCTTTGGTGTGAGCAGACTGCTGGCAGCAGTTTGAAGTCTTACATCCAGTCTGAATCAAACACCAGCAGCATCCATCCCACTTCTGTCCGTTCATTCCTCTTTGTCTGTGTTTATTTTCTGTCATCCCTCTTTCTGCCTGTATCATCCTTTCTTCCAGGCGCTGGATCCTCTCCTCTCATTCTGTGCTCACCATTGTGCTCTCTCCATCAAAATGTACACCACTTTTCTCCCCCCCCCCCCGAGAAGAAAAAGTCACTTCCTCTGTTCGTCGAGGGGAGCAGCAGTCCTGCTTTGAGGAGGTTCATCCTCTAAGAAGGTCCTCTGACCTCCCTCAGGGCCTCTTGAAGTCTCTGGCGGTAGGCCTCGTAGCGGCGAATCACCGCCTCCCTCTGTTCATACTCCTCCTTGTCGAGGATCCGCAGGAAGTTACGCAGCTCGGGGATAGAGAATGCGTCCCACTGAAAAGAGGTGCAAGCAAACAAGCCTTATTTATACAGCACATCTTAGTATTTTCTTTCTCTTGTTTGTTTTGGATGATGAAGGTTTTGACTGTATAGAACAGTAGGTGCGGCCCTTCCTTCTTTGTTCCATTTCTTTTTATTATCATTATTACGTAATTCTTCATTATTTTATTTATCACGTTGTTATTTTTGGGTAATATGTTGAAAAGGCGAAGGAAAAAAAAGAAAAAGTTAAGAGAACAAAGAAAGGAAAGGTGTGTGAGGAGGTGTGTTACCATGACTTCTCCGGTCTGCTGTTCCCTCAGTACGAAGCTGAGCGTGTCGGTGTTGGGTCCCGCCACCAGACGGAGAAACAACGGCTGCTCGTCATCCGCCAGCTTACACACATATACTGCAGGACACACACACACACAGATTTATTTAGTCAGTACAGTATGTAGGTTTCTTCTAGCCACATGCATGCAGGCACCACTGTGGTCGCTCTGTGTGTCTGTGCGCGTGTGTTTGTGTGTGTGTGTTTGTGCGTGTGTGTACATATAAATAGGGATGGCAGCAGATGACAGGATGGGCGTGGCACATTAACGACTACAGCAATTTACAAAAACAGAGAAGAAGACAGAGAGTGTTCAACTAATTGAACAGTGAACCAAGTGTCAGAGGACTTTTAGGAACAATACTGATGATCCTAATTTAAGATTATGTCCAATATTCCATCATTTTCCCCCAAAAATCTGCAGAATTCCAGGAATTCAGACGCACAATGAATAAAAGTAATTGTGGAAATGTTTCTATAAGAGAGCAAAGCTAATTTGCTAATTTTGTTTTGCCTTTTTTTCCCGAGTAGATATCACTTTTATTCATCCGGAAACTGAAGGTCAGACATTTCTACACCAGTTTCTCCTCCGCTTCATATTTCTAAAGAAACCCCAGCACTAGAACACTATTGTTTGGTAGGTTTATATGAGCTTGCGTCCATCTGAAGTCTTCATATTTGTCGTCAGACTTGTGTCTAGACGCTGACTTTTTATTAGCAGGCTGAGTCTCACTGTATGTCTCCAGTAATGAGGTACAACCAGACCAGCAGCTTCCATTTATCCCCCCTTCACAGGGGGAGAAAAAAACAAAATCTCTATAAAAGACTTCAAACCAGATATAAAAAGAAGTCACACAAATTCAATGAGTTCAAGTCTCTTTTTTTTTTTTTTTATAGTAGGAGGCTCATAAACTCTTTCTCCTTTCCTTGGAGACGCTAAATAGACTGAAAGATAATATGTAACACCCGACGGCCCTGCAGCAGCTGTCACAGAGTGTGTGTGTGTGTGTGTGTGTGTGTGTGTGTGTGTGTGTGTGTGTGTGTGTGTGTGTCTGTGTGTGTGGTGGGCTGCTGATAGTGGGGAGAGCCCAATGGCATCCAAAAACCAGCGAGTTCAGGGCGAGGCATTCAGAAATACACAAACAGACTCGCACGCCCTTCAAACATACGCACACAAATACACACAGATCATCACTATGCGAGGACCAAAGCATCTGATACCAAGCTTGGCATGAGTGGCATGAAACACTGTCTCCAGCACAGTCACTTTCACTGTCTCACACACACACACACAGAGTCTTACCCTGCTCCTCCCTGTGGTAGCGTTTGTACAGGGCATATTTGGCCGGGTTGTCTGCGACCGTGAACTTGTTCAGCAGGGCGACGATGACCTGAACGAGAGGGAAATACTCTCATGAAACTAATACGAACTTGAGACCAGTGGAAGTTAAAACTCTAAAATGAGGTTGCAGAAGCAGGATCACAACTAAACAGACATTTTTGTATTTCTGCTCTTTCATGATCTGCTTGTCAACATCTTCAATGACCTGATTATTTTTATTAATAATAATAATAATAATAATAATAATAATAATAATGATGATTACATTTTTCATCCTTGATCAAACATGTTAAACAAAATAAAGGTTAGCAGCAGTGGTACAGAGTGAATCAGAGACAAAGTAGTGCTCTTTTAAATCGATTTATTTTATCAGCAATCGACCAGGCTGATAATTAATCCATCCCTAGTTGGAATAATCATGTCTGCAGTCAGTCTTATTGTTTTAATGCCTTTCTTTATCTCCAATGAAACCTTTAACTTTCCTTCTGATAGGTACTGTAAAATAATATTTCACCTGCCAGCCAATGAGAAACAGTCTTAATAAGATCTAACATCAACCGGCTTCTGTTGAACCAGGAGCTCATATGTGATCAGATGGTCATTGATGTGTGTGTGTGTGTGTGTGTGTGTGTGTGTGTGTTAGCCACCTGTCTGACTGTGTTATTGGAGCTGATGTGGAGGGTGTTGGTGACTCCTCTGGGCAGATAGAAGGCCTCCTCCACTACAACTCCTCCCGCTCCTCTCTGGCCGCCCCGCAATGTCATCGGCCTCCTCAAATCCATCTGGACCTTGATGAAACCAGTATACACTCCAGTGGGACTCTGTGGGGAAGAGAGAGAGAAAGAGAGAGAGAGAGTGTTGAAAGTAGTGTTCCAAATGTTAAATCAAAATCTATTAATATTTAATCAAGTGACAGACAATTGCGAAAATTCCTGTTTTGAAGTGAACTTTTAAAAAAAAAAAACTTTATTTGTCTGGTGGCCGCCCCGCCTCCAACTTGCCAACAGCCCAATGTCGGTCATGTTTCCTTAGCTGTGACATTCTGTCCGATGTAATTATCTCCCCCATCTCTTTTCTGCCCTTCTATACGAGTGGATTAGTTAAACAAGGGGCTGGTCATTTGGGATTAGTTAGATAAAGTCACTGTGGCTATTTTCTCCAAAGATTGTGTTTTCAGACTCATGACTATTCACAAAGAGATGTGACGAAATGACCAGCCTTCAGAGTCACATAACACAATATGTTTCCATTGAAAACACACACAATAAAATTAGTCTAAAATTCAGAATATGATGAAAATGCATATCTTCATAAATGGTTAATATTGGTGAAGCTAGAATGTATAGTTAGCCAGATATGCTCTGGACAAAAAAACCCATTATGGATGGATGGACCTGCTGATGACTGGAGCTCCCATCATTTGTGTCGAGGGGATAAAAATCAGTGTGACCGAACCTCATGTTGAGAATTATCACAAATCCTGACCTACATATAGATGAAGAACCAATTTGAAGAAAAGAGTTTCTCAAAATGCTTCAAAATTTTTTTTGCGGTGTCTTGATTGTTGTTAAGATGCACACAGTGGGACTGGAAACCAGTCTTCCCCAGTTCAGAGTAGGTGTGAGGAATATGGATGTACACTGACAATGTATGTAATCAGGTGGTAAACTAAACACTGGAGACACCTACTGAGTACACAAGTCAGACAAAAAAAAAAAAAAATTTACAATACATGCTACATGATCCCCTCCACTAAAGACCAGTTCATCCAATAAGGCCAGTGTGTCCAGATGGCCCAGACAGAAGAAGAGCATCGTAATCTCATTACACCCTGTGGAGCCTGCAGGACTGTATGTGTGCATGTGAAGGTTGTAAGTGGCCAAACAAGATCAGTATGAATAGAAGTCAGAATAATGAGAGAGACTAGATGTGATAAAGAGACAAGAAGGAGGTCAAACTAGTGGCTAACATCTATGTCTGCAGACGTCCGACAGGTGTTGAGCAGAGGGTTTCCTTACCTGCACACTCCAAGTTTAGATTCACACCACAACTGGGCTTGTTTAAAGTTTGGAACGAGTCGTAAAACATCCTCTCGTCATCGACATGAATTTCTCTAGTTTTTTTAACTAACTTTCCAAATAAAGTTTCAAATCCAAAACCAAAACAGGTGAATCCAGAGTCACAAGTCAAACTGACAGGTTCCAAGTCAAGACTGGAGAGTCCAAAACGTTCCCTGTAAAGAAAATGCATCTGAAACCTGCAAAGCGGAGAGGATACCGTATATCCAACCCAATAAAGACTCCTAAGTCAGGAGTGGAATCCAAGCCAAGTACCAAGTGGCTATTACACAACATGTGCTCTTCCTCAAAACACTGTTTTTCCAGTGAAGTGATACCAGTAAATAAGATGTCTATTCATTAAAAGCGGTATATTTACTCTAAAAATATCCAAATCGACCATTAGATGACCTTAAACAGTTTGATTTTTAAGCAGATATGACGTCCTGTTGTTCAGCTGACTGTTGTGGCCCCTCTTGTGTTTTATTGTGTGTTCTCCCTGCGACTGCAGGTTACGCCTCCTCTCCTCTCCACCTGCTGTGGAAAGTACCTGCAGCCGAGGCCAGTTTGCACTTAGGGCCTGGACTCTAAAAGCCCTGATTGTGTGTTCTGCTCTCTTTAAAAGGAGAGGGTGATACCTTTGTTTATTTATATCCATTTAACCTTGTCTTCTGCTTCTGTTGCAGATCGGCCTTTCCTTGAGGATAGTTAGTTTGTTTTTATTTAGATGAACCTTTAACACTGATGTCAATTAAAAAAAACAAAAAAACAACAACACTATTGATCTTCTGATTCTCATCCCTCTCTTTTTTTTTTTAAATCTCGGTGTAGAAACTTAATGTGCGACTCCCCTCATCTCCTGGACTCTTTGGGGATGTAAGCACATATACATGTGCAACAAACGCCTTAAGTTATCTTAAAAAAAAAATCAATATTGTGCTTTCAATCTAAATTTTCTTATTATCTTACTGACACAACAGGACCTCTTTTCCCAGGACTTCATTTTCACTGTGCTGTATAACACTTCTAGTGTCTCGTGGTTTTAATGCAACTTCAGACACCTTTCGTGCTGCCAAGGAAAACACAGCGGGGGAGAACAATAGCAGGAATAACTCCGCACCGCTCTGATGCTATTGGTGAGGAATGCTGGGAGCAGGAGGAAGGCAGCGTGGAAACATCAGCACACCTCAGATGTTCAGATTTATAGCCTGCAGGAATCTGCATGTTTCAACATCGCAGCAGTTTTTCTTATATTTCATTTATTATTATAGATTTCTGTATGTTTTACTAATATTTTCATTCTGTGTGTCAAATATTCTGTTTTTTTTAAAGCTTTGCATGTCATTTATCTCACATCTACATGTTTCGTGTGTGTGTGTGTCTGCTTATGCTGCTCGTTGCTGGTTTTTATTACATGTGCAGCCCTGGAGGTGTGCTTTGTGATACTGGGCTTTAATAAACTTCGGCTTGAATGTCATACAGCAGTTTAATGGAAGCAGCAGCAGCAGCAGCAGCATAGAGAATATCCGCCTGAATCAATGCAGATAAAAGAGTGCTTTGTGCAAGATTCCTGTTTTTACAGGAGAAACAAGCCTCGAGACAAATACATACATCTCACTGACTCAGCTAGTTTGTGTATCTCTGTGTGTGTGTGTGTGTGTGTGTGTGTGTGTGTGTGTGTGTGTGTGTGTGTGTGTGTGTGTGTGTGTGTGTGTGTGCACTCCACTCACGAGTGTCATTTTGAGGTGGTCTGTGGTCACCGAGTTGTACAGCTCGATCTTCTGCCTGATTTCCTCCCTGCTGAACTCCGTCCGCAGCTCTCTCTGCTTCTCCACATCCTGACAAAGACAGAGAGGGAGTTAAAGGAAACGTGACATGACAGGTCTTTAAAACAATACAGCCTCTGTTTGGACAACAGCAGCAGGAAAGCACGGACGAGCGCAAAAGACGGGTTCCTCCTTATCTGAATCGACGTTCGACACACGCTACATGTGGTATATAAAGACACAAATACATGTGGATGGGAAACACTCGTGGTGTCCTCCTCGGCGGAGATGTAACGTTAAATAGTCTCGCGACTTTCAGTAGATGCATGCTTCCTTCTGCATGGAGCTACAGAAAGACAATTAGCAATTAACAAGCCTGTGGATTATCTTTAGTAACCAGCTAATGATTTTTGGACAGAGACAAGGCCGTCGAGTTATTTTTTGTGCTTTAAGACCCACAGGCGAAGTTATATCTGCTTCCATTATCTTCTAGAGAGATTCCAAAACTCTGCAACTCCCACCAAAACAATCCAGATGGACAAAACAGCACTACAGATAAGAGGAAAAATACTTATGTTTGAATTTGGTGTGAACTGCCCCTTTAAGACTGCAAACATAATGGTTACACTTCTCCAAAATCAAACAGTGCTGCTGGAGGGCCGGCACATGACAAAAACATTTCTGATCAGCCCGAGGCCCGTTCTGTGTGACTAGACCTCTAATTTGAGACTAAATATGGACACCTCCTGCAGGACAGAGCGTACAAGTCAAACACAAAACAACTAGAATAGTGATTATTTTCACTGACGGGAGGCCGTGTGGACTTGAATAGTGTGCAGAAGTGTTTCACTGCATGTATGCATAGGCATGCTGGTAAAGTCAGCCACACAAGATATTTCACTGTCTGCGAGGACTGCAGGGAGCCACGGTCAGCAGCTACTCTTGTGTTTATGTATAAATAGCTTGGGAAGGTGTGGCAGGCCAAAAGGTCAGGACAGAGGTCAGCTGAGACCCATCTTTACGCCAACATGAGTGGCACCTATAGTCAAAAACACATGTAATTCAATAATTTAGGTCACATGATAAGGCCAAATACCTGACATAGTTGTAAGGAGAACGTCCACTGACCTCAGAGATGGTTCAAAATGTTTTCTTGCAGCCGCTGAATGTAATGTTTGGTTTTCTGCAAAATCAGGCATATATGCAAACAACTGTACCCCCCCCTGACTGATTCCTATAGCAGGTCAGACTCAGCACCAAAAATTAAATGTTATTGTTAAAAAAAGAAAAAAAGACTATCGATAACTTTAAACCTGCTATGTTTCTTGTAAGAGCCTCGAAATGACCAATGACTGTGGAGATGAACCTGCAGGCAGCAAATCTGCTGTTTTTCTTTCCTTAAATGATGCCTCTTTGGGTTCTGTCAAATTATTATTGCTATATCTTTGCCTTTTTTTTTTTTAGTTTATAGACAAAACAATCCATAAATTGATAAAATGGTTCATAAATAGCAGTTTTCTGCTGTTTTAAAACTTTGGTTATTATTTATAGTGCATTGTTTGCCTTATAATAAACAACTTGAGGTGGAAGTTAAACCACTATTTGTTTTCATCCACATCAGTGCTGAAACAAATATTCAATTAAAAACCTAATTGGTCAACAAAAATCTGAACGTAGCATCTTGCATGTTTCTAATGTGTCCAATGTGAGGATCTGAGGCTTTTCTGTGTCTCAAAGTTAACCAATTTTGTGAACTTGGCATGGTTTATATTGGTGAGTTATATTTCACCAGACTTAATACAAAAAAAAAAAATCGATCATACACAAAATCAATGCAAGCCTCAATGCAAATTTCCAAACAGTATGATGATGACAGCATTTGTCTTTGCTGAGCTAAAGATTGTTCAGGCCAGTGTCAAATGTCTTTTCATGGGGGGCAGAAGGTGGGACGATATCAGCCGATTTCACGGCTATCAGCTTTTTCCTCCTCCAAACCAGTCATTATTATTATATTGGCCTTTAAAAATCCACTATCGATCGAAGTCTAGTATACAGACATAAACCGACAAAGTCCGTCCTTTTTTTCCACCACTTTAAAGCCATAAACAACCACCTCCAGACTTATAAAACAGGATGCAAAAACTCTATCCTGTGTCTGTGTGCGAGTGCCAATACAGCCAGTTTAATTCCCCAGTGTAGTGTGTGCTTACATGGGCATAGTGCAGCCCTCTACTACATCTATTAAAAAACCACATACACATAGTGCAGAATCCAGAGAGGCTTCGAAGGCACACACACCCTTATATGGAAAACACACACTGCTCAAAGAAAGACAAGGTGCCAATACAGCATGTGTGAACACTGCACACACACACACAGACACACACACACATACAGACACACACAGACACACACAGACACACACACACTGCAGCTCTGAGAGCTTCTAACATGGTCAGGCGTCCACCGATTTATCGCTCACAGAGAAGTTTGAGTACGAGCAGAAGTGAATGACAGTCCAACCATTAGGCATGGCCTTCATTACATGTTTAGATTAAAATTAGATCCTCTCTCTCTGCGGCATGTTAACAGGATGATCACAGACAGATGGGAACTACAGAGACGATCAGTCAGTGTCATTCATACCTGAAATGATGACGAGGTTTTCGAGAATAACATATTTAATTTTGTTTCCGATTAAAATAGGATCGTTAGGTTGCATTTAGCATCCAACAAAATGTTGATGATTTAAAGTTTGGACAGGTTTAGCATCTCATTGTCTAAACTAGCACAGAAACAACGGGTGGATTAAACAGTTAGATGCTGATTGAAAGAAAATAAATGAACAGATTTGTAATGACTGATTCATAATTCAAGTCAATTATTGTGGGAAAACACAACAAGCAATTTAAAGACCCCCCCAAAAAAAGACATTAAAGAACTTGTTTTTTCCAAACAACAATAATTAAAAAATGTTTTTATCATCATTGCACAAAAAGCAGCAAATATTCACATTTGCGAAGGAAGGATTTGGTGTTTTTGCATTAATAATGACAAAATGACTCGACAGAAACAGATTGTGACTCATCATGATTCACTGAGGACAAACAGGACGGTGGAGCGAAACAAAACGGCTCAATCACATGGATTCAGTTCACCGGTGATGAAAGGAGTATTCAGTATTTCACTTAAAGTAGCTATAAAACAAAGTATAAGTACAGGTCACACATACACAGTTGAGTGCTTCTGTATACAGTCAGGTTTGATAGCTTAGTCCAGTTTGTTTTTTTGTTTTTTTTAAACATTAGACAATTTGACCTCTTTGAGATTTGTTATTTAAATGAAACTGAATCTTGAAATGTAATTTTGTCATTATTATTTTTTGTCAGTAAAAAAAAGAAAAGGAAAAAGTTGTGCTGTAAAAACTACAATATTTCCCATAGATGTAGTGCAAAATGTAAGACTCAAGAAAGTAGAAGTACTTCCTTAGTAACTTTACACCACTAATAAAGACAGATTCCTTGGTTTACTTCTAATATTGTTTACAGGAAGCTTGACTAGAGGCTTTTCCCTCATTCAGTCTTTACATTAAGCAGCTGACAGGCCTGGTGAGTCAAAGCTTATTACCAGGATGTGACAGGTAAGGAGATTATCGGTCATCTCGCCATCCACAAAGGGGAAACTAAACACCTTAAAGATTAAGTGACCTCTAACCTACATGAGCTCCTTCACCTTCTGTCTATTTATAGTATTTCAGGAGAGTTGCCATTCCTGCCACATAGAGAGTAAAACTGTTGAATTAAGGTATTTGTTTTCCCATAGTATACATTTTTACAATGGTTTCATTCTCCCCAACATGCATTAAATGCATCAATCCTGAGCAACCTCTTGGTTAGGTTGACAACTTTCATCCAACAATATGGCAACATCTACATCTTTTTAGCCACCGACCAATAAACAGATTTAGGCTTTGGAGATGTTATAAAAAATAATATTGTCCCCACTTTGGTTCTCAATTAACTTATTTATTGATAAAATGTCAAAATATGCTAAAAGCACCCTATTAGCAAATATCCAATGTGAGCTATGCAAATATATTTGTCTATTTAACTTAAAGTCCACAACCCAAAGATACTAAATATACTTTGATAAAAGATGAAGAAATGCAGCAAATTATTACATTTCAAAACCAGCAACCAACCAACCAACAAATTTTCCTTGAAAAGTGACTCAAATGATTAATGAATTTTGCACATTTTGCTGTCTGTTGCATGTTTAGTCAATTCATCTAAAACATTAAAAAAAAAAGTTTCATCCTCAGCAGTGCATTGATAGGATTTGATCCAAAAAGTATCATTCTGGCCCTCATGAGTGCAAAAGAGTGTGTCCAGTCCAAGTTGTCTACCGTCAAGGGTGGAGAGGGTTAAGAGGAACTGGGAGGGTGAGAGGGGCCAAGTCCAAACAAACAGGAGAAGTGAAACACAGTGAAGCTACAACACAATGAGGTCATGGTCCTATTTAAGGACACACAGAATCCTCCCACTGAAGATGAGAGATCAACACTGGCCAGAGGGGAGAAAAAAAGGGACAGAGGAAGAAAGACAAGGAGAATGTGTTTGCACTAGAAATAAAAGAATCATCTCCCTTAAAAGCTAGATCTTTTAAGTTGAGATGCACGAATACTGAGGCCTGTATCTTGTTCTGCTGCTCTTGGTGAGAAACAACTCACGACTTTTCAGGTTAAATTCTGTTTCCTGTCGGATTTATAACACATACCCACAAATGCAGTGTCTGTTAATAAGCCACAGTGGTGACATGTTGTATGCTGTGCATCATAATGTAGAGGAAGCTTATGATTAAATGGTGCACATGAAATCTGACACCTTGAATGCTAATGGGGAAGAAATATAATGGAACAAACTTTTATTTAAATCATAAACTAGTCCTGTTATGATAGGATTCCCCTTATCGCTTAGATAAAAACTAATAAAACTACATTTGATTCCATACTTGCAGAATAGTCAAATTTCCTGTCTCCAAATTGCACTCGTTGCATAAAAGACTTTCGACTTTGGCACCAGACATACCAGCGAACACTGGAAAAAGCAGAAGAGAGACGGGAATAAAAAGCGATGAGACAGACAAGAGCGGAGAGAAACCGTTCCATCTTAATCTGTATGTCAGTCCCGTTTCCTGGCGGCTGTTTCAAAATAACTCTGGTAGTTTAAGTTCAGTCTGCATGCAAAGGCATTTTCTGTCCTCAACCTTTTATCAAACACACACACCTGCAGATTTCCTGCCTTTTGTTTAGCACCGTCACGCTCGTCTGCATGCACTGTCCGTAAATAGATGACATCACCATCTAAGTGTGTGTGTGTAGACAAAACATGCTTGGCTTGGTTAAACAGAACAGACCCTAAAGCACTAGAGGATTGTGATCATGTGTTATGGGTCCCAGGGCAGACTTATCACATTGCAAACTGAATCTGACCTACATTTTAAAAGACAACAAAGACGTTTTATTTCTGCCATTGTGTTTACTCTTTCATGAGTCTTCCTCTCTGCTACAATATGTACCAAATAACCAAAGTAAATGTAATTCTATTTGTTATATTACACTGGTCTATATTATGCTGGTTCTCTGCCGATCTGACATGTTCCTCAAAAGTTTTGACCAACCTTCTTTTATTTTGAAAAATACTTTTTCATGATGCTTTATTTCCCGTTTCTAAAAGGTTTCCTTGAGGGATCTAACTACGCACCAATTATACAGGACATAGAGATACATTCTGACACAGTTCTGAGACTGACTGAACCAGTCAAAGCCAAGCACTGAGCTGCACCAGTAGATCCTATTTTACAACATGACGCTGCACTTGACTCGACATCCCCTCCCATTGAGGCCATAAATGGGAGTGCAACGGCAACGCAATCCATCAGGACATGTGATGTTTTTACTTCCCACACCAATCGTTCAAGTTGACCTTCTTTTTCTTAACTCTGACATGAAAATCATAAATAAAAAAAACACTTTGGCCCAATGCAACTTGTGGAAAACTCATTGTTGTGCAAGGCTCCCGTACAGACTTCAAATCGACCGACTGCAATATTTTCTCAAGACATTCCTTGTTAACAAATAATTTCTGTCAACTGAAGGGTTAGAGGGTTTTTAATAACAAATAGATAAGAGTTAAGTTTGTATTCAGAGCATATTGCAGTAGCTTTAACAGGTTAGAGTTCTCTCATGTGGGTGTTGGTTGCAGTACAGTGTGCAGAACTTTCAACTCTGCACAACAAAACACAGGAAGCACCACCCTGTGGCACTGAGCTATCCGGCTAATCTCTGGCTCATGGTAACTAGTAGTATGCTACTAATTCTCTCCACCTAAAAAATGCTGGTTCAGTTCGTCTGCATTAAATTAAAACTAATTAAGCTTATATAGCAGACTATAAAAACATAAGAAACCCGATCCTATTAAACAGCTACTTTCATTGTGACAATTATTCTTTAAATATGGCCACTTAAAATGAAAAATATGATGCGTTTGCATGGCGGCAACAAATTAATTGCAGTCTTTATTTCCAACATCAGTTGAATTGCACACTTGATGGTCGGCACGTTGTTTTTCCTACATGATCACCTGACTTGCTGTGCTCTGACTAAAAGACTATCTACAATCAATTCTTCTACTTTAGCATTAAACTGTAATAAATTAGCTAGAAATGTACCAACTGAGCACAGTCTATAGTTTACTTATGACAGCGGAATACTTCCAAAAATCTTCTGGAACTTATTGGAATTTTACGGCATGTCCGATAAGGTTAGGAAATTTCCTTAAGTGAATCTTCCCAGATTGTTTCCACAGACTGATTAGGAAATCAGTTCACGTTCCTATATGGCCTGCCTGCCAACTCCTTCACCATAAACATGTTTAAGAAAATGTCCCGTGTCATTTCTACCTCACATTTCATCGTTTCTATCCCCACCTGTGAGCTAATGTTTTCTCGAAACTTTTTTCCTGCCCTCCTCACCCTCACCCCCTCCCTTTCTATGTTACTTCCTCTCGAATCCATGGAGGGAAGTCAAGATCGGCCACACCTTTCCTCCCGGCATTCCTGCACTAATGGGTACACACACACACACATACACACACACACACACACGTACAACGCCACATAAATGTACAAGTGCTCACACCTTCCCTATATGAATGATGGGCTAATGGACAGAAACCAGTCGCTCAAACTCTTCTCCTTAAGTGGGCATTCCTGACTTAATGGACACTCAGACAGTAGACGAAGTGCAGCCTTGGTAAAGCCTTTTATAGATCTCTCCATCTCTTTTAAGCAGTGACATCTATTATATTAACTATTCACAGATGTCTATTATCTATAATTACATTTTTGGACCCACTGTTAAATCACGCTTGGATGGCCTCCGGGGTTTCAAGGCCCAATGATACCCAATAAATAAAACAAAAATAAAAATCACATTTCTATGATTTTGACAGGTATTGCGAGTTCGATATGAGTAACAATTATAGTGGGAATGCTAAGTTTCCCTATTTATCTTTACTGGAAAAAAAAATATACATATAGAAGAGGAAAATGACACTATTGTATTTGCAAACAGGGAAGTAAAACCTGCAGACTAAACTAGGTGAACCACAGAGAGGCAAGAGACTCAAATCACAGTGTACACCGACATCCCAGTGTAGAACTGTCTGTGCTACCAGAGCGGTTCAGTAAGTACAACATGGACACAGTACAGGACACACAGTCATGGTTCAACTCATTGTGAGGAGACCACAATGAGTCTGTTTGAAGGCGACCACCCAGAGATCAGAACCTTTACCAACAGCACCAAACAGGAGAAACAGGAAAGATGTTTAGAGAAGGAGGAGTGAAAAGTGATGATGAAAAAGGAAGGGTGGGTGGGGGGGATACGCAAGGCTAGAAGAAAGGAGAAACTAGTGCAGAGAGGGAGGAACATGTGAAGATGGATGAGGAAGAGGGGGAAGAGAACGAAAGGAGAAGATTGATTACAAGTAAAAAATGAGGATGTGAAAATAGTTAGAAAGCAAAAAAAGACTTATCTATTTGTAATAAAACATATTCCATCTGTAGCTGTACATCATGCTTAATAAAACCCAGGTGTCCCTTGTTGCCTCTTTTCAAACTCGGCTGCTAGTCATGCACTTAATTTGGTTGTTTTGAAGATAAGTATTGCATTACAAACACAATGCTGTCCAATCACGACAATCAACAGCTCACACTGGAGCCTCTGTCTAAACTGATAGGAGCCGACAGAGACATGTTCCCACTGGACAGAGACATGTTCCCACTGGACAGAGAAATGTTCCCACTGGACAGAGAAATGTTCCCACTGGACGGAGAAATGTTCCCATTGGACAGAGAAATGACTGACTCTGAGTTCATGTTTGATTTACCGTTGCTCCTGAAGTCGAAAGATTGCCAAATCCAAACACTCATGCGTTTACAATGGGGGAGTTGTGTAACAGGCCGGAGGAGGTGTACATACGGGGAGTGAGTAAGCATGTGTGGCTTGATATTATGAGAACTTCAAAATTCTGACCTTGCAGGAAGTGGGCGAGGTGGGGCCAGTGAAAGATTACATCTGTGCATATGTGTGTTTTTGAAGCCAGACTTCCTCTCTTGAGTTTTATTGGTAAAAAAAAAAAAAAAAAAAAGAAGTTGAATGCCAGTACATACAGAACATGCATGCTGGCCTTCAACCAATTTCCAGTAGCAAATGATCAGTTGATTATATTTCAGATTGATCTTTCATTGTTTAGCCTACAACATGAAAGAAAAGAGTGGAAAATATCAGACAATAGCTTGTTTTATTTTAGTAGCAGTCCAAAACTCAGGGATATTAGATATCAAATAACACAGAGGAGAAATAAATAGAAAACTAACCAATTTGAGAGGCTGGAGCCAGAGATTATTTAGACTTTTGGCAAAATAAATATCTTAGAAAAAGCATGCAATAAAAAAAAGGTTTTCAATCAGGGCTGTAATAAATATCTACCGATTACTTGATGAGCTGATAAGCTGGTAAAACCTCAGTTTCAAACCTGTGTTTTAAATATCTTGCAGTGCACTGGGCTTTATTATAATATACACCTTCTTAAATCAATTTTTTCCATGACTTATAATTAATTGTATATGTACACCTATACAAACAATTTTGTATATCTGATCATATTTAATGTCAAGTATAAATAAGACCCATTTCCCTATTTATTTATTAACTAAGGACAGTTCACATTAAGCAACATTTCAGTTCCCACATCAATGTAAATGTGCCAGAGTTAGCTAATTAGCTCATTTTCATCCGTAGTCCTGAGGCAAATCATTACATTATTGAATTAGCTTATATAGGCACACATCATACAGGCCTAACGATCATGTTATACATTATCTAGGATTATCTGTCCAAACACGGGCAATAATACTGAGTAGAATATGACACTGAGGGCGTCACACACATGCACACACATGCCTGCGATGGCTCAAGACTTAAAAACCTCGTGACACAACACTGAGTTCATAAGATTTGTGTTTTTGTTGGTTGAAAATGCAACTGTGGGCAGTCCCAAACCAGTCGACCTGGTTCCAGCCCCAGTACAGGTTTTTTAATAAGGTGGCTGACCTTTGAGGAGGCCACAAGAATACTAAATATTGTTTTAAGACAGAGGAAGGAAGAAAACAAAAGCAAAGACACAAACACAACAGTCGTGAATGACAATGAGACAAAACTCCCCTCAGCAGCCGCCATGAGTCAGATATGAAGGGACAGAACAACAAGCAGCTCACCGCCAGCCATATCTGACAGCGTTATTACTTCACCCCGTCTGATACTCATCCCACAACGAAACTACAGAGGGTTATAAGCTGACGTCACTTTTCAATGGCGGACGACGCTCAGACGGCAAAACATCCTGCCATCAACAAGCAGGGGAAACTACGAAACTGGGAATAGAACAAATGACTATCTGGTTAAATTAGAGACAATTAGACTCCAGACCAAATAACCAGCAGTCTAACATTTATACTGATACAGTATGATCTGTATAGTTCTACCCACTGGATCAGTGTGCAGATGCTGTGCTTGCTCTGTTTATTGCTCATAATTTCACGATTGGATGTTGATGATTTATCGGTCCGATATATATATATATATATATATTGTGCATCATTGTTGATCACTATTTCCCTTTAGATGATTTTATTTCCTTCTTTCAGGAAGAAAAAAAAAGAAGAAATCACACAAACTAATCCCATATTTTATGCCAGGTGCTTTTTAGTGCTCATAAAAAAAAAATAAAAAAAGTAGAAGCAACTATTAAATTACACGACGTGGTGTCACAAAGGTTTCTGTGATGGTGACAGTAACAGTGGACACAATGAGGACGTGAAAAGCAGGTGTGTCTGTATGAGGCTGATAATGGAAACAAGGCAAACAATACCTGTGAGATGTACAGCTCTAGAAGTGTGTGTGTGTGGGTGTGTGTGTGGGTGTAATGATGACTATATCACTGACAAGCTACAGTGGAAAATCCCTTTAAACAGCCTAAACAACCACACACTCAAACCCACAAACTCCTACGTGAAGCTAGTCAAAACACAGATTGACTGATATTGAGCCACAGTGAGCCAAAACTTAATGCTAAAAAACACCAAACACATCAACAAACACATTCAGAGCCTGCAGACCTTGAAGGGGGTCTCAGTTGAGACTGCGTTTCGTTGTGTAGCGCGAAACAACCAATGACGCATACAATGACGGTTTATTTGACACGCAAGTCTGTGAGTCTCTATACCATCATTATGTGCAAACCCAACATTTATGCGTGTTATAGTATGATGGGTGGGCAGCGTGGAATATCATTTACTGCAAAGACAGACCAGTCACAAGCTTCATGTTATTTTTTAATTCAGGGCACAGGGTGCAACACCGATCCCCTGCACTGCCTTCAGGATGTAATATGTAGCCTATCAGCCTGTTTTTTTGTGTGTTGTGTTCGCTCATGCATTGCTTTGTTACTTATTTGCAATGATGCATGCTGATATAAAATAAATGAAAACAAGTCATTATCAGCAAATATCTGCAAAGGCAATATATATATACAGTAAGTGTGCATCTAATTAACAACATGTTGAATTAAAGAGACAGGCGACCTTTTCACCTCAGCCTTTTCCAAACACCAGTTCTCTCACCATAAAAACGTTCTAGCCTGAAACGAACACTTCTGAGCAGGTGATCTTCAAACCGTCCGACACCCCGCTTTCTCATTTATCATCATTTGATTCTTACTTTCTCCTTGGGATATCAAAGAGAGCACAAAACCGCACAAAAGCGTGCCGCGGTTTGTCGATGATGGAAGCCTGGAGAACACGGCCGGTCTAAACTGCTCCCAGATGAGCTGCTAACTGGAGCCTGGTACGTGGCCTACTGAGAGCATGGGCGACGCTTCATTACTGATCATGTAAACACCGACTTAGGCAAGGCTGATACGCACATTCATTTGTCTAAGAGCTTAAATAAATACACAATTTAACCCATCTAAACAGTGAGAGGATGATGGAGCACTCACTGCTTTTCCTGGAAATCATTCAGAAGAAGCATAAGGTATTCTGTGGGATTAATATTTGAGCATTCCTACTGCAGGACGGTGTAGGCCCCTGGTGAAAAACACCGCACCGTGTTCCCTCCCGTGGGTTCCCTCTGGGTTCTCAGCATCCTCCCAGTGACTCTTAAAATTGCCAGAAGGTGTGAACGGGAGTGAGAATGGCTGTTTGTCTTTCTATGAGGCCCTGCAGTGAACTGGTGACTTGTCAGGATGCACACCGCCTCTCGCCCAGTGTCAGGTGGGACAGGCTCCAGCCTCCGGCCCCCAGATGGATGGATGATGCTGCAAAAAATCTCATCTTTAATGGCGTGGTGACTTTAAGGAATGTTTGCTATTGCCGGAGAGAAGTTAAAAACAGTTCTACAAGTGCCCTCGCAAGTAAGATTACACCTCCCATCTGGGGCCTGCTGATTTTGTAATATGATGCTACAGGTGGTCAGTTCCTCCACAGGAGGTCGAATAAATTTGGGGGGGGTTGGCAGGAGAAGGGAACCACTTGACCACCTGTTCAGAGACCGTGAAACAGAGCTGCACAGTTACAGGGTCTGTATAAAGCAGCTGTTTGTGTGATTCGTCAGTGTCGACAGGCTTCATAAGCTGACCCGGCACAGGAGGAGGGCTGCCTTAGGAACAAAAGACAATTATTCTATTCCAAATGAAGCCCTCATGTGTTTTTATGTATGATTCAATCCTATGCTTTTTTTTTTTTTAAATTTTGAAACGTGTTTTTAAATTTCCATTTACTTAACATGTATGTGGGTTACACACTGTAGCAGGTACGATGCATTATAAGCAAACGCAGACCGGCTGACGCCACGGCTCAGTCTGAACAGATCACACTCTGCAAGTTTTTAAAAAAGCATTCATAACCTAGAGGTTTGATCCTTTAATAGGAATGTTAACTCATCCGTCAAATATTGACATAAAAAATATTAATATACAATTAGGCTCGACAAGCTGACTGAAAAGCGTGTTCGGCAACCTCAGGCTGCTAGCATAGCATGCTAATGTCAAGATCATGCATTTCCACCAAACTCGTTAAAACCTCTGCTGAAATATTTTTTTCATTCAATGTCTGACCATGCCTCTTCTCAGCTATTCTGTCTTAAATATTCTACCCACAATGCTTTGTTCAGTGTCAGAAAGGGTGAGGACACGCTTTCGTTGATACTTTTCAGCTTATAGGTCTTCATTTCAGTTGCAGCCTTTAAGCATTGAAAAGATCTCACTGACATTTGATATACTGTACTCATATTTTTTCCCCCCAAAATGGCTCTTTTGGCTCCAGGCCCTGGAAAACCCTCAATCAAATCAATGAAACAATCTGAATCATTATCATATGCATCGCAAGAGTGGTAGAAGAAATAGACTGTAGGTCAACATATATCTTTCTATCTTTCCTTTTTCTCTCAAACACACACAGTCCTGACAAACGCCTCATATTCTCCATGACGCAGGTGGTTCCTCTCAAAGGCAGATTTATCTTATTATACAACACGGCCCACAGCTCTGGTGGAGGTGTGCAGAGGTGTGTGTGTTGGTGTGTGTGTGTGTGTGTGTGTGTGTGTGTGTGTGTGTGTGTGTGTTTCCATGGTTCTGTTTGAAGAGATAGCGAGGGCCGCACAGTTTAGAACAATTCCACTTATGTTTCCCTTGGAAAAGCAGAGAGCAGCCGAGGGGAGGGACAAAAGAGTCTCATAAAAAGCTTTATGTAACCTGCAGCAACGGTCTACTTCAAAACACTGCGAGAGGTCTCGTCACACAAACACACACTGACACATAAGACGCACACACACACAAACTGTGTTCGCTCGTACATTAGGATTTTTTGTTTTTTTTTAGTTGAAGCTGGGAATAGATCGAATTTGATATCTACTGTAAAGTAATTCCAAAGCAGTAAAGTACAATGGGGACCCTTGTAAATTTTATTTATTTTATTTCTGCCAGCATGTAAAAGCCTCTGACCATGAAAAGTCTACAGAAATGATGTGGTCATCCATCCAATAGTTGTTGAGATAGGGTCACGATGCGTGTTATAAAGTTTGGCCAACATTTTCATTGAAATCCCGCAGTCGTTCATATCAGCTCTGCGAGGTGTCGTTAAATTTCCTATCAGAGGATCACAATTTAGACCACTCCTCTCTGCAGGTTAGGGCAAAGTTCACCCACAGGTGTAATATAGACTGGTGCCAAATGTTTTCACACTACAATGCAGTTTATAGGTCTAAAATAAGAATGATACTGGAAACACATCGGCTGGACGTGTCCGTGCAGGAAAAAAAACAACCTCTCATATACAAAGTTCAGTTTCAATAAAATCAAAACACGTTTTTTACGAGCTCTCAGCAACTTGTTGATCAAAATTCACGGAGAGCAACGGCAAAGGCCCTCATGGACACCAACACCCATGTTTATGGTTGGCATGGCAGTGTTGTGAGTCTGAACGCTATAAAGGTTGACTACAGAACTTTGAACACAACTGTAATTCACATAAGACACAAAACGCTTAAAAAGAGGTCTGATCTGCCAGACGACCAACCTGTGGCCTCTTGCTGTGGCAACAGAGGAAGCTATAATCACAGGCTGAAGACGGACTCTTGTGAAATCCTCTTCTGCCGTCATTGTTTTCAACAAACAGAAGGGTGTTACTGCTGCATCATGCAACCGTCTCCCCCAACTTTTAAGTATGGTTTAAGGAAAATAAGGATATATCTGAAACTTAATGTACATGTTTTAGGAGAGCTGCAATGCTTAGTGGGTCATGAGTTTAATCTGCAACCGTGGATGAGGCCTAACAGTCTTTGGTAAGGTTCAATGGCGACTAAGGACAGCTCGACTCTGACTCAGCCTTGAACTTGCAGACTTCTGGTGCAGAGAGAAGGCTTGCTGCCAACTGATGCAGCAAACGTTTGCCACATTACAACAAAAAGAGGCAACAGGAGTGACTGTGTCAGAACCGAGAATCAGAGGGTTAATGCCTCTGTGGTGGGATGTAGTCTCGACCGTCTTTGGTTACTTAATGGTTTTGAGAAATGCCAAAACCCTGCAAGCTTGCCAGTTTGAATATTTTCTGGTTTCCTTCTTCTTCTGCCATTGTAAATTGAATATCTTTGGGTTTTGGACTGTTGGTCGAATCAAACAAGACATTTGAAGATGAGCCCTTTGGATTCTGGGAAACCGGAATAGGCTTTTCTGTGCATTTTTGGGCATTTTATGAACCAAACGATGGACTGATTAATCAAAAAAGTAAGTACTATTAGTTGCAGAGTGGAGCCCGTCATTTACCAAACAGCCAAAATGAAAACGCTGATTTAAAACAAACCAAATTAATTTTAACAAGGGGTGACGCTGGACGAACAGAGGAAGGAAATCTAGAGAGTGAGAATGTGAGAGGATGGATTTGGTTTCTCGTGTCCAGGGGGACGGGAAAGACAGCAGATTTAACAAAGCTGGTCTTAAATAAACCAATGGCTGCCCCTCTACTGCAGGAAGAGTTAGTTATTGTACATGCATTGTGTGGTATAGGTGATAAAATAGTTGTCTGAGTCTAGAAGTGATGGGGTCCGACATGAACAGCTTTTTAAATCTCCAGTTTGTGGGTTGCACATATAATAAGTTGTCAAAACGTCACATCCCTCCTGTCCTGTCCTGTCCTGTCCTGTCCTGTCCTGTCCTACCACCTCGCCAGTTCGTTACTACCCAACAGCAGCCAGCTCAGAGGTGGAACAACAATCCCAATCTGCCATTTTAACATTTAGACAGAAGGGTGAGGCGCAATAAAGGCACAACAGTTCAGAACAGGCTGTGTAAAAAGGAGCTATTGATTCAAAAGGAGACATTGCTTCTTTGTAGAGGCTAACAAGTCAAAACATCTTTGGAAACACTGCAACAGGAGATGGAAAAATAAACAACACAACCAACAAGACATGGTAAGTGCAATAGTGCATACACTGTTCTGCGATGCCACGGAGTGAATTCCTGAGTGTGAGAGGAAAAGAAAAAAAGAGGCAGAGATAAGATCTGTATCTGTCTACCACCATGGCCGTCAGTGAGTCTATCAGTTGCCCTTGAAGATGAAAACTGTCGGTTCTTTCCCAGAGCAGCAGATAAGGACGTTGAAATCACAGCTAACAGTGGAGGATGACCTCATTTTAATACGTGATGGGTTTCCAAAGAATCATCTGTGAAGAAACACTTAGCAGGAAGCACACGGACCGGTCGAACTGGATCCACGCAATGACTTTCAATGTGTCTAAAAACACCGTACAGTAAATCTACCAGCTGTAGGAGTGAGCGCGAGCGGGTCGTTTCACCTCAAGTCATCTGAAGGCCTGCGCTTCATTTCTTTCACTGGGAATTTTAAAAAGGATCAGAGAGACAGGACAGCGTGTTTCTACAACACATTAACTGGAGGACTTGTGGGGGAATACCACTTCCTTTAACAGACTGACGCACTCTGATTAATCGGTTACACAGCAGCCAACACGACTGCTGGCATGTACAAGTGATGAAATCATAAGCTGGTTTAAGAGCAGGGAATTTAAGACTAGTGTGATATGGTGACTTATGCATTATGGAAAGCACTGAGAGTGTTATGGGCTTTAAAGCTTTATGATATAGCTCATGTCTGAGCTCCAGTACTCTCAATCTGAACGTTTTAACTGTGCATATGAGGCTCTTACAATTGGCATGTTGCCCTAACAAAACCCTTTATTTCACCTCAAAAGAAGCCAAACCTCTCAAATGTTAAATGTCAGCTAAAAACAAGTAGTCATATATAAACAGCATGAATAAAAAAATACATCTTCGTCTTTTTAAGTGTCTGTCAATCAGCATTTTGATTGGTCACTAGAACGTATCGAGGTTTCATACCCAGTTTAATATTGGAGTTATATTTGAGTAAGAAACCAAACACATTCATTTGCAAAGATTTAGGATCAATCAATCAATCAAACTTAATGGATCACTTTTCAAGCGATGAGTGAAACAATAGAGGTTGAAATGTATTTAGAGACTAAAACAACGACAAAAATGAGATTCTACACATAGTAAGCAATTTATATAAGAAAACAATATTAATAATAAAATAACGACTGACAGTAAAATGTTGTAATAAATAAATAAATATCAATAATAAAAAGCACAAAATTATAAAACGCTCCAGACTAAATTGATACATTTTTAGTTTACATTTAAAATTATCAATGTTTTCTGGATGCTAGAACTATAATCGCTCACAACATAAGGAGGTTTCATTTTGGCACAGATGTCAAATAAATGTAAAGAATATTCCACGTCTATCCATGTTACATCCACCCATATCCTGCATCGCTTTCAAAAATAAATAAGCAGCATTCCAACCCGTGCTTCTTAATGTGTTCTTATTTCACGAATCAGGACGTCTCACAATACCCTACACTATTATATATTAACCCATTCAGAGTCAGCTGACTCTGATAAGTGAAGAGCCAACTGTCCAAGTATTCAACCATTTAACTTGCACAACACAAGCACTGTGAAACTACATTAAAAGTTCTGCACCATGTTAACGTGTGACGTACAGAAAACCACCGCTGCGCGCAGCCAGAACACAATGCAAGCACCAAACAGGCTAAATAACCCTTCCAGGTGAGTGCATGCCTACCTCTGTCCCAGTGCATTCTGGGTAACCTGAATTTTAAAAAAAACAACTGAGGCAAGAATGGGGTTATTTGGTTTCTAAAGCCTGTTTAAAATAAGAGCCACGTCAAAAAATGCCATTATAGTTGTTGTGAATGAGATTAATTCAATGGACGTGTCTCTGCAGCGATGGAAGATGGAAAGATGATGAATGCACCACAGTAAGCCTCCAGTCTGTGAGGATGAATTGAATTGAGCTGCTTTAGCTGTCCAGAGTCTGTTTGTGTGTGTGACCGGGGGTGGGGTGGGGGGTGGGATTCCCATCCAGCGATTTTTCATGAGACACACAGGCCCACTGGTCAGCGTGACATTTCCCAACAGAAACACCATTCACACACTGAAAAGGTGGATCAGTGGGGGCAAGAATGTGTGTGTGTGTGTGTGTGTGTGTGTGTGTGTGTGTGTGTGTGTGTGTGTGTGTGTGTGTGTGTGTGTGTGTGTGTGTGTGTGTGTGTGTGTGTGTGTGTGTGTGTGTGTGTGTGTGTGTGGAGGATGATAGAGAGATAAATCCTCCAGACAGTTAACATCTCATTTCCCTGTTTGACCATCCGGACTCTGTTTGTCTGTCTTTGTGGTTCTCTCTGTTTGTCCTCAGTCTCTCTGTTTACACTCAAGCTCATTAAACTTCACTCTCTCACACAGACGGCGGCCTTAATGAGAAAGTGTCTCCTCTTTCCTCGGAGCCACTGTAGCCTCTTATACACAGCCGGTTCAAGGCGGGACTGTTGCACCTTCGTTGCACCTCGCCACCGTGCATACAAGTTAAGAGGGTGTAATTGCTTGTCATCGTTGTTTCCCCTGCAGCACTGAATCGACTGGTTCTGATCGTTTGTATGAGCGGCTGAACAAGGCGGTAGGAGAGGACAGGACAGGACAGGGGGCTGTGACGTTTTGATGATGCATTATGTGTGTGACCCACGACTGGGAGATTTAAAAGCTGCTAGTAGCAGTTAGAAGCAAAACAACTGAGGATGTTTCACACAAGGTGTTTTGTTCTCAAACCGTTGCTCGACACGCACATGCAAAACATCACACTTTATGCTGCTTTTGCTCATTGAAAGCTGGCATGTCGTCTCAAAACGACACATTGAGGTGGCGTCATGCCGTCATTTGTTTGTACAGTCTAAACAAACCAAAGGTGGCGTGGAGAGCTTCTTCCTCACAGTGTTTTTCCTGATCTCCGTGTAAAAAGGGCTACAGTGACCTTCTACTTTCCTGATACAGAGCCACTAATTTCATACAGCAGTCCCACACATTTTTCCCCAAAGGACACGTCCCTTCTGTAGTTGTAATTACTGTCGGCGTGTGGGAAGCCGCCATACAGCTGCCAGACTCCCATTTCAGGGCCACAGTTTAAGACACCACATGTCACAACCTCTCTTGCAGGACTGGTTGGGCCACATTGTGCATCACAGACACACCAGAACATCAGCCTGTTCTGAACACCAGACTCACCATGAGGAATGAGGACCTGTGTTACGGGTCTGAAGGGTCATACTGCAGAATCTGCAACCAAGCCATGTCTCTCTCTCTCACACACACACACACCCATACACACACATATTAAGTGGGCAGAGAAGAAGAATAGCTCAATTCTTATACAGCATATGGAGTTTTCAAAGTGTGGAACAAACCAGCTGTGTCTGAAAGACTGTCTGGGATACTGTGAACGTCTGTGGAGTATAAGTGTGTGTATGTGGATCAGTGCCACTTGAAGAGGCCAGTATTTAGTAAAGGACCTGGTGAGTGACCTAATTTTTTGAGTTCCAGACAGGATAAAGCAGAATGTCGATCCTCAGAGTAGACCTAATTCTCTCAGTCTGCAGCACAGGAGAGACTTCACAAAACACAAACCTGGCTTGGGATGCATAATTTCATTTTGGAGTCGTTTAAAAGCTGGGTTGGAGCCAAAATGGGTCACAAGTTTGGGGTTGTAACAGGCTCATGTGAGTCTCTGGGGTAATAACCACTGGCCTGCTGATCACAGTCTTTTCATTCAGTATTTTAGTTATTTATATCTATACTACAACTCTTGACACGCAGATGAGATTAAGCAATTTAAGTTTTAAATGATTGCTATTTGTAAGCCTCGATTATTGGTACAACTATCTAGGACTTTTTGGGGGGGAGGGGGTTGCATTTATTGTCAACTGTATTGTAGGCTAAACCTGTCAAAAAAGATTAAGCCACAGACTGGTTGTTTTTGTTGTTATGCAAATATTCATATAACTTGCTCCAACACAAACAATTCTGCCTATTTAATGTTAGTAGTTCATAGGCAAGTCAAAACATATAGAACTAATAAAATAATTTATACACATGTTTAGGGACTTCTGCTGAATTCGGCACAGTGATCGATCTACATAATAAACGTTTCAAGTGTCTCTTCTTCTTCTGTGGTGGATTCTGTTTGGAAAGCGTCGCATCTGACAGGTGAACCAGCTCTAAAAATGAACCTTCTATTTAAATGGGTGCGGTTTATTTATACTGGGTGTGTGCCGAACTCAAGTATGAATATTAAATTAGCTTCGGCTCAGTCTACTTCATGTGTATTTATTCAAGTAAACTAACGAATGTTGATTTGAGGGATTGTTGAATGAAGTTCTGAACGACGCTCCTTATGACTGACATAACCTGCTCTGCACAATAAAAACCTGTCTACAAAACACAAACAGCTTACAGGGAGCTATTCTTTACAGGGGCTGTCATTTTTTTAATGTTTACCTTGCTTTCTGTGACTTTTCCCGATGGTTTTTTGAAGAAAGAGGTCCTGGCCGTGAAAAAGTACTCTTCGGAGTCCTCCTCCAAGCTACTGTAGCCACTGCTCATCGTGCTATTCCACGTCATTTGCGGAGAAAACCTCTTGACTCAGAATCGGCCGCATCAAAACCCCCCAAAACTGAACAGTTGTTAGGTTGAAATAAACCCCAAACAAGGGAAGACGCGTCTGTTTATCAGTGTTTGCTCGGTGTCTTGAAATCCTCTCAACACCGTCCCAAATCCCCCTTCCTCTTCTCCCTTTCCTCACACCGGCATGGCTCAAAACTCATTTACAGCTTCCAATTTAACGAACGAAAACTTTACAGTCATTTGTTGAATAGAAGAAGGTCCGCAAACTGTTGAAAACTTTTCAATATCTAACGAGCTTACGAAGAAAACCCCTAGCATAGGGTTTCATGAAGTCCGCCCCGACACGCTGTTGAATGTATGGTTTAACTTTTCTGTGACAGCCAGGCTACAGTAAGGCCACGCCCACTACATGGACTAACCAGAGGTAACCAATCAGCTGTGTAAGAATTAGTGACGCCATGACAAATACAACTCGGCAACCAATCAGCGCTTTGATTGTCAGTTTAAGTGGAATACAGGTTACGTTGCAGAAGATCAAAAAACGTGTAACAATTGCGACTGGCAGAGAAAGACGAAGAAAAAAGCAACACGCTGACTGTTTTAGTTGTCTTATTTTTATACCAACATATTTTGGTTCATCCTTTTAATTTCTCTTCTCTACAGAATTTGCTTTTTAACTCTGTCAAAGAGAGTTGGAGGAGGTTATGTGATCACCCATTCATTAAACCATTAATAGCAGGAAACACACAAATGAAAATAAATATAAATATATAATGTAATAAATAAATATATAGAAATACAAATGAAAATAGACCAGAAGCATGAAAAAAGCATGAAGTTCTTCCTTTAACTTCGGTGAAACAATCTCAACGCAGCCCATTTCAACAACACAACACAGTCTTTGTCAGTAAATGAAGTTATGATGGAAATTGTTGAGATCAATCCATGGTTGCTGGCGTTTCAACAAATCTATCTTCATGACAGCAGATCTAATAAAGGCCATGCGATGACTGAAAGTTACTATGTGCTGAAAGATTTTTTTTGTCAACTGTTATTCTTAAAAACTACTTCTCATAAGAACAACTTTCTAAACTTTGAAAGAAATATCACAGCAAGCTTCCATTTATGCAAAAACACAGGGAGCAAATTCAAACTTGCAATTTTTACTTCTTGCTGACAAGGGCTGAGGTGCCCTGAGGGAAAAAGAGAGGTCAACCTCAAACCTCAGTAAACCTAAAACCTTCACATAAAGTTAGCCACAGTCAGATAAGTAAAATACCTTACCTCAATTAACAGGCAACACACTAACACTAGCTTTCTAATTTTTTTCTTCTGCAACATGCTTCTCCTGCCCCTGCTTTGCATCAAGTAAACTTAAAATACAGACACCAGAGGCAATTAATAGATACTACTGGACTGAACTATTTTCTGTTTGTTACTAAGGTCAATGTACGCACCCTTCTCACTGGGTGGAACAGGACGCATGAGCCTTTTAAGACATTTTAAGATATCCAGAAAGTTGGTGGTTGTGTGTCTGTTTGTGGGACGTAATGTTTGATTGAATCCATCTTTTTTTAATCTTAACTGATAAGCAACCAATGTGCCAAAAACAACAGCAGGCATTTTTAATGAATGTAATGTGTTTGGGTTTTTTTTTTCATTCTTTACCCGCAGGGAATGTTTTATGAGCAAAAACCTAAAGCACCCCAGCTAGAAAGAGGCTAATAAAGCCTTTTTTTACTTTTTGAATGATTATTCTGTGAGAATTACCCGGAGCCTTAAGGGTGGAGGTAAATAGTCACGTTGTTTGGTCTCCAGTCCCTAGAAATGTTCATTATGTGAAACTGAAAAGAGGCCTGAGGCAAAATTAAGCTTGTCAGGAGACAGATTTTATGTCCATTTTATAATCAGCCCAATTTTCCTCTGCGTGTAAAGCTTCATAAAAGATAAGGATCAAAACAGAAACCGACAGCTAGTAATATTGGTATTAAAAACTGCAATACTGTAAATACTGACACTAAATTTATTTTTCTGTGCTGTTTTTTGGAGGTCATGCAACTGCTTGCGCTGCACAATGGAAGGCTCAGGATAAAATCAGCCAAAGCCTAATGAGAAGTCTGTGTTGTGTTTTGGTTTTAACATAAGGTATGGTTTTGGTGGAGAGATGAAGAGAGAATAAAATCCTTTTGTATTTTTGTATTCAGTCAATTTGTGTTTTAAAGGATTCAAACCTTCGGGCAGTTTAGAGTTAACTATTCAGCTCTAATGCATGTTTTTGGACTGTGGGAGGAAGCTGGATCCCCCACGATGGCACGGAAACTCCACACAGAAAGGCCCCAGGTCTGGATTCAAACCCAGAACCTTCTTGCTGTGAGCTGAAAGTGCTGTCCACTGCTCCACCATGTTGCCCCTGAGTCCACTAGCATTATATAATTAATATATTAATATTATACTATGCTTTTCATTTATTCTTTCACAACACAATACAGATTTATGGCTGTTACTAATCCTGGTTGTGGATTGTACATCTGCAGGACAGATGTAGAATTAGAGACATTGGGCCTATATGTGCTCCTTCATGACAGCCTCCGCCTAAAAGCAACAAACAAGCTGCCCATTGTTCTGTTTTGCATCAACTTTACTAAGTTATTGTTATATTGGTTAGTAATCTTGTTCACATTCAGTGAGGCATGGGTTGTGTGGGTGGTGGTGTATCATTGGGGGGGTTTGGTGAGCTGGTCTGAGTCATCCAGGGATGGTATTCGTTCTCAACCCATCCCTGTTTAAAGTTAAACCAGCTTTTACATGCAGTTTTGACATACTGCACTGTGTTTTTAATAAAGTTTAATATGGCTAAGAGTGTTCAGAAATTCAGCCTGTATCCTTATCTTACATAGCACACAAGAAATAAGATTTAAAAAAACGAAGAATATAATGAGATATAAAAAAACACGCTCAAAGCCAATAAATAAAGTTTGTTCAGCAAACTGCTGAGTTTATGTGGTTGTAAAATAAAGTTTTACTCATGTCTTCAGGGGGTGGTTTCTCATATCGCCCCTTCATGGGCCAACAACTGTTAACTATTCCTTAAAATAGACAATTAAAAGGGAAAGTAGTGAACCCTCGTGTCTTCAGCTACCTCCATGAACGTCTTTGATTTAACATGCAGCGTTAAAGGATTCCAATAAGACAGGTTCATTTGAGTCAAAGTCCCAAATAGACAGGAAAAGCAGGTTAAGCTACGGGTGAAATCTATGGTACATCTGCACTAAATCAAGCCTAACCCACACACACACACACACACACACACACACACACACACACACACACACACACACACACACACACACACACACATGCATCAGCAATAGGAACAAGCAATACACACGCTGGGAGAGTTTTAGACATACAGGCTCTAATTTAAAACCAGATACCAAAAATAAATATGGCACATCTGGTGCAGCCAAACCACCATCTTACCCTTTAAAATACAGTAGAGATCCATCCAAGAGGCACACAGTACACAGATAAGAAGGCACGCCACCATATTGTCCTGAAACTGTCCTTTATGACACAGAAGAAGGGCAACGACAGACAAAAAGCTTTTTAAAACGCGTATGAACATGTACACTGATGCTTTTAGCATTTTTACATCTGTTACTTCATCAAAATCAGAACTTTTTATGTTCTCTTTAATTAGACAGTGAAATGGTGTTTTTTTTTCCATAATCCCGCTATAAAACAAACCGACCAAACAACAAACAAACAAACAGATAATGGTGAAAACACATCCTCCTTAATGGTGAAGGTACAAACATTCTAATAATATCTATCTTTTTCTTAAGGGGTAGTTTCCATGCAGGACTTCCTTGAAAGGAGTACTTTTATAATGTGGTATAAGTACTTTTACTTGAGCAAAGGGATCTAAATACTTCCTCCATGACTGTCACACACACAGGAACACACACTCTGTCCAGCTGAGTGGTGATCGGGGAGGAGCGTGTGAAATTAGCCCTGACAAGGTTCCTCAGTATTGGATGTTTCTTCATTAGACTGGGCAGAGAGCCCCTCCAAAGTTTGGTGTTAATCTGTTGCCCAGTCTCTTTGGCCTGGAGCCAGTCTGGTTAAACATCCCTGACATTCCTTTGCGAGCAGTTCCTAACTAACATCAGACACCCTACTGTAACTGTGTGCTGTTCACATGAGGGCACAAAGCCAACGGCAGCACGATTAAACGAGTATGGTGTGTATCGTATTCTATAATTTGGTTGTAGTCCATCAAAATCAAAGAGCATTGCACAACTTTCTCCAGTGCTAGAAGAAAACTAAATACGTGCAGCAACAACTAGAGATGCCGTCGAGTGAAAAGCAAACATTTACCTCTTACAACTCTAACAAAACCTTTCCTACAACTATTGGATAGTCTTGCATGAATAAATTTATTAAATAATTACTGCATAGAATATTTGACCCTGGCTTTTATATTTTGAAAAAGGAGCACGAGTATAAACCAACGTTTAGACTCTATTATTTTCTATTCTCATTTCGGTCTATTCTTCTTATGTAAAACCAGGTTAAGTTGACATTTTGGGGACTTTTGCTCTTCTTGAACAGTAACTATGATAAAAATGTACAGAGAAGTAAAGTAAAAAAGGAGTGAGAAGGAATGAATGAAGTATATGCTACATTATGAGTTACAGTGATATAATAATGAGTATGATAGGTGTGGAGACATAATGAGGTAGTGGCTGAGGAATGTGGTGGGGTGGTTTTTGTGAGATGGATGCTCTGCAGCTCTGCAGACGTATGTAGTTATACATTACCTACATTCCAAAGCAGGGGTTGGTCCTCATGTTTCCTGCATTAAGCCGACAGAAAATAGTCACTGCTGACTTATTTTTAGATAGTCTCACACAGATTTGAACCAAAAGGTTCTTCCTCACAATCAAAAAGAACTGATGTGATGTTTTTTTTTACCTTACATGTACTCTGTATATAATTATTTCAGTTTTTTATTTTTTTTATTTTTTATTTGCTTCCATGTCCAAAATAAAACAAGCCACTCAGATAGAGAGGCAGAGTATCTCCCTTCCAGTGGACGGTATTTTCAGAAAAAACATCTATGTAAGATGAGTCATTTTTTGACTGAGTTTGGACAAAATACGATGTTTGTTCTTTTAAAAGATAATTTTGCTGGGCATAAAGCTGCACATACATTGTAAGATCTGAGCCAGCAAGACGCATCACATGAATTTGAGCTTTATCGGGCGTTTGTCGTGCCCTTTAGGCCAGCCATCGTCGGGGTCTTGCACAGTTGAAACAGAGCCCTGACTCAAATCTCCAAACTTTGCGCCATTTTTTTTCTAACTGTGCAAAGTGTCAAACAGTGTCTGAAATGCAGCTAGCATATCTACAATTATCTCTGCAAAATCAACAGGCCGTACTATCAATCTGTGAGTCCATTTGTATCTCTATTTTTTTTTTTTTTTTTAGATATTTCAGCTCACAGGATGGCACAGATGATCCAGGCAGCACCTTCCTGCTTTAAACACATAATAAACCCTCCGCTAGCAAACAAACTTCTACTTCTTCTTTGTTATGCAAACTTCTACCTGCCCCGGAGGAGCTTTCAGATGACTCTTTATTAACAATTGTCAATAGCCAGACTGGTACACAGGGGCCAACGGGCCTATTTTACACGTACAGTATGAGCAGTTATGTCAGGATTTACTTGTATAAGTTGGTATTAAACACCATCATGGATCCCAAACGTCTGCATTTTTGTCTGATTTATTCTGGATAAACAAATGAACAGATGAATCGTGTCTTTCTGGTTGCACTGTAATGAATTCCAGTTCTCTATTGTAAACATTCAGTCCACCACTGTAAAGTATTTAATTAGAGATTCAGGGAAGGGTTTTAGCCCCCTGTGATGTCTATTTTTACTCCCTTTGAGAAACGTGTTTCTGCAGCTGAAGGTCTGGTTAAACATTAATCCAGTTTCAAAGCAGGATGCTTCCATCTGACATCTATATGTATCCTGGGTGATGAGACTTAATGGGATAAAGCAACATCAAAACATCAAACCAGGTCTACAGATGAGTTTAATCTTAATCTTACCATCCCCATTGCATCCATGTCTTTATAGCATCAGAGGGATGTTGTTATTTTTCGCTTTAGATTCATATAAGTTTGAATATCCTTGACTTTAACGTACATTAAGATCATTTTTAATAAGGATGTTTCCTTTTCTCTGGATTCTTTTCATTGAAAGAGTTTGGAAAATTTTAGTTTAGTTTTTGAAAATAAAAAATAAATTAAAAAAAGCAACAGCAAAAGCGTATGTGAGGTTCCAGTAGGATAAACTTTGTGTTGCTCTCTTTTAATGTACAGTAATGATGCGTTCACACCGAACAGGAAGCAGATTTTTCATGCAGCGCGATTACAGTACATATAAAATCAATGCAAAAGCCAAAATCAGATGCAAATTTGCACGGGGTGACGTGAATGACCTGAATGGTGTGACTTTACTTGATTCCAGCTATTCACTACCCACAGGTCCACGTTACTGATGTAGTCTGCCGCGGCTAAATTTGACTTCAGAGGCTGGGATAAAGTTGTTGGGATGGTGGGAGGGGAGGGCTAAAAAGTGTAGAGAGTGAGAAGTCACACTATGTGAGAGGTCAGGGCAAAGGGCGATGGAGGGTTAGCAAAGGTGAGGAATGTGTCATATTTAGAAAAACCAAGAAGGACAGAGGAGAGGGGGGGGGGTTCCCTTAGGCTCCCATGACATCATTCAGCAAAGATGCTTTTACCTTGTGCAGGTAAGTGTGAGTGTCACTGTAAGAGGGGATGAAACAAGAGACTCTTTACTTTGTATTTATGCACGAGAACAGATGTGTTTGTAAGTGGGGTGTGAGTCTGGTCTCTAATTATAGGCAGCAGCAGAGATAGTGATGGGTGGGCGGTTTTAAAACTTTAAATGTGAGAACCAACAGTCACACCTGAAGATAAAACTGGATGAAATAAGTCATTAATGCGGATGAACAGCCGGTCAGATGGGTTTTTTTCTTCCTCTTTCTACCAAACAAAACAAGTCGAATCGCTGCCTACAGGGTTGAGTAGTAACAGATTACATGTAATCTGGATTATGTACTTACAAAAACATATGATAATCAGCCCAGAGCACATTTTTAAAAAGGTGTACTTAGATTTTAGTCACATTAACAACATTTACTTGATCACATTTTTCATTACGTCTGATCTTCTGAAATGTTTTTCATGAATATGCAGAATACGTCCGACTGTGTATCAAACCAAGTTGCACCTCTCAGGTTGCCAGTGTTGTAAATGGTGTTTTAGTAAGGAGTCATTTGATTTGACCGACTGTAAATGCAGAATATGCTAAATACTCTGCATATGCATTGAAACTGTTTTGAGATGGTTAAAGAGAAGAAAAGAATATTTTTAGTCTAAGGTCCGACATCGATGTATTATTTTGAAGCAATTCAAAAGTACTCAGATTAGATTATATGTTTTGTAATCCAATGAAATACCACGCTAATTAAAAATGTAACAGACAATGTTTCAAAGTAATCTGACCCAACTCTGGCTGCCTATAAGGGTCAGCTGAAGGCCAAAGAGTCGGGAACACTGCAAACGACTGCTACAGATGGTTAATGGTGGGTACTTGTTACAGTATGGCCCTTTTGAGCAATGTTAGGAGGACTGACCATCTACCTGACTGTGATCTGGGAATAGTTAGACTAATAGAGAAAAGACAAAGCCTGAAGGTGTTAAAATCACACATACCCTAGAATACCAAGAAAAAGCAGATTCACTGCTTTAGAACGCAGAAACAGGGAAAAGCACCGTCTGACCTTGTCCTGCAACATCTGTGAGGATGTGTTTGTCTGTGTGTCTGTGTGTGTCTGTGTGTGTATACTCCTTTGTTTTGTTACAGGTGTTGAATATCCGACCTGAGCTCCACATTGCCTCAGGGGCTCTGAAACTGATCCAAAACTTGCATTGAAGCAGTTGAGTGAAGTATATTTTCCTGCCTGATGTCTGTTGAGAGTGTGTGCAGGTACTGGCAGCGTATGTCTGGATTTTAGATAGTGATTAATTTTGTGTGTATTTGTATGTGTGTGTGTGTGCAAGTATATCCTGCCATCCCGTGTTTCTCCTGGAGGCCCAGTGTGTCATCCTGACAGACAAAACACAGTGTGTCTCGTGATCAAAGGGCAGAGGAATGCCGTCAGAGGATAACAGGCAGCCTCGGTGTATCACATAATCACAGACAGACAGCGAGAGGAGGAGGGATGCAGGCTTCAATTCAAACGCTTCAGCCCTGCAGGGTTACACTGCAGCTGGGGGGGGGGGAGCAGAATTACATGGCTATTGATGGTTAAACTGGGAGTGGCAGGGAGGGACGGGCAGGATGACAGGAGATGTAAGGTTCTAGACTTTAGCTTCCTCTAGCCAGGTAATATCAGGCAAAACCAGAAAATACAGAAAAACAACCATTTCGTATAAAGTTATAAAGCAATCAGTGGTGGATGAAGTAGTCAGATCTTTTATTTATGCAAAAGTGGCGATACTACAATGTAGAAATAGTAATGTAGTAATACAGTTAGTAAAGTAAGTAAAGTCTAAAACTGCTAGGAGAATATTTAAAGGAACTAGCTATAAATAGGGACAGTGACAAGGAAACTACACCAGTGTTGGCCTGTAAACTGTATGATTCTGTTGATAACGTCCACTGTGATAAACCAGCTTGGACAAACAATAAAGAGACCAACTGTGTGGCCATATCAAGCCTCTGCATGCCCATTATAGTCTCCATCTAGAGGAAATGTGTAGAAAGAAAGGAAGAATAAGGTAAAGGTTAACATTCAGCTCACCCTGTGCTTCCCCAGGGCCCCCAAATTCTTAAATCCACCCCTGGCAGGTAGGTAGTGCAGGTTAAATCAATCTCACCTCACTAAATCCACTTTCTAGCCTGACATGTATATCTATATTCAGCTCAAAGAGCACGTTAGGGCAAGTATTTTCTGACTGAGTAGAGTTTTATGAGCCTGGGGTCATCTGGAGGAAATTGCCCTTTCATTAAAAAAAAAAAAAAATTTTCACTGAATAATAAATTTAATTACTTAAACAAGATGAGGGGAAGCAGCTGGCCCAAACTCACACAGTTTAAAGGAACTGCTTTGCAGCAGCGGAACATTAAACAGAAATGTGAGGGATATATAAACACACACACACACAGACACACACCTACATACATACATACACATGCACACAGCTGAGATTTACTGAGATGATAAGATTTTCTTACCCTGCCAACACAATCTCTCTCTAATAGTCTCTCCTTCTTATCCAAACATTATCCAAACTATGATTTCAATCATCTTCAATTGAACTTTTTATATAATTACATTTCTCAAAGAGCACAGAGAGCTCTTGTTTCAACTAGAGAATTATGGGAGTTATATTATTTTATTAGTTTTATTATTATTTATTATTTATTATTATTTATTATTTAGTTTTATTTATTATTGATTGCCTTCAACGTGAGTTCTTTCAGCCGACGGTATATCTGTGCGTTTTATTTTGCTGACAGTAAAGTCAGTGTGTCGCCGCCGTACATTCAGGTCGTATGAATGGTCAATGTGTGTCATTTTCAGTAAGGTTTTATCACAGCTGGTCGGGATCTGAGGCTGAGATCATCCAGGCTGGATAAGACAGGATCCAAGATAAGACCCAACAAACACAAGATGTGTAACAGCCTGTAGGGTGAGGGTAGGTCAGTCGACCTCCACCTCACCATGCCTTGCGACTTCAGCTGTGGTTCCGCCTTGCCTGGATGATCAAACATGGTCATTCGCTTTGATCAACCATCTGCTCACCATTGTGGAGTTACAACCCCACAATTCACATAAAGATAACACCCGTAATCACAACTTGGGGTCTGTACCCACACAACATTTGCCTTCCCTTAACATATCAAAGAGGACCTGGTCTCACCCCTCCTGACCCCTTGCTGAGTACCAGAGACACACCAGGGTATCAGTCTGCAACTCAGGAGACCATGAGACTGCTTTCTGTTCCAAACCACAGGATCCAAAACCCTGCATGGGTTCAGAAACTGGGAATCAATGAATTAATAAAAATCTGACAATCCAACCAACCTTCCATGCCAAAATGTTCACCATACCTCCTGCCTCTTCTCCTCTTCCTCTCATCACGGAAGCAAGAGAAGAAATGTGTTCATGACTGTGTAAGCATGATTTCTGGGAAGCTGAACTCTGTAACATGTTCTGATGGATCATTTCTGATATTCCCCTTATCGTTGTGTGTTTTACTCCTTTTGTAATATGTTTCTTGTCTTGAATTTGATGAGCACATAGTGATGATTTTCCTCCTGTGTCCCTTTGAGTTCATGTTTATTGCATGTGTGCTTTGATGCCTCCTTCTAGTGGAGAGACTCAGATGTCTCGCCTATTGTTTCTATGTCAGCTGGTGATGTGACCTCGTATCTTACAGTAACATAGGACACGCCCTTACTTCCGGCAGCTGTGAGGATTCAAAAGCCACGGCGCGAAGCCGCTCGTCTCTCTTGCTCCGCTTGCTCCTACCTCCACCTGACATGAACTCTGACTCCTGAACGCGGAGATCCCCGTGACTCCGTGGATAAGCCCGTGCCCTCCTGCCGCAGCAGAAGAGACTTCTTTTCCCTTTTCTTTAAGACTTAGCTCATACAGTTAGATAGCATTCCTCTCCTACAATTTCAGCTAAGAATTGAAGTTCTGCACTTCAACTAAATTATTGGAAGCTCACCTGTGGATCACTCACGCCTGAGTAATTCACTAAACCCCTCTTCGAGCTGTATTACCGCTTAACTCGCTTCAACGCCGTCAAAGCACGGCCAAGCTGAACACGACCGTCAGGTCCGAAGTTCACAAAGCCGCCAGCCAGCGACGACGCGACCCTCCAACATCCGAGATTCGGGACCAGGATCCGGCAGACTTCGAACAGCATCCTCCGCGAGTATCCGGTCGGCGACCCCTCCTGATAACTCGCCAAAGCGTGCTTTCGTACTTACCCCGGAGACCGGCTGAAAAGTAAGCTACCCGAAATCTCTGTGTCTTGGAAAGCGTCATAGCTGATCTGGCATTATCACCCACAATTTACCTAATTTAGTTTCCCTTCAAACTTCCCTTAGACCCCCTTTAGTTTGGTTCACATCACCACGCTATCATCCACCCTGTTATAGTTATGTCTTATCCTCTCTCTTTCACTCCGATCTCATTCTGACTATCTTTCTGTTATCATCCTGTGTTGAATTTAGTTTTAGTTTGTTCTGTGTGCTGTGTTAGATTATCTTGGATAATAAAGTAGATTCTTTTAGACCAAGTTCCTGTGTTGATGACTGGAATCATTAGTTCTTGCCATAGAGGACTCGACTTCCTTCACCTGAGACTGATTGAACGCTATTATCTAGTAATTAATTAATCTGGGTTATATTTACAGCTTTCTTAAGGAATCCTTCCGATCTTAGGAATATAGCTTTAGGAAGGTGGTGCTCCTCGAGGTATTCTTTCATAACCCTACCTGATTAATTAATAGCTTTATAATACGATAATTAATATATGATCATTTTGATCATAATTATTATCGTTAACCCCTTTTAACCCTACAGCTTATTTTGGTGCCCCGTGTGAGGCCTAGGTTCACACTAAGGTTCCTAGTCAAAAACACAGCGAAATTTAGTCTTTTGTTGAACAAACTCTTGATTAACACGAGCAGAACTTGTCATGGAGTAGCATTAGGACTTGAGCAACTTTCCTCCTTTCTTTCTTTGAGCAACTTTCTTCCTTTCTTTCCTTGTTCGCCGCTGCGCGAAATTCCTGCCACCGCCGAGTGGAAAACAGATGTGTGTGCATACCCAACTATACCGATGAGTATACTTGTGAGGAAACTGAGAATCAGCGCTACGTAAAATTCGGTACATGTATTAGTTTAAATAATTTGTAAGGCCCGGGCTCCCCAGATACGGCGAAGAAATCCCGTATCTATATTGAGCCGGATACAAAGACTCTCTGGCTGCGAGTTTCCAGCAGAGACACACTGGTATCCCCCCCTTTTGTTCTAAGTTAGATGAGCTTCCTAACCGCTAGGACAGGCTGAGTAAATCAGTGTAAGGGTTTATTATAACGCTTAAAGATAAAGCGTGTTTTGGTTGCAAGATTGCAACCCAAGTAGTACCGCCAACGAGCGAAGATTTTGTTCAGTTTGCTTAAAAGTCAGAAAGTTGCGTAGCAAAGTGCTTAGGGTAGCCACGTGCCGATCGTGGAACCAAAAATTGTGTGCTGATAAACTTTGTTGAGAAACTGTTGATGTGCTTCCTCTGCTCTCCCAGCGCTGTCTGAGGAGAAAACACAGAGTCAGCGCGAGCCATACAGTAGGTGGAGCCTAGTGACGTCCGCACGTGTCGTCATTGCGTAATCATACCCCCCTTTTCCAAAATGGCGGTTTGAGTAATAGCTCCCCCTGGTGAAGCTATTTGAGTTCTGACCGTGTTGAATATATTGGCTTAAGCTTTTAGCCTTTAGCTTAAGCTGCGCGAGCCTAACAGAAATAGGCTGATGCTTTGAACCTTTGCTGTAATACAGCAACGGTGTTGATGTTCCTTTTGAAATAGTCTGATGCTAAAAAGAGTTAGCATAGCATACAAATAGCTGAAAAGCTTAGCGACGCTTCTGTTGTGTTTTCCTGTGGTACTCAAGAAATAATACAGGATACTTGACCGTTGTGCCGTTGCTAAGATAAATAGAAGCTAGTTAGCCTTTAGCCTTGCTAGCCATTAGCCATAGCTCATAGAAGCTGTTTTGCCTAAGGCATTGGGACACTACGGTGCTTCAACTACCATTCACAGTGAGAAACATTGTGATGATTTCCTTTAAGGCTAAAATTATTGTAACTAGCTAGTGAAAGTTAATAGTACATTGACTTGTAGGACTTTAAAGTCTGATTCTTTGATTCTTTTGTCATTGCTTAATGATAAAGTTGTGCTTCCTGGATTCCTTTTTACACGCAAGTGTTAACTTTAGCTGTTGTTAAACAGTGATTTCTATCCAGGAAGTGTAGGTTACTGTGAACTCTCAGCTCTGTGAATGTGCAGTATTGGTGATTGCTGGGCTTTAGCATTGCATACCCTCCAACAGCAACACAAAGGATATTATAGCCACGCTATAGAGAGAATAGCAGTGCTTGAGAGCCAGGCAATAGCCGCAGTTAGCTGGAACAAAGAGATAAAACTTGTGAGAGTGCCAGACTCAATAGTGCACCCAGTGCTAACTCAAACGCTGCCACCATGTCTGACGCTAACAGCAACGCCGCCGGCTACGTTGACAAACCCCTTGAACATATTGATGAAGCGATAAATGAACTAACTGGCAATGCTGCCTCCGAGCACATTGAGCGACTTAAAGGCCTACAAATCCTGCCCATAGAGCAAGAAATAGTGGATGTAGTGTGTAAAGCCCTCACCGCTGCATTCCCATCTAAAGAAAAATCGCCCACTCTAACACGATTGACCGTCCTTCTGTCTGCCCAGGCTCGACACCTAAACCGCTTTTTAGGAGAGAACTTGGTAGAACTAAGGCAACAACAGGGTGAAATCAACTCCTTAAGAGACCAGTTAGAGACCAGTAACCAATCCCTACAGGCAGCCGAGAGAAAAATTAGGGATTTAGAAGATGCCATCGCCGACACTGAGTCGGGATCCGCCGACACAGGGAGAAATAGCACAGAAGAGGAGGTGACAGTAAGACTACCAGACCCCCAGCTTAGCGAAACCCTCGAGCGCGTTAGCACCGAGCTAACTGCCTCGGAGTCTCAACTCAGAGACACAAAAGCAAAACTCGTTGAGTCTGAACGAAAGGTAGAACACCTCACCCAACAACTCAGGGAAACGCAAACCCTGGTCGCCGAGCACGAAGGAAACCGAAGAGCGCTTCAAGACCGAGTCGGTTTCCTCCACCAAAAGTACGTTGACTCCGACCGAGAACTGCAAGCTACATACCGTGCGCGACAGGAAGACGCCATGGCTTTAGCAGTCGCTAAAGGCGAACTGAGGGTCCTACAAGCCCAATTCGCCGCACTACAGCCACCCGAAGCCAGGAGACTAGAACACAATACAGGCCAGCCTGTTAGTACGCTCGGCACAACAGCTCCCAACACTGACGCGCGGTACGAGACCCCTCCTGCACGAGGCCCGTCTGAGAGAGACCTAGACAAAATCGCGCGAAACATAACTCGTTTCACCCCGAAACCAGGCAACTCGTATCACATCCAACACTATCTCAGCGATATTGACTTCTACCTAAGAAACGTACAAAACGTCACCGTAGAAGATAGGATCTATGTGATCAGAGGAACATCTAGCATTGAAGTGAGCTTGTTCATAGAACGACAACTCCCTGAGACGCGCAACGATTATGAACGCCTTTCACGCGCATTGAGGGAAGAGTTCTCCTACACTCTTAGAAACACCGGTCTCTCCGCCGCTTTGAAAATTCATCAACAACGTCAAGAAAGTCCCGAAGAATATTATCAGCGCTTGCGAAACGCATTCTTCGGCTTGAGGAACGAACCTGGTATGGAAGAAGACGTCAACTTCCGAGTGCTTTTCCTTGAGAACCTTCACCCTACTCTCAAACACCAGCTTCGCCTCATCGCATGCCCACGCACCCACACTACACGGGCACTCCGAGATCTTGCTTTAAAGGCTTTCGACAGCCAACACCAGGCTTTAAGCAAACAACCAGGACCCAATGTCTTGAGCCTAAACGCTCAACCTTCATCTTTGGATCTTGAAGGGGCCGCCACTGGCGACCCACTTGTCTTGGCCCACAAGTCGGGCCCTCCACGGGACTCACTCTATGAGAGAAGAGACCAGCGTGCGACACCGCCACCTTGGGCTAACAGGAATCAGACGCAGTCTAGATTTGACACACGCCTGCGCTTCTCCGACCAGCGTTCAAATAGGTCGCATTCCAATCAGTGGGAACACCGCTCAAACCCCAGTTATGGAGACAGTCACCGCCGAGACGCGAGACCCTCGTTTGACCGTGATAGGCCTAACCGAAACGCCCTGTATCCAAACACCTCTGACGAGGAACATGACGGCCCTGACGGTAAACCCACAAAACTAAGCAGGAAAACTAAGACTAGCTCAAGCGAGCTCAGTCAGGAAGAAATGAACGCCATTAAAAGCATTATCGCCACTTTTAAAAGAGAGCAAACGTCAAAAACTAAGAAAGCTGATCTGTTCGCTTTAACTTCCACCCAAAAAGAGTATGAACCGAACGTTGAGACAGACCCACAAACTAGGATCCAGGAACAACCACCCTGCGAACCGAACCACATTGTCTCGTCCGCCGCGATAGACCATAATGTAACAGCAACCCCAGATTCGGAGCCTACTAGCGAAAGCGAACCCGAAGATCCGGCTGCGACCGCAATCATGGGAGTACCGTTAGAGTCTGACAAAATGACCCAACGCCGCGATAACGGAAGCTTTCAGGGGGACCCACCTGTACGACAATTCTTAGCCCATCTAAAAGCCAAGGGAGTCGCTCGCAAGTTGTACTTGTCAGCCACCCTGGAAGACAGTGTAGCTCACGAAGCTCTCCTAGACACTGCAGCAGACATCACCTTAATGTCCCAATCCCTCTTCGACAGGCTGAGGACGGTCGTACAACGGTCCAAACGAACCCTGGAACTTCGACCCTGCTCGCTAGACCTTCAACCATACTCGTCCAAAGGCGTCACTCTGACTTCCATGGCCCTGATCCACTTCACAGTGGGACCTATGAGCCTTGTTCACCCTGTGTACGTGTCGGCACTTGAAGATATCCCGTTGCTGATAGGCAAAGATTTTCTGGATCGTTTCGAACCGCTCATCGACTTCAAGCAATTGAAGATTTGGGCACAAGTTCAACGACCCTTACCGGTTCCGTCCGCCACCCACACCGAGGCTCATAGCTACACTGTGCAGGTTCAGTCGACCATGACAGCCACAAGTGAACCCATAGCTGAAATGCTTGATGCTCCCGTGCAAACAACCGAACCGACTAAAAGTAGCTTTGCTCAAAAAGAGTCGTTCCTCTGCGCGCTTACTAAACCTCCCAAAGGATTCAAACACTGTCACACAATCGTTAATGGTATCCACCTTAACGAGACACTGGCACGACCTGACCCCAGTCTGCGACTTGTAAAGGAAACCTTCCGATTTCCCTCAGACCCAGTACTAACACTGGGCACGAACCCCACTGACGTTCCGACACCACTAACCCATGACATGGGGGGGGTGACTGAAGCTGACACTAAACCCAAATCAGACTTCGCGGCACAAGTGCTAGCAGATGCCGATGCCCTCCAAGACAAAGATAAACGGGCAGTGGCATACAACAACAAAACACCACTCAGCACCGGTTTAGCAGCATGCAAAAGGTGCATCGAAGATGTCCAAACAGACGAGATGCCAAGAAATGACCCTCCACAACCAAAACCCCCATGGGAATTGACGGGGACACTGCGGTCCCAAATACAGTACCTTAGCTCCAGCACACAAAAGCACGAGCTACAAAACTTGACGGCTAAACAAATTAGTCAATAATCATTTTGACATAAGGGGGGGGGGTTGTGATTTCTTTGCCTCAGCAATTACATTGATTGTTGCTCCTTTCTTCAGAATGACGTGGATCTACACTCTTCTGACACTCGTAGCGATAGCCATCACGGCCCAAGCCGACAGTGTTTCACCAGGTCCTGACTCAGGTATCATTTTAAAATACCGACCTGGGCTACTGATAACTAACTGCAGACTGTAAAACCAGATCTCAAAGGTTCTCAGTAGTAGGTTCTGTCTTCAGCCTGGGACTTTCTCCTTATAATTCCATCAGCATGACCGCCGTGAAGCGTCATGTTGGGGAAATGCAAGTAGAAATACCCGAGCTTAGGACGCAGATTTTTAAATCAACAACGCAAGCTCCAAACCATAGGCCAAACTGGTAAAGGAACAGTGGTAATCCTTAACACCCATAGTCAAGCTCTGAACAAAACCATCCGGGCTGTAGATACTCTTTCAGTTGTTGCGGTTGACTATGCACACACACAGCTAGTAAACTTGCTCATGTCCGACATGCTCCTTGAAATAAGTTCTTCTGTAGATAGCCTAGCTACGGGACGGATACCTCCCTACCTAGTGCTCCTTAACTTAGATCACTGTATTTTGCATCCGGTGCCTCCGCCTCCTTCAGAGCAAGGTGGACAAATGCAAGTACACATGGCTAAGATAGTAAGACAGAGAATCCCAGATAAGAGTAGACCAGCCAAGATAGATGAAGTTGAGGAGACTACAGGTGATAGGGGTATCAACCTGTTCCCTGCTCCTAGCTTGAGTTAACTAACTCTTGAAGAGTAAGACAAATGACTGCCTTTCCTTTTCCTTCTTTCCATCTTTCCTTCACAACTAACGGAAAATGATAACCTCTCCTCTAAGGCCCTAGATTGAGATAACCCTGATTCAGTATAGATGCATGCTTATAGCTGCCCCTAGACTGTTTAACTGCCAGATGCTATGACGCTGACCATCCACAGCCGGCAAACCTCAACGCTTCGACGAAGGACATCACCTGCTACGGCTTGGGATTCCGCCATCCGCCTGCATCCAGCCGTGGGGGGGGGACTGTAGGGTGAGGGTAGGTCAGTCGACCTCCACCTCACCATGCCTTGCGACTTCAGCTGTGGTTCCGCCTTGCCTGGATGATCAAACATGGTCATTCGCTTTGATCAACCATCTGCTCACCATTGTGGAGTTACAACCCCACAATTCACATAAAGATAACACCCGTAATCACAACTTGGGGTCTGTACCCACACAACATTTGCCTTCCCTTAACATATCAAAGAGGACCTGGTCTCACCCCTCCTGACCCCTTGCTGAGTACCAGAGACACACCAGGGTATCAGTCTGCAACTCAGGAGACCATGAGACTGCTTTCTGTTCCAAACCACAGGATCCAAAACCCTGCATGGGTTCAGAAACTGGGAATCAATGAATTAATAAAAATCTGACAATCCAACCAACCTTCCATGCCAAAATGTTCACCATACCTCCTGCCTCTTCTCCTCTTCCTCTCATCACGGAAGCAAGAGAAGAAATGTGTTCATGACTGTGTAAGCATGATTTCTGGGAAGCTGAACTCTGTAACATGTTCTGATGGATCATTTCTGATATTCCCCTTATCGTTGTGTGTTTTACTCCTTTTGTAATATGTTTCTTGTCTTGAATTTGATGAGCACATAGTGATGATTTTCCTCCTGTGTCCCTTTGAGTTCATGTTTATTGCATGTGTGCTTTGATGCCTCCTTCTAGTGGAGAGACTCAGATGTCTCGCCTATTGTTTCTATGTCAGCTGGTGATGTGACCTCGTATCTTACAGTAACATAGGACACGCCCTTACTTCCGGCAGCTGTGAGGATTCAAAAGCCACGGCGCGAAGCCGCTCGTCTCTCTTGCTCCGCTTGCTCCTACCTCCACCTGACATGAACTCTGACTCCTGAACGCGGAGATCCCCGTGACTCCGTGGATAAGCCCGTGCCCTCCTGCCGCAGCAGAAGAGACTTCTTTTCCCTTTTCTTTAAGACTTAGCTCATACAGTTAGATAGCATTCCTCTCCTACAATTTCAGCTAAGAATTGAAGTTCTGCACTTCAACTAAATTATTGGAAGCTCACCTGTGGATCACTCACGCCTGAGTAATTCACTAAACCCCTCTTCGAGCTGTATTACCGCTTAACTCGCTTCAACGCCGTCAAAGCACGGCCAAGCTGAACACGACCGTCAGGTCCGAAGTTCACAAAGCCGCCAGCCAGCGACGACGCGACCCTCCAACATCCGAGATTCGGGACCAGGATCCGGCAGACTTCGAACAGCATCCTCCGCGAGTATCCGGTCGGCGACCCCTCCTGATAACTCGCCAAAGCGTGCTTTCGTACTTACCCCGGAGACCGGCTGAAAAGTAAGCTACCCGAAATCTCTGTGTCTTGGAAAGCGTCATAGCTGATCTGGCATTATCACCCACAATTTACCTAATTTAGTTTCCCTTCAAACTTCCCTTAGACCCCCTTTAGTTTGGTTCACATCACCACGCTATCATCCACCCTGTTATAGTTATGTCTTATCCTCTCTCTTTCACTCCGATCTCATTCTGACTATCTTTCTGTTATCATCCTGTGTTGAATTTAGTTTTAGTTTGTTCTGTGTGCTGTGTTAGATTATCTTGGATAATAAAGTAGATTCTTTTAGACCAAGTTCCTGTGTTGATGACTGGAATCATTAGTTCTTGCCATAGAGGACTCGACTTCCTTCACCTGAGACTGATTGAACGCTATTATCTAGTAATTAATTAATCTGGGTTATATTTACAGCTTTCTTAAGGAATCCTTCCGATCTTAGGAATATAGCTTTAGGAAGGTGGTGCTCCTCGAGGTATTCTTTCATAACCCTACCTGATTAATTAATAGCTTTATAATACGATAATTAATATATGATCATTTTGATCATAATTATTATCGTTAACCCCTTTTAACCCTACAAGCCACACAGAGGAGTCCTCTGTCGTGTCCCACCCTGATACATATCTGTGTTTTCTTTTGAACCTTCCACAAGCTAAGCAGAAATATTTGTTGAATTTGCTTTTACAGAGTTCACATTACTTCTTGATACTCTTTTCCTGACTCCTGCACACACGCAGGAAATTCATGTGTTGACGACGAAAATAAAAAAGACCCCAAATTTAAAAAATGCCACAAAAGTGCACTCTTGTTGGCTCCAAGGCATCAAACAAGATGTCTGTCTGTGGTGGAATGACATAATTATTCTGTGTTTATCTATTTTCTTACTGTTTTCAATTCTTTCTTTTTCTTTTTAAAGTTAATGTTTTGTTTTCAATGCCATATTTTATGATTTAATGGCAAAACATTTTGGCTCCATACTCTTCCAGTGGAGAAAACCTGATTAGTACCTTAAAGGCTAGGAAATTAGCTGGCCTATACATGCCTCTAAATACTTGAATCATTTACTTTGTGCTTTAAGTAGAGTAATACTTATACTTTAAATCTAAATCACATAATAAAACAGTTTTAAGCAGGGTTCTGAACTGTTTCACCATAAACACACCAAAGCTTTCTGTGCACTGGTGCTCCTTCTATTTTATTCACCACCGATGAACAGTCTCATTAATGTTTTCACAAATGTGGCCAAAGACCTGTGAACCTGTTTTAAACATTACCCATGTCAATGCACATCCATTTTAAGACTTATTTTCTGTGTTGGACCCACTGAGATCACATTTTCACCACTGATGATTGTGGTTTGGAAAATCAATCTCCAGTGGGTGACTGTGAAAACTGAGATATTTTTCACAGCTGAGAGGCCACCTTTCTGACATCTTCAACTCTGTGATCAATCAATACAACATATCTTAGACTTACTGGGTTCTCTCGACATATAACTTTACAGGGTTAAACCCGAGAATCGCCTCAGATCTCAAATATGGAGTAACGACAAAAGACCCATAACCCATTGAAGCTGCTTCTTGAAACCAGCACCTGTTCTTGTCATTTCTGTTGTCACATGACAAATTAAAACAGCAATTTTTCACTCAGGCTTTGTTACCTCCGCCAAGGGAGGAGGTTATGTTTTTGCCAGCGTTGGTTGGTTTGTTGGTTGGTTTGTTAACAGGATTTTTTTTAAAGTAATTGACAGATTTTGATGAAATTTTCAGGAGATGTCAGAAGTGGCCCAAGGAACAATCATTTCGATTTTGGTGGTGATACTGATCACCGTCTGGATCCAGGAATTTTTTATAAGATTAAACTGCCACATGTACACTTGTAATGTAATGATTACAAGGCTCCACAAGACGGGGCTGTCTGTGTGGTTTTGAGTTTTGTCTGTGTACGTGTGGGGATGAGTGCAGCGCGATGACATAGGTGCGTCAGATGGGAATATTGTCATCGATGTTATTGTTCAAATGGGAATGTTGTCATCGTTGATTTGTAAAGAGGTTTTTAAAACCTCTTTTAACATTTTTAACATTTTTAAAATGATCTGATAAACAGTAAAATGACAAAAAAAGATGCATATGAATAATTAACCAATAAATGCACAACAAAAGCTCAGTCTCAGAGTTCCTCAGAGACTCCTTAGAGGCGGCGTGGGGCTCAGCTGGCATTCGCCATAAGTCAGCTATAAAATGCTTTAGCTGCACAGTTGGCCATGTTGGGACATGTTAGGAGCCAAAAATGAAGGAAATCAGTGGGACTCGTCTGTTATTGGGTCTCTAATCCGTCGGCTGGTGTCCTGTTTCTGCAACAGGCAGCTGATGATGGGGAGCTTTGTCTGCCAGAAGTGCATCTGACTGAGGAGTTAATCCTTCACAATCCACAAAGATTACAGTGTTATTGTGGCTGCTATAAGTCACATCTCTGTTACTGTCTCTGCTTGTCTTAGGGTCTCTTTGTTTCTCTGGATAACATTTTTAAAAATCTGATTTTAATTGAATGCAACATCATGAAATGTGTGTAAGATCATCAAACGAGTGTTTTCTGTTGCTGGGTTTTGTGACACTGTGCGTAAATGGATACCAGATTTGCCGAACAATACAATAATACAGTTGTATAATACAACACAATTGTTCTGAGGCCATAAATCTTTTTGGTTTTCTGATGTTTATCCTTGTTCATGCAGCAGCTTATAAACTCTGCTCCTCTTTGCTCTGTTTGACATGTGTTATTCAGATTTTCTGTCCAACATTTGCTTTTAATCGTCATGTCCAGTATATGTACAATCCAGAAGGAAACTGTTTGGTGTATTTAGAATGTTTTTCCTCTTGAACACTGTGTTCTCTCTTAGTGGTTTCAAAGTCTTTACACACTGCAAACATATTTAACGAAGCAGAAGTTTAATACTTGCATTTCTGCATCCAAAGCTATACAATTTCATCCATGAGGAACTGAACGACTGTTGAAACTTAAAACCAGCCACTGGCGACCATCAGCCAGCCTGAGTGGAGTTGAGACATTTCTCACAGCTCCAACATGACAAAAATGATTTGTGAATGCAGTCTGTACTGGGCTTACGACAACATTAATGTTCATTTGGAGTTTTGTTTGTGGCCAGCCGATGAATACAAATCAAATATTCACACTTATTGTTGCTCAGTTTTGGTCTCCACCTACTCCTGAGGAAGATTGTTGTGAAAATTTGTGTTTCAGTTTGTTTGTTTGTCTGTTTGTGCCAAACAAGGCCTCTCACCACAGATATAATAATTTGATCCATTACTTGATAGAAAAGATATTGATGTATAGTAGATTTGTGAGCTGAACTAAATTTAAATTTGACATCACAGGAAGTAAAATGTCTTGTTTTTTTAATTCATTAAAATATATTTAATTATTCCAACTATATTCCATTAGAACGGAAAACCGTATCTGTTTTTGAAGACTCTATTGTATGTATGTATTCTATGATCTATTGTAAGCATCTTAAAATACTGAATTAATGCAACACATCAATCTCTCACGCTCTCAAACAAAGCTAACTTATCGTATTAAACATGAAAACTCGTGATAGTCAGTGTAATTTTCTCCATTCTGTGTGTGCATCTTCCTGCCTCTCTCATTCTTTCTGCAAACCGGGCATTTGTCTTTTACGTAAACATGTTTTATCTCAACAAATTTGACAGTCTCCCCTGCAGCCTTCCTCTGTTACCTTTGGCAGGTACTGTAGGCCTCCACCCTGTTTGTATTTTCTTTAACACAATAAGCGGCTGATTAGAGGACTGGAGGGAGAAGAAGATTAAGAGAGATGCACAAAGAGGAAGAAGGGTACGATAAGCAGATGGTGAAGATGTGTGTTTACAGGAAGGACAGAAGGAAACTAGATGTTTGATAGTGAGGAGAGGGTGGAGGATATCCAGACATTCAGATGTAGGATTATTTAAAAGTTTAACGATTGGGCTCAGGCTGAGGCCGGCTGCTGCTTCATATTCACAGAGATATGAAAGTGGTGCCAATCTTCTATTTAACTCGTTACTGTACTGTGAGCCATTACATATTGCCCCCTCCTAATCTAGAGTTTAATCTCCCAGATCTGGATTATGATCCAGACCCAATCCATGATTCAAATCTGGATCCAATTGCACTCAAAATGTAATCAACTCCTGGTTGGCCCGGCCTACACAACATCCTCCAACTGTCATTGGCGTAGGTAATTAATTTCCTTTCAACACACAGTAAAATCTGTGACTGTTTATGAGTGAAATGTTATTCTTGTGTGTGTCTGTTTCCATTATATTGTTTGTGCTCAGCCTGACTGAAGTTGCAGTACAAATTAACAAGTACAGATGCAGTTTGAGAGGGGAAAGGATTACAGAAAGGACTTTAAATCTGAATCATCAGGAAGCCGTTACCAAATGCTGACTCTCTCTCTCTCTCTTGAGGAATTATTGTTTGTAAATAATGACTAAACATCCCCAGAATCAACTTTCTCAGGACTGAAAAACTGTTTTGGAAAAGCAGCCAGTTCCCACAACCTCCACCGCGTTATTAAAAAGTATCTGAGTATGAGTATGAGTATCTGCAAAGCATGCACTGCAAACACCTGCAATATCTGCAGATGGAAACTAAGTTATGATAAATGTTGATGAAATTAACAAGAAATGAGTGATGTCCTGGCAGCAGCTTAAAGAAATGACCACTGATCCATGATTTTTAAATTATGCATTTTTAAAGTTGCTCAGCATATATATGACATTAATTCTGCTGTGTAAAAGAAATAAAATGAAGTTACACAAGCTTCCTACTATTTATGGATAGTACCAGGTACAGGGTTATTAAATCACGTGGTATTGGATCAGTGTGTGTACTCATCGATACCCCATCAAGTTTTTTAGGATATATTGAAGGCATTTCCGATATTAGTATCTGTATCATGATAGTTTTTAATTTTTTGTTCACAGTATTTTAACTCTCCACATGAGCAACTCAAATGAAAATAAAAATATCAGCTATTGTTGTACTTTTCTTCATTTTGAATAGTGATCTCAGTTTAAACTACTACAGCATAAGCATCTGTCTCGACTAGCAATAAAGGTCAATTTAACCTAAACACATTTATTCAATCTTTATAACCTCCTTTTTGGTTGAAGCCACACATTTTGTTTTTAAAACGTTGTGAAATAACCCTGAAAGTCAGCCTTTAAATGTGGTGAAACCCTCTTCCTAATGACAGGTGAGAGTTAAGATATGATCAACAGCGGTCAGAAGTACACAGACTTCGTGCAAAGAATCTACAAAATGAAACCATTGACTGAGACTTCAGATGACAGTCATACTATAATAAGTGTAATTCTGAAGGAGTGATATGATATGAGGGAAAAACTAAATAGGAGCGAAGGAAAGAATGCAAGATAGAAGAGAGTGAAGAAAGAGAAGAGAAACATTTTCCCACACCGAAACATGTTTTCTCAAGTTTTACAACACTTTTCCTTCCTGCTTGTTGTGTTTGTGTGTGCGCTTGTGAGTGTGCACTTACTGTAGTGTTACCCTCACCGTGCCAATAGGCATTAATGACTAACCATAAAACCTCAGAGGGAAAACACATTAACATTCCTTCTTCTTTTAAATGAGATTTTCTAACTTTTACTAATCTGGGTTCCTGCTGAGTTCAAGCAAACCGTAAAATTAAGTTCCGTATAAAGATACAAAATGCTGCAAAATGATATGCATTAAATGTTATCTTGTTAACTGTGAGCATCATGAAAATGGAGGATGTCATTGGTTTGTTGTTTAATGCTGATTATTTTTATTCTGAGTACATGCAGACCAGAAAATAAGAACTATTGAGCTGCTGTAAAGATTTTCCAGTTTGATATGAGGTCAAACACCGGACCAGTATGACAAATTTTCATTCCACTTCACTCACCAGCCATTGAGCCCATAAATGGGAGTGTACCTGCACCACAATCCATCAGAATTTTCAAAAATTGAAATTTTTGTTTTCTATGTATTTCTATGAATTTTTTCTAGAAATATTAGATAATTTTCCATCGTTAGGCCTCTAAAAAAATCATAAAAACAAAATCTGCTCTAACTCTTGTTTTTTGACGTTACACTAACTCCTGCTTTCCTCCGTTGTTCTTCCTGACATCAGTCATCAGACATCAGTGGTGTTAATGGGTCTCCATTAGAGCCAGAGAGAAAACACACGAACAATCCTCTCGACCCCGCTTCAGTCTCCCTCCCTTTTCCACCTCTGTTTTCTCTCCCTCCGCCTGTGTTTGTCTTTCCCAGGAGGCAGGAAGTGGCCGGCTATTCTCTTTGTCTCTGTCAATCATTTACTGCCTCTCCCTTCAGCCAAACCAATCACAGGAGAGGGGGATGAACTCCGAGTCATACTGTACAGACACTCTTATGTCCAGTTTACCACTGGTAAAGCTCATTAATCACTCATTACTCACGACAGAATGTTTTTATTTGTTGGGGTAATATTCCCAAAAACAGCGACTACAACCCACTCTCTTTTGGCCAAAAGTCAGAAAAGTCTGTTTTTACTTTTCAAGTTACTGAACTGTTGTTTTTAATTTGTCCTCGGCAAAATAAAAGAAGAAATTAAAAGGAGCTCTGATCTGAATAACTAGCCTGTCCTAAAAAATCACACAAATATTGGTGGATCTGGTGTTGGAAAGATTTAACTTCAAACTACAATTTAATATTTATGTTAACAAAAGTATCATCATCATTTAAATGACAATATCTGTGCAAAAAAAAAAAAAGACAGTAAAATGAGGTCCCACAATACATCTGAGAGGTCACAAGGTGGCTAAAAGCATAATAAGAGGAGAATTTCTCTTCCACATATTTGTTTGACTTTAATCTAATTACTTTCTTGTGAAATACTGATACTTTCACCTCTGTGGGTCTGTAAAAATGCTTTAAAGTAAACAATTTGACTGTGGAAAAATTGCTCACTGATGATGATGATGATGATGATGACCATGACGTGCAATAACTTTTTAAGTGGTTCCAAGTGGGACTGGGTCAGAATGATAACTCTTGGATAAAATAAGTCTTGCATTAGAGCAGAAAAAATTATTTTGTGTGTTAATGATGGCCGACGAGATTAAGGCGACAGTTCAGTTGCAACCCAAAATCGAAAAAGCATAGTTTTCTTCTTACATGTCGTGCTGTTTATCCATCGAGATTATTTTGATATTTAAGGTGAACTGTCCCTTTAAGAATGATATAATTTATAGTTTAGAAATCACCATGACACTGAGGCTATCAGGCACAAATTCCACTAGTTTTTTTGTCCGTGTTTATTGTGCTGCAGATTCAAACCTGCTGATTGTCCTGGTTATAATATTCAGCACTACATTTAAACAAAGAGTCTGAGGTTCATCTCCCCACTGATGCCAACAAGGTTTGATGTCAAATTCTATTCATTTTCTGCCTCTAGTGTCACGTTTTGGGTTGTTGCAGTGTGGTAAATGAGAGAGTGGTGCCATTTGAAAAAAAATTTTTTGGGTACCTACTAACCCACTTCCTCTGGTCGCCAACACAAACACAGTCACATGAGGACATCGCTGGACTAGTGTTACAACTAGCAGAGTAAATGCCTCCATGCTTTGGCCGGCTGCCCCTGTCAGAGTTCTGTTACGGTGATGACTGACACAGGTGTGGGAGTGAAAATCAGTTTGTTATTTAAAGGTCTGCACACTCCATCCTGTAAGTCAAAAGACACAGTAGACCAAACACTAAAAACGCAATGATTCATTGAAATCACATCCCAAAATACACACCAGGGTTGGATGCTTGATTTTCAGGTATCCAGATTTAGGCTATTTTTAGGTTGTGTACACCCGTGTCCGTTTGTTGGTTTGTTGGCAACATTATGCGAAAACTACTGGATGGATTGCAATGAAACTTGGTGGAAGGATGGAATTGTGGTGCAGATTTGAATAAAAGAGCAGATCCATGAATCTTTGTGGCTTAGACATGGTTCCAGGTGAGCTCACAGAAGAAGACAATTAAATTTCATAATCACGACATCCCTACCGGTGATATCGACCATGTGATCAGTTTTTCCTGCTGCAAAACATGATCATTGCATCATCCTTTAAAGGTCTGCTATTGGCCGGCCTCCACTCTGCAGGTTCACAGTTGTCTGACCCGAACACAGAGACACACAAATGCTCCTTTCATCACTTCTGCTGACATTCAGTTTGTAGATGGTTTCTCTGCACCACAAGCCACAGACAGGCAGAAACACAGTCAGGACTGTATGTTGACATTGTTACTCTTTCAGAGGCTTCAGCATTTTTTAAATGAGGCGAGACATAGAGGCAGGAATAGTGTAAAAAAGAAATTAAAAAAAGAGTATGTTTTAAAATGGAGAAAGAAGCCAAACAGAAAAAAAAACTAATAAGAAGTCATTCTCTTGAGAAAAACACATTTCAACTGTTGTGTAGCTCTTTATTCTAATATAAATGTGCAGTTTTACCTTCTGTAGGATACATTTCAAATGAAAATGAACTATTACAACTTTGAACGTGCAAATTTACTCGTTTCAAATGTCAAAAACACGTCAGTCTGTCTATTTCAGTTAAAATGTTTATTTTTATTCAGTTATTTCATTCAAAAATAGATTTTTCTTCACACTTGAACAACCCTTTGTGCCTCTCTTTAGATTTCTTAGTAATCAAGTGTATGTTCTGAGAAAATACTGCACATTTAAGAATATGTATATTTCTACACATAAATCTACACAGTACCAAAGAACTGACAGCTGAGGGTTTGACAGATCTCTGCCTACATGACCTACAGCACTACACACATGCACACCCACTCTGACCTGACTGTGTGCAGCTGCAAACACACCAAATTGTATTTTCATGAAAAATAACTGACACAGTGTAAAAGACCACAGCACTGTACTCAGCAGTATCAGTGTGTGTGTGTGTGTGTGTGTGTGTGTGTGTGTGTGTGTGTGTGTGTGTGTGTGTGTGTGTGTGTGTGTGTGTGTGTGTGTGATGAGCGTTGGTTTGAAATGTGCCGAGTTAATCCTCCTCGTGTCGGCTGAAAAAAACCACATCATTGTTGACAGACGATGGAGCCAAACCCAGTGACGACTGGAAATATTAATGTTGGTGTTATTGGCAGATGACATGTAAACACCGCGGGGTGAAATTGGCTCGTTCAGGATCACGTCGTAGTATTTTAGTGTGGTTTGGGAAAATCTAAGAGGGTGATATAAACAGAGAGCTCTCAGAGAGTCATTACCTCTGCCGACGCCACTGTCACTAAATCAGCGTTATCAGAGTTGTTCGATTAATAACAAACAAACAAACAAACGTCAGACTGTTACAGAAAAGTTGAAGAACACCGAAAGAACAGATTTCCAAAGCAATGCTAATTTTGTATCACTGTTATTGTATCACCCAGCACACACTATGGTGACGTCGCCATTGATGATGTCGCTCTACTGGGATCTACCAACACTGAATTCTTTGACTCCCAGGATTTGGAATCATGTGTTTATCATCAGTAGTTTATGAGTTATGAAAAACACGGTTTTCCATAAAAGCAGATCCGGATCTATTTTTTGTCTAGATATAACTTCATACCTTCCACATATAAATAAAGTCCATTTGAATGAATCTGAATCTGCATGATCTCAGCTACATATTGGTGGCAGTGTCATGTCTCTACACCTTTCTGTTACTCGGCTGTGACCCAATACATACTGACCGCCTCCAAATATGTATTTTAATCTCCCAGATCTGGATCTAACTCTGCATAGTGGTGGAACATCATGAGTTTTATTTTCATTAATCTATTATTAGTTTTCATGATATTGACAACATGTTGTTGTTTTTTTAAAAGGCCCAACCTCACAATGATCCCTGTATCTGTGTTAACAGTTAGATGCTAAATATATGTGAAATAATAGTTATATATTTTTTTATATCACAACACATCTCCTTCCTCGTTTTCTCTCAAACGTTTTCTTGTGTTTGCTGACTCATCTTTAACTCACACTGAAAAAAAAACCCACTTTCATATCATGAGTCAAAAGTGTACGGGTGTGTGATCATGTTACACATCTTCTGATTCCTGTAAGTGAAATAACTCTGGACGTACCAACACACACACACACACACACACACACACACACACACACACACACACACACACACACACACACACACACACACACACACACACACACACACAGAGTGGAATAACATTATAATAGAGAGTCTGGTGTGGTCTGAACAAATCCTCTAACATGAACCAGACCTGCTACATAACTAACTGTTGCACACAAGCCATTCTTAGTGAGTGATGCATTATGGGTGTGTGTGTACTGGCTTGGGGTCCAATCTTTTATCGAAGCTCATTGGAATCTGACACATTAGAGAAAACACATGTTGTAGCTCAGACACATATTATCATCTTTATAGTGTATTAAGAATCTGAATCAGAGATACTACTTTACTTTTTTACTTACTTTACTGATCCCTCCATCCCCTATTATTTAAGTGCAGGTTATTTTCTTAGCTTGTTCTGTCCGATCGACAGTCTAAAACTCAAAAATCATCAATTGACAACCACACTAAACGGCTAAAAGCAATTCAGGATGTGCTATTTGTGCTTACATCGTCATTTAAAAGTGTTTTTCTTATTGCTTTGTTGCCGATGAAGCTCAGTCCACATGGAGTGGACACTATTCTAAAGACAGAGGAGACAAACTCAACAGTTGTCCCAGAGATCTCAGCTGTGCTGTGTTGCTCACTGTAAGACAAATGATTTGAGTACACTGCCCTCAGGTGGTGATGAGCCTTACTGCACTGATGCCTGTGAGTTTACCAAAATACAGGGTGGTGAGAATGACGGTCGAACTGATCCTGATCCAGGTTTTGACCGTAAACATCACATCTGAATCATAATACGAACTCTTCATTTATATTGTTTTGTGAAGAGTCAAATATTAATCTAGACTTTAAACCAAAATCTGAACATCTACAATTCCATGACAGCTGAGGGGGATCATGTGACGCCATCGAAAACTCTGGACCGTGTGGTGATTTTTGCCAAATACTTTTAGACGTAATTATTATTCAGAAGTTTGTGAGGGAGAATAAGATCATTAAACAGTTTTTAGAACATGACGGGGCACTAAAATTCTCCTATGTAAACCTCAATTATAACACCAAAACTGATTAAATATATATGACTATGCAGAGAGAGACTATGTTTTGATTGGACAATACAGAACTAGGAGCTTCTATCAAACTACTACTACTGCAGTTTCCTTGTTTACTGATATAAAGCTGCAGCAAAAGTTCAGTCAGGAAGACTATTTCTTTGCACTGTTTAGCCATAGTTTCTTCCTCATACCTTCCTGTCATTCACATATACTCACATATACTCAGTCTAATGTCCTGCTGTCATTGTCTGGGGCTGTCGACTCAGATATCAGCTGTTCTCATGAGCTGGTCACATCTATCCAATAGCACAGCAACACGCCTTCATTGTTAGCCTATCATCTCGCTGCTGTCTTCTCAAATATTATTCTCTCTGTTCCTCTAGTTCATTCATGCCACTGTTATATGCTCACCCTCCACCTCAGATTCATCAACTTCATCATTCCATCAGCCTCATCAGTCTCAGCAGAGTCATCAGCCGCCGCCACCACAGTTATCGTTATTTAATTCACTTGCCTTTCCTGATTCAACTCAGGCGTCGCGTACATTTTTGTTCTGCAAGCTCGTAGCAACCCTGACGCTTCAAACAAATGTAGAGAAGCGAGACAAAGGAAATAAAGAGGATAAAAACACACAGTGTGGCGTGGATACTCACATGGAATGGTGTGTTGTTGTTGAGGTGGTCCTGACTGACGGGTGAAGCTGCAGGATGACAGTCCAGTGACACCCGGTCCCGACACGCAGCGTGACACGTGTACTTACAACCTGCAGAGAAATAAAAAGATTAATGGTTTCAGTGATGTGAATTTAAATCAAGTATTCAAAGGCAGGAAAAGGTTCATCTTTATCTGAAATATCAAAGGTGACGTACGTCCAGGTGTGTCCATACACACTCTGTGTGTGGTCTGTAACGTATATGCAAATAATCTTCTGATATCGAGCTCCCCTTTGCAAATGAAACCCAACCATATGGAAATTCTAACGTGAACTACGATGGAGGAGTTATCATTTAATTTGACAAAAACACCTAATTGTTTGGTTCATCTCTTCCATGTGGATTACATGTTAACCCCTGGAGTTTGTATGTGTATCATTGTGATGTATTGTTGGTGACGATACTTTGGGTTTGAATAACACACACAAATTGACAAAACATAGTTCAGTCTATCACTCCACAGTGCTACATCACTATAATACGGATGAAAAGTGAATTCTTAACAGGCCAAAATAAGGTGATAAATTCGGTTTGCTGAAAAATCAACAAACAAACAAATAAATCAATAAGTAAAACAACCAATTGTTCAAAGAAATGTTGGGATATGAACACATGTTGAGAAACCCTGATTCTTTTTATGCATCATTGATAGTAATGCTGTAAAAAAAAAGCCCATTAAAAGTTGAATAAATTCATGGATCCACCCATTTATGGATCCCATGTGAGTTGTAGAGCTGAACTAACAAATGTGATTAATCGATCGATCAGTCAATTAATCTTTCAAGTTATTTATCAAACAAAAGTGGAAAATATTTGCTGGTTCCAGCTTCTAATATATATGTGAGGATTTCCTGCTTTTCTCTGCTTTACATCAATGTGAATTGAAAAAACAAACAATACAACAATACAACAAACAGTATCAAGACACTTGTTGAGATTTTTCATGATTTTCTGGCATTTTAAAAATCAAAACAGAAAACTTAAAAGAAGAAAATGATTACATGATCATCATCTTATGATTTCAACGCACAAATAAAAACACAAAGCTTTCAACACTGGCCAGAATCCAGCAAAGCCATTAAATGTTATATTATATGATAAGAAGAATCATATATGATGCTATGCTAAGATGCTAACAGACGCCTACTGTACATGTGTGTGCATGTGTTCCCGTGATCCTACCTGGTGACCTCTTTTTCACGTGCTGTCCGACTTTATCCGACAGTTTGCACATGGCTGCTCCCATCTCCCATCTTCATCACACACACACACAACTCAACGTCGTCACTGAGATCGACAACATTACATCACCGCGTCCCCTCTCACACACACACACACACAGAGGAGTAAATACACACACAGTACCAACACACTATCTCCCTACAGCGTATTCCAGTGTCTCTGGTTCTTCTTCTTCTTCTTCTTCTTCTTCTCCTCCTACATTCAGTGTGTATCAGTTTTCACATGCTGATTTGCGTGGCCACCTTTCTCCCTGCCTCCCTATCTGTGTGTTGTTGTGCTGAGTGGGTGATTTAACAGTCAAATGGAGGCCACAGTGTGATGGACACACAGACAGAGGAGTTAGGATGTAGGACTGCTGACTCAGTCGCCCTCTCTCTCTCCTCTCCTCTGTTTCTCTTTGCTCACTTACGTAGCTTGTTATGACTAGTGTGTGTTTGTGTGTGTGTGTGTGTGTGTGTGTGTGTGTGTGTGTGTGTGTGTGTGTGTGTGTGTGTGTGTGTGTGTGTGTGTGTGTGTGTGAGAGTGCGAAGTTTCCGGCTGCCATTCATCCGCTAACGCTTACATCCCTCTGACAATGAACTTGATCCACCGGGGAAGAGAGGACGAGGCATCCGCATGCCTCCATTAATAGAAACATCCATCCATCCCATAATACACAATGCATATGTTTATTATTGGTGGATGTGAAAACATAGAGTCACATATCCAAACCACAAAATATCTCAATGACTATCAGCTTATTTTGGTATTTGCTGCTCACCTCCCCTCTAATCTCAGACTGTGATTGGCCCCGCCCTGATTGTTATCACCTGTGTCCTTTTAGCCCCTCCTCCAGTTATATTTAGTCTCTCTTCCTCTGACAGTTCCTGATGTAACCTTGTGTCTCTCATACCAGCCCTGCTCTAGTGTTTCCCTGTGTGTCTTTGAGTCATGCATTTGGGTCCAATTCAGAATCAGAGCAGAATCACTATGACTCTAAATATTAGAGGCTCATGGTTTCCAGATGATGAATCCTACAGATTTTTTGTTTCGATCCCCTGACAAACCCTCAAGCATCACCATAAGGTTGACTTTTCTGGTTTAAAACAACTCCAGCTGAATCATGCTGTCCAAACATTACGTCATGGCTCCGTATCTGAAAGCATGAGAAGTAAAAATGAGAGAAAAAGTGACATCTTTTTATCATTATGTTTCTCCCTCTTCCTTCTGCTGCTTTTCTCTTCCTCCCCTCTGCCTCGTCTTTCCTCTCTCTTCGCTGTCTCGGGGATAAAAGCTTTTCCCAGCCGACAACGATTGATCAGACTTAATCAGACAAAGGACACACACAAGCCTTTTGTGCTTTTACAGTAGAGGCAAGAATTATGGTCTTCTAGTCTATAAATATTGAACCTCCTATTAAAAATAAATATTGTGTTTTACTGATGAATGTGTGTATATACTTTTTATTTTTGTAAAAGAATCCTAACCTTTTTAAATTTAACAGATCTTTTAGTAAATGGATTTATGAAAGCATTTGTCTTGTCATTGAAAGTGTATAAAATATTAAATCATAAAATCACTTTCAGACAATATACAGCTTTCTGTCTGTAGTTCATTTGCTTATTTATATCATGATTTGTTGAGTGTATAAACATTATAGAATTTACTGTATTTGTTGACAATTGTTCCATATATTTTATGAAACCACATTATAAATATAATAAATATATAGATATATAATTCTATATATATATATATACATAATATTCTGATGAATCTTAAAATTTACGGACGCACCCAAAACAAATACCGGACTTAAACTGAGACTGGCTCCAGCTGGCTGAAGTGGGGCGGAGTTAAACATAATTTGTTTAACCCCTCCCACTGTGTTTGTGATTGGTTGAGCAGTTGAATTGGGTGGGGTTAAACATTAATTTTGTCTGGATGCTAGCTCTGAGCGTTGAGTCACTTGCTGATAGCTATTAATAGGCTAATGTTAGTACATTCAATAAGACTGTGGCAATAAGATTAGCTGCTAATCTTTATTTGTATCAGATTTACCTAATTATATCTATTAACAAAGCAGACAAAAGTAATTCCTCACATTTATATGATAATAAATCAAACATTTTTTGCGTAGCCTTGTGAATTTGGCTGCACCAAAGATTATAACAAAAACATTGTGTGACATTTATGTTCTCCAAACCTGTGTTGGGGCAGTTCTCCTCATGACATCATTAGCTAAGAAACTGGTAGGCCTTTTTTATTCTATGAACTGCTTTATTCAATCCTGGTCAAAACCAACTCCAAACCATTGAAACCAACACATGACACAACCATACTTTAACAATTAAACCAATGAAATCCTGGTGGTGGGATTAAATTAGTCAAATAAACCAATCAAACCACAGTGGGTGGGATTAAGCTCTCAATATTGAACCCTGCCCTGTTCTGCAGACTCCAGCCAGGTATATTTGTGTAAACCACCACACAGAAGGCTCTTATTGTGAAAGTCAGCAGGATCTCAGCTCAAAGGTCGAAGGTCAGAAACCACAAACTGGACACACTCAACAGTTTTTGCTCCCCTGTGTGAATTTTCTTTTAGCACCGACTCTCTAATCAGGTCTGTGTGTGCAGAGAGAAGCACAATGAACCTTCAGCTCCTCTAACACTCACCTGCTGAAACACACACCATTTCACCTCGGCCGCTCATCCAGCACACACAGCTCTGCAAACTATCGATCTATTGGGGTGTATTATTCTTAAAAATGGCCTCTACCTCCATCCGTCCACCTGCGGAGGTCAGAGGTCAAAGACAGCTGGAGCACAGGACCAGTGAAGATAGGGATCAGCTGAGTGTTGTTGTTATTTGCTCCAGCTAGCTGCTAGTATCTGATTTAACTCATTTACAAAGTGCACATGGCAGAGTTTTAGATTCCTTGCTTTTATAAATGTTGCAACCTGGAACACAACAGTATGACATATCACCTACACTGCATGTTTATGGACTGTGGGAGGAAGTCGCAGCAACAAACACAGACACAGGAGGAACAAAACTCCACACAGAGAGGCTCCAGGTCTGGATTAGAACGTTTTTCATTAAGTGTTTAGGTGCAGATGACATCGATGCTTTAGTGAAGTAGTACATTAAGGTTGATGTCCAAATATTTGTGGTTTGAAATGTGTAAAGAAAACATTGTGTTGGCTCGAGTTCATTATCTGCAAATGCTTTCACAGTGGTTAGAAGACAAAGACAGGTGTGTGTGTGTGTGTGTGTGTGTGTGTGTGTGTGTGTGTGTGTGTGTGTGTGTGTGTGTGTGTGTGTTAGGACAGGTGTTTGCTATATATACGGCAGCCATCTGTTCTTTTCTGCTTCTTTATATAATACTCTTCATCTCTTTCTTTCTGCACGTGGTGTTCCTTTCTCAGGTGGTTTCATCATGAAATCAAAACTGAGCCAGGAAGAATAAAAAGTAATATCCTATTTCTACAACACACACGCACTCACACACACACCACAAAGGCAATGAGCCACACCTACTAAGAACCTGCAGACACAACGCACGTGGCTGATACTGGAGACACACCTGTAGGCTTTGTTTTCATTTTTAAATCACTTTGAGCCTAATTTAATGAAGGTGCAAATAAGTTTAAACTTGTTTTTCTCTTTATCTTTTTAATATCTTGTTCCTCCACGTGATATTTTCTGTTTCCTGCTACCAGACATGTTCAGCACAGTTTACAGTAAACAGGAGACAGAAAGTAAAAAAGTGTGAATGAGCTGATTATAGAGGAGATCAGCCTGTGTCTCATTATTTTTTTTAAAAAGAAAGAAAAAAAAAAAGTCAAGATGGAAACAAAAGCTGTAAACTCACCAGAGTTCCTACACAGCAGAATGAGCTCCAGTCGTCCGGAGCGTCGGATCACTTTTGGAAAGCAATAGAAAAATCCTGACACTCTCCTCAAAGTTTTGCCAAAGTTTTTGGCAAATCCCATTTCTCACACACTATCAGCCACACACACACAGACACACACACACACACACTGAATCCAGAGGTTCATTTAAATCCAAAGAGAAGCTGATGGAGATCCAAGCTTTGGACAGAATCATCCTTCACTGCCACCAGTGATCGGTCTCTGCTCAGATCTGCACTGGTCCCACCCACACACACTGACCCCACAGTTGTGTTTGTATGCATAAGTGTGTGTGTGTGTGTGTGTGTCAGCTGCCATCCCTTGTTTGTTCAGTCACAGTGACAGTTTGGCTCTGCGAGAGACAAGATACACACACACAGACACACACAGAGGAGGTGAAGGCAGCTTCAGTATTTTGCACAGTGGTTCAAAATGAGCCTCCGCTTTCACAACGTGATTATATGTCGGTTTGCAGATGATCGGCTCTCATTATGAAAACATCAACCTGATCGATACTATAAATAGTCATTAATAATTGTGATTAACAATTTTCTTCTTTTATTATAGTCTAATCAAAGTTTAAAACTCCAACTACACCTTATGAGGAGGAGGAGCCTCTGATTGGCTCTGTCTTGTTTAACATCAAATGAAAATAGGACATTTCTGTTCGATCCAGCTGTTCTCATGAAGATGAATGGAGGTGATTCTAATGACTGCGTTCAATAATTATGATTGGCTCAAATGTGTTGCCGGATTTGTTTCCTCAGCATTGCAACATTTTCTTCAATTTCACAATATTTATTTCGTAAAGTTTAACGAAAAAAATGTGCGATAATGATAATAATTATCCAGATAATAATCTGGATCTACTACATTACAATTTATCTAACATGGTTATCCAACATGGTTACCTAACATGTCGTTTTACTTTGACAGGTGGTCATATGTTCCAGCAGATTTCCATTATTCAGTGTGTTTTCACATGTTTGATTTCATTTCATTTAACAATTTAATTCATCAGGAAGCGCTGAAATGGAAAACAGTTTGCCACATTCTGGGAAGGTGAAGAAGCAGATAACTGGCTACATACTGGATTCAGTGGCATCTCATCACAGGTATACAGTATATGAGTATCAGCTGATCCATCATGTCCTTCTAGTTATTCATATTATGAGTATGAAATTAGCTCCATGTCCCCAAACAGGATGGAAGCCATTTGGAAACGTCAGTATCATTGAGGCTTTATTATGACGTGTGCTTGTTTGGCAGATATGTTACACACTCCTGCAACAAATCCCACGTGAATCCCACAAATCTCATCCTTTATTTCCCTCATTTGGATACAGCTGCACCAGTGAACGCAGCATCTCTTGCTCAGAGTGATACTGCCTCTTCCTGGTTCTAACAAGCAAGTGCAATAAATCCTCCTGCAGATGTAAATCAGTTTGTCTCTGCTGCTGCAGTGAGCCACAGTGGGACATGACACTGAAAATTGATCTGTACTTGCCAAGATTTAAAATCTATATCTGGAAACATGAGACTAATTATCTTGTTTTGAAAGTTATTTACTTTTTTTTTAAAACTCTAGCCTTCTTACTTCTGGACTGAACGACGATGTTGCTACATGGACGGATCATTTCATTAGCATTGAGCCATTTTCTCCTCAAAGTCAGTGTTTATATCTTGTATTTTAGCAACTCTTTTTTTTTGCAGTGCGGATGATTGTTCGGCCGTGGTGAAGGCGTGCACCATTCTAGTTAGCTTCACATATTATTGGGTATCTGAACTTATAATAATGCATCATAATTTATTGTCTGATATTTCCATTGATGATCTGAAACTGCAAAGTAGCTAAAAACTGTCAAATATTTGTCATCAAAGTGTAAATAAAGCAGTAATAAAGTAGTATATACCTGAAGTATATACTACTAAGTATATACTTATATATACTTATACTTATATATATATATATATATATGTCACTGATATATGTTTACACCAGAAGAAAGTGAATATTTTGCTGTTGTGTAACTGCTTGCATCAGTACCACAGAGCTTTTAGAGACACTTATGTCCTCAACCCAACCAGGACTAACAAACACACACACACAGCATCTGGTGCAACACTAAACCCGAGCAGACAAAGACTTCCTGATCTCTGCGGCAGGTTTCTGTTACTTTATCTGCTAGAGAATGAGACAAAGAGACAAAGGGCAAGAGACCCACAGGGAGAGTGACAGGGAGAGAGAGAGAGAGAGTGAAACTATCCTAATCGGCCTCATCTGACCCACTTTGATAGAAACACACCTAAACAAGTCATTTTCATATTAATTAGCTGTGATGGAGAGCTTGGATTTCTGCCTTTACTGGTCAGTAAAATAAAATGTGTCCACTATAAAATATCCCACCATAACCATGACTATAAATCTTGGTTCCCAAACGCCTACATTTAAACTGGTAAGACGATGAGGTAATTGTTGACAGTAGAACGTCATAGAATAATGACAGCATCAGCTTTCAGATTGATTCCCTGCTTTCATGTCTCCATTAGACACTGAATGAATGAGTGTTGTTGTTGTTAGTAGTTGTAGGAAAACAGGAAGCAATCCAGTTGTCTTTGCAACAGCGGGGCCAACAATAATAGCACTTAGAAACACTGTGGAGTGTCCGTTTCCACTTCAAGAATGATTTGAATGCAAGGTACGGGAGCTTATCATGCTGCAACCTAAGAAGACACATATGCAAAACACAAAGGGAGACATGCAAACACAAGCAAGCATCAATTCTGCAACACAATGCACAAGGTGTAAAGCAACCAGAGCGTACAGCAATGGGAATGTAATGAGTGTAAATCAGGCCTCGAGTCTGCAAAGTTTGGACATTTAAACTCTCAGGAAATCTCTAAATTAAAATGACAAAAAAACAATAAACACATTAAAAAAAAACAGGCAGAAGCTGGTAATTTATTGTTTTATGAGCAAAGTAATCAATGTAAAATTGAAACTCATCCTGGAGACACAGACCTCTGCAAAGTTTCATTGTGTTTGTTAAAAACTTTATCAACTACAATATTGTCATGAGATTCTTTTGAACTCTCCAAAATCTGGAGATTTTCATTTTTATTTATTGACTCAAATTTAAAAAATTGAGATGACAAAAATCTGTGAACAGGAGAATCGAATATTTGTCTTGAAATCAGCTCAAGAATCAGCAGCAACAAGTGGGGAGTAACTCGTACCTTTACTCTGCTACTGTAGAGTAAAGACTACTTTTTAATCCACTACATTTGACAGCTGAAGTAACTAATTACTGTTCAGGTTATAATTTTTCAGACCCCTCCTATGCAGGAGGGCTGATTTTGAATTGTTGTGTGAACCTAAAGGATGAAGTGTTCTTTTATTGTAGGGCTGGACGATACGACTTCAAATCAATATTACTTCAAACTTTCACCTCGATTATGATTATTGATTATTTATCTTATATGTGTTTATTTACACTGCCTGCAGAGTTATCTGAAAAAGGTCTGTACTATATATGCAGAGCTGTTAAAACTGGGATAATTTTCTATAATAGTAAAACACTGACAGGGAACATATTCCTGCACAATGAGTACTTTTAGTTTTGATTTGAATGATAATACTGAGATACTTTTATGTTTTGAAGGCAGGTGTTTCACTTATAGTGTTTCTCAGTGTGATGCTGGTACTTTGAAGTAAATGATTTGTCCACTTCTTCCACCGCTGTCATGGACTTCAGTGTGAAATCCTGCATTGGCTGAGCCTCCTTGCAGCATGATAAATTAATTTTTAAAAGAAATAACTGAGCAAAGCTGCTGCTGCTGCTGTTGCTCAACTGACTTATAAGTGACTGTGTTAATAAGTGAACCCGTGGCTGACAGTCCTCTCTGGAGGGCGTTAACCATGGGATGTTTCACTCTTATTTTTTATATAAAATCAGTTTGGGAAGGTTTGGCGACAGTCAGATGGAGAAACAGGACTTCTGCTGGTTTCCTGAGAGGCAATCGACTGTGGAAACGGCTTTTAAATGAGCAGAAACATCAGCCCGCACACATACAGACACACACAGACACCAAGCATAACATAACATAATGGTAGAACTGACCGGAAACACAGAGCTCATTGTGCCGGTTTATGATCTGGGCACATAATGAGGTTAGAAGACTAAATGGATGAAGGCAGAGTAAGAAGTTTTAGTCTATACATGAGCCTTGATTTAGTGTTTTATATTTGATCATCTATAGGACAGTATGTTTATGTGTTGTAGGCTAAAAGAATGGAGTCAATAAAGTTCATAAAGGTCTTACTATCAGATCGGGTCCAGTCAGTTTTTTAGTTTGCATAGTTATTGTAGAACTGATCAACACACTTTTTACATTATATATATTTTCTACTTACACTGGTTATCTATTGCCATACTGTATTTATTTATTTGTATGTGCCCTCATCTGCCACACAGCATGCATAGTACAGGACCCCAAGGTCTATCCCTGCAGGTGGTGGGTCCACAGGCCCGACCACCACATTTTTGAGCTCCACCTAACGTCTGGCTCCAAAGAAGGTGCCCCGGTCTCCCAAAACCGGGTGAGGAGTACCAACTTCTTTAAAACCAAAGTCTTCACATCATTCTTAGTTCTTGTTGGTGTGTCTGGAGGATTACACAAAAACTACCACACGGATTTCCACCAAACTTGTCGGAGGAATAGAACAAAGGCCGGGAAAGAACCCAAAAGATTTTGGTACAGACTCAAATACTGTAAATCGACAGGATTTTTTCGTTCCTCATTCTGTGCCAGTCGTCTTCATAACTTGAGTGAGGCGTTCCAGCCTTCCTTGCTTTTTGTTTGTTTGTTTTTATTTGTTGTGTACCCTGTCTTTCGAACTCTGGATTTTTGCCTACTCCCGATCCTCACCTGCCTGTAAACCATTTAATGATTTTTCATTCTAATACATTAAATCACTGAACTATGAGCTTCGGCGTCTCCTCTTCCTCACCCTGTTTGTATCTTAGGTTAATTCAGTCCATCCGCTGATGACGACTGATGTGGCTGAAAGCTCCTGAAACATTAATGGACCTTGAGATAAGACTTCAAAATAATGGTGGCTGCATTAATGCGTAAATGTTTAACACACCGACCATGTGATCACAATTTCTCACACACAAAAAGACATTTATGTTTCTATTCAACTTTTTTTTTTATACCTTTTATACTTTTTAAAAATATTAAGCTGATCAAATATGAAAAAAACCTGAGGCTTAAGCAGCAAAACACCAGTTTACTAGTCTCTTGCTTATGAAATCAACAATACAATTACATTTCTATACAAATGAGGTAAAAGGAAGAAAAAGCAGCTTTGTTACATCATCAGTTTCCCTGGAATTCTACATTCCCTCTAACAAAAGAACCACGACAGTCATTCATACAAGGAAGAAAAGCCTTTTTGTGTTTCTATTGTTTGTCTGACAGAAGTGGACATGGAGGACGGTCCACCAGTCTGTACTCCAGGAGACACAGAGGCTTGTGTCGTATACCTGAACCGGTCTGTCTGCATACTGACTGCATTCCTGGGCTGCATTCAGAGCCCTGCCTATTACTGTCATTTAAACAGCTCTAAACATGTGCTGTCCGTGTGATATTATCTTTGAAATGATTTAAGAGTTTCCTGAAAGGTTCATCCGGATGTGAGCGAAGCAGGAAAGTGAGGTGAGCTATTTGGCTAATTTTAGACTCTCCATTAATCTCCAGGTATATTTTTTATAAAAGTCTAAATATGTGGTTATATTTTCCTGAAGAACTCTCCTTACCGACATGTAAACCTCTGAAGGGGCTTCTCTTTGGAGTCCCCCTTCCCATCACCCATCATCTGCAGACTCACCTGCACAGGTGAGACCTTGATGGAAGATGTAGTGGCAGCACAGATCGCACCATGTGTTCTCGCCGCCAGGTCCGAAGGTGTGTCCCTCACCGGACTCCTCCGTCACCCTGGGGTCCCTCTCTCCGGGCGTGAAGATGGTCCTCACATCGGGGGGTCTGAACCCCCTCTTCCTGCTCCGCAGTGCCCCTCCACCGTGACCTTCCACACCGTTTAAAGCGGCTTCTGGCTCGTCGTCTCTCTTCTCTTGGCTCGGTGATTTCACCTCCGAGTGTCCTCTCTCACTCCAAGCCGCCTCCAGGCTCTCCAGACTGGCCGGTTGAGGAGACAGGTGCCGCCGCACAACTCTCGCCACCACCGCGCCCTTGTTGGCCTTGGAGACCCGCATCTTTGCGCACGACGGCGGCCAAGTAGCCTCTGGTGGCTCGTTGAGTGTTCCGGGGGATTTGTGGATATGGACGGCCCGCACGGCTAATGCAGAGTCATCCGTGACCGAGCGCCTGGGGACGTATTTCCGAGCCTGGTGTACAACGTTATACATTACGCACCGTTCTCATAGTCCCTTCCGATACAAGTAGGGAAACGTGTCAAAAGGTGACAACCAGCTGGGACGTCATTGTTTCAAGTGACTGGAGCCGTGGTGCGCGTTTGTTGTCAGTAAGCAGGTTGCTGCGGTCTAAGGTGCAGGGGAACTGGTTGGATCTCATTTCAATGGGAAACATCGGAGCATAGCGCGAGCTGCCCGATACGTTCAAGAAAGTAGTACACGCCATATTCCTATAAGAAAAACGCAACTTTAAATATTCTGTTATTGTTGGGAGGCGTCATCACTTTGCAAACCTAATTTGAATATCTGTTAATCAAATGAATTGTCCTCTTTAGTTCGGCATGAATGACATCCATTACAAGCATATGTAATATCTAGTTTTTGGGCGGACTGTTGCTTGCTTAGCCAATTCCCAGTACATTTCGTCCTGTAAACTTAACCTCAAATTTGAGATAAATTACAGATTATATTATATTTATATATATATATTTTTTTTTTTTAAAAAGCCAACTTGCAAAAAAACAACAACAACAACTTGCAACGTATGAACTTAAAGTGTTGAAGAAATTTTTTAATATATTTTAGATTTTATTTTAGGGTTCATTATATGCATATTTAAAAAAACATAGTAATTTGTCACTGTGGGAAGTCGTTTCAGACATGCTCCTTACACAGAGAGGAAACTACCATCTTGCTGGAAGATTCCACACATAAATATCATTGAAAAATCCCTGTAGTCTCAAGGATTATCTTAATTTTAGTCATTTACTCACAGATTTACTCACACATTCATGGTACACACAAGTCAGCAGAATTACATTCAGCATGTTTTGAAAAATGAATTTTTTTTGCAACAGAAATGCAGAAAATAACACCAGCAACAATTACAGAAAATACCTTTCCCTCAGAGACCAAAACATGTACTGTTTTTTATGAAAAAGTGCAAGTGCTGAAAAATGATTTGTATTAAGAAAATACAGCAGAGAGTTTGCAGATTTTAAACATCATGATTACCCTACATCTCCCTGAAAAGCAAGAATACTAAGTGCTAACATTTTATGACATAACACTTAAATTACATAAATGTCCTTATCGGTGCTACAACGAAATTTTCATTTTGGCTTAGGGTCTTTGTAAGACTTTGTCGCACCATTGAGAGGAGTTTAACAATACAACCACTTATAGAGAGAAAACAGATTAACATGCATTAATATTTTCCTAATGCATACAGACATGTTAATGATTCTCAGGTCTGCATATAATGTGCATGTAAACTGAATTAGTGTCCTGAGTCTTATTTGTTTCCTACCCCTTGTGAACACTTAAAAACACCTTGATAAGGTGAGAGTTTCAGGAGTGATGATGGTGGGCAGCTGATCTGCGTTGGCAGTTCTTGAAGGCAGTGGCAGGTTTGACTTCATGGCTGCAGAGGGCTATGTCGAGCTGAAAAAGGTCACTGCCCCTCATCCTCATTATCGCTGTAAAAGGCTTCCTCCTGCAAAAGAAAACATTCATTTGAAAAGGCTTGCCAAGTTAACTGTTTCAAAAAAAAAAGAAGAAATTACAAAGTGTGTGGGTGTGTTTTGCGTACATATCCGCCGTGCTGCTGTGCCCAGGCTGAATGATGAACCTGCAGATATCTGGCTCCATGGTCTAGCATGCGGCTCATGGGCAGAGTGTCCAAAGCTGACAGACGACTGGTGACCTGCCAGGGATGAGGCATAACAGACATTCGTGAGGAAACTGGCTCACCTAAATGGATTCCTGACAGAGCTCAGCAAACAAAAAGGTATGACCCCATCTCCTGGATCAGATTCTGAAATGCTAATAATTCGGTCACTTTGTGCCACGAATGTTGTGCTTCCTTATAAAGTTGTTCTCACCTCACAGGTCATAGCGATCTGGGTTACGGGTGATGCTTGTGGCCCCAGAGCGTTTGGTTCGGACGTCATGAGGCCCATCCTTATCAGGAAGGTTTTTATTAGCGTCTCAAAGAAACCGTAGTTCCAAAAAAGCTCTGTAGCTATACCAGCATCGAGCAGCTCCTGGTGGAGACAAACAGGTTGTGTTTAGTGTTTTTTTTTTCATTAATGCATGAAAAAGATTTAAAGAATACAGAGCAGATAACTGTCACAAATAGAATGTTTTAGAGCAGAGATGTGGCCAAATTTAGAATTTATTTTACTAATGTAGGTCGTAAAGTCCCGACAGTTGATAAATACATACATTCAAAAAGGTTGAAGGAATTAAGATATTTCTGCAGGTTTCCATGTTGTTTCGTACCTGTTGGTTCAGTCTGTCTCCAGTCTCCCTCAGCAGCAGGCCGATCACTTTCTCCACAGCATCTGGACAACAGAACACATGAAAAACAATTAAAGATCAGCTTTTCCAACAGGTCCTATATTTGGTTTGGCTTTTGATCATCATGTGAGTCAGAGATGACAGATTTATGGTCTCTATTGTGACAGTTAGCACGCTGCTATTGCTGGTTGTTCAGCTGACACGAGAACCTCATTCAGTAAACCACTCTGATTTGTTCATAAGTTCATAATGTAAGAGATGTGCTTCGCAGATTTTTTCTTATGAACAAAATTCATAAGTTGTCCAAATGCATCTTAACAAGTAGATTATCTTAGTCCCATTGAAAGATGTGTTATGAAATCTTCCGCCCAGGCATGACAAATCAAGCCCTGCAGTTTTTCCACTCTTGTGTAAAACTTAACCACAAAAAGGAACAAAACTCATTTAGAGACTTTGCTGAATCAGACTTGATCCACTCATCTTAATGGGCAAAGTGAGAGAGGTTTATAGGAAGATGTTGCATAAGTCTCGACATATCTTAACTAAAAACAAATGTTTACTGTGTAGGAAAAACAAAACTCACCATCCTCCGAATCAAACTGTAGTTCTGGAGGAGTGAATGGGATTTCATCAGCGATCTCTGTCAGTCTACTCACTACATCGTCCAACTTATCGTCCTCTTTGACTACGTCTGAAAAGAGAAGACAAAAGGTTTAGGGAAAAGCCAAAGGGTTTGTCTATAGCTTCATAATGTCATTACTTTTATTTGTTTTTATGTTATTTTATTTATAATAATATATAACAATAATTTAAATAATAATTTAAATAAATGGATATTTTTCACTATATTTTAACATTTTATTGACCAAACGGTGGTTCAGATTATTCAATAAGAAATCATCATACAGTCCTGTTAACCATACACGAGGCTACATCTCAACACTCACCATCGTCCACATCGCCACCACGGTACGTGACACCATTCTGTGCATAAACTTGGAGGGGCTCCTGTTCTTTTGTTCGAGGTTTGATACAGGCAAGAATGCCCAACAGACCTTTAGCTCGCCTTTTCTTCTTGCTTTTCTTCTCTTTCGCCTCTTTTTTAGTCTTGGCCAGTATCTTGCTTGAGGATGGTCCCTCTGAATTTGTGTCAGCATTTAGTGCAGTCGGGCTGTCCTGTGCAGTAGACTCAAAGTCCCTTTTCGGCCGTCTCCTGTTTGCATAGGCCATAACCAGTCTGAGCTCCACCGTGTCCGCCATGCTGTTTGAATCCGAGGTAGATTTAGGGCCACTGTTTGAGCCGGTGGTGAGGTTGGAGAAAGGGTCGTGGATTTCCACGTTGCCGTTTGCCATGCTGGTTTACTGCAGACTAAAACATTAAGTAATTAATTAATTAAATAATAATCATTGTAGAGATTAAATCAAAAGAATACAGACAATTTCAAATCATGATTGTGAAGCTTAACGGGTGTGGATTATTAATATGTTCTTGCAATCACTGGGTGCTCCCGGGACGTTTCTTTACATAACACTATCAGGGTTTCCCCTACCATTGTACAGGGCAACGAGACCCCCCCGCCAGGCCAACAGCAGGTCAAAAAATACTTTTTATATATGCAAAATATCATCAAATATTCATTCCTTCGATCATAATCGTTTGCGTTTGGGAGCCTCTGTCCTGCGCTGCTCTGAAAAGTGCTGTGTTGCCGCAAAGATATACCTATAGGCTCAATATAACAACAACACAAACCTACAGCATAATTATAGAGTCATAATATATTATTATTGTCTGACTTTATTATTGTATAACACATCTTCCTTATGTTCATGTACTGTTTGAGGTATATTTCTGTAATTCAAATCAATAAAGGTGCAAACACAAAGATGAAATAAATAAGGCGTATGGAATTTCACTTCATTATTTTTAATACGCTTTGACAGGAGAGACCAGTGAGGAGTCACAGATGAGGGGACAGGAGGTGAATACAGAGGGAGAGAGAGAACAAATCATAAGGGATGGATCATTCACTGCAATACTTAACCTGATTCTCATGCATTACTGCTTGACAGATAATTTATGCCACTGCCTATTGATGTGATTTTAATAAAGAGGCCCAAAAAAAAAGGTACATCTATATTACGTTTTCCCAAATTGTCTGATTATTCCAAGAAACAATCAAAACCCTCAAAACAAAAACAGAGAAGCACACCTTCCTATTGAGAAACTGGTACAAGTCTAGTTTTTTTTTGGCACATATTAATTACTGAAATATCCAAGTAGTTGTAAAATACGTTTCTGTTCATTAATTAGTGTGAATACTGACAAGCACTGCAATACTTAAACTACATTTTGCCGGTAATACTTTTACTTTACTAGGCTTTTTAATGCAGGACCTTTACTTGTTATGGAGAGCTTTAACATTCCTGTATTAGTAGGATACTTTTACTTAAGTAAAGTACTGCATCTCTATACTTCTTCCACCACTGGGACTTACAGACCTACAGTTGGGGTTCGTTCCAGCTTTTCTGGTAACTCATTTCAGCTCATAGGTTCCAAATACAATGCAGTTCGGCTTCCCATTTTAGCAAACTATTTCAAATTTGTTGCATAGCTCATCAGTGCTTTGTAACTCTCAGCTCTTTAGGCTACTTTAGTTCATTTGTTTCATATCAGTACAAAGCATGCCTTCTTTTCAAGGCATTTATTGCAGCTTCCTACTTTCGTTCACCTTTCTGTGGAGCTTACATTCAGCTTCCTGTTTTTTTTTTTTTTTCCAGCTATATGGAGGCGCAAGGCCTTTTACCGCTAAGAGTTTTTCAGGAAAATTCAGTTTAGCTGTCAGCATTTACACTGGAGTTTCAGCAGGAAATGCAACTTTCTCAACTATTACCAGATATGTTACAAGTCTGACTGCCCTGTTTGTATATCATTACTTTATTTATGCTGTGAGGTTGTGCTACCTCTACTCTGTGAACCTATATCATTGTGGAGTGAAGGTCGCCCTCTGGTGGTGTAAATGGGAAGTATCTCTGTCATGTCAAGGCATATCTCTTGCACACCTTGCACAATCACAGCAAGGAATTTAACAATACGATTATTAACTATAACATGACGAGTTTATATAATAAAAGATACGCTTAAGAGTTGTTTGAAGCTAATTTGTTTGAAGCTAATTTAACTACTACAACAATGGTCGAATTTGTTTTTCTAGCGAGCCCCCAACAGGAAGAAGTCGAGGTAGAGGTAACCTCGAGTATGTAAATAAGTCTAAAAGGCGCAAACCGTTATGAATTACATCATAAATAGTAAGTAAGTAAGTAAGTAAGACAGAGAACTGACCCAAAGAAATCATCTAGCTGCCATTTTTCTGGTTCGCTGTCTAACAAAACTTTATTTAAAAGTTCCATATTGTCTTTACATCTTAAGTTAAATTCAATTAATGACAATTAAAAGGACGTCAACTTATTCAGAAACGCACAATACGCAATTTTTCGATTATCGTTCAGTATTTAAAACATAGTAGTAAGTAGTACTTACGGTGCTGACGATTTAAAAGACGGTAAAAGAAGCTAAAACATCCACCCAGTCGACGTCTTTCTATTTACCGACTGGTCAAACCTCTTCTGCAGTAACTTCCTCCCGGCAGATCGTCTTGTATTTAAGGATATGAAACGTCATGGCGTGTTCGACGTCTTACGTACTGACGCATGCGCACAATGTTACGAACTGTACGCTATTGGGGTTGCTGTAGGACTGCTTGTCTGAATATAAAAAGAAATAAACTAATTTTTTATTGTCAAATTAAGCAATAAATGAGCCAACACGTGGTCAAATCAAGAGCAGAGTAATTTATATTAGAGTTATTCTCTGTCAAGTTTTCTCTTTAAACAAATCACCTAAATTGAAAGTGAAATTGAAAAGTATAGTGACACAGCAAAAAAGGGGTTTTAACTTGATTTATTCCAAAAGAGTAAGGTTAGGGTAAATGCAAATTATGCACAATCTGACATACATTGTCCTTATGCCTCTCAAATGTATATTTATTTATTTTTTATTTTCTTCTCAGAAACATTTGACAGCAGTTATCCACAAAATTAATCAAAATGTACAATAAATCAATCAATAAATAACGACAGGGTTGTTGTTTTTTTTGTGAAGAGTGAAACTTCTAGAACTGCTTTAGGTTGGTTGTTTTTTTTCCTGGTTTTGTCAGTGATAAAATAACCTTACACCACTTACTTTTGTACTTTTGGCACTGAGTCATGAGAGGAAAGGAAAACGGACAAATAAAGAACCACAATAAGATATTTCACCAAGTACAGTAACAGATATTAAACCATAAGTTGGACCCCTCAAAAGGGAATCTATGAAGTCTTCATTCCCTGAAATCCTCACAGAAACTGGCAACATTTGGAAACATAATCTACATTTGTTTTGAGGGCAGAGGTTTCCTCTATTTTCTTTTCATTTGCTCCCATTGCAGCAGTGTCTGCTTTATGTGCAAACGTGAAGTAAATACAACATGACTCATAGCTGACTTGTCAGTCATGCTTCACCCACATTTACCCTAACAAAATAGAAGAAGCAGACTATAAACCGTAAGTTTGTTCTTTTAAACGGAACACAAACAGTGACAGAGGGTTGAATGTAGAAACTGCTTCATTTCAAGGGGTCACCGTCTGAGCACTGGTTTACAAAACCAGATTAGATTAAAGATTAGATTAAAAATTAGATTAAAATTTAGTCATTAAGAAAAAACAAACACGATAAGTGAGTTTAAATACTCATTAATTATCCAGCTGTTTTTGTTGTTGTTTTTTTTAACTTATTCTGTTTGCATAATTATGCATTTTCAAAGTTTTCAGCAGCAACAATTTCATTGTTTGAATAGTTTATGGTGTGCTCTCAAACTGCAAGCTGTGTGGAGCTTGACCTTAGTAACACTAAATGAAAAACTGCCTCACACAAGGTTAATTTAGTAGCGGCTCTGGAGCATTCAGTGAGGTTATATAACTGGAAATATTTCTGTAGCTGCCAGGCTGCTATGAAGGATATCCTCAATCATGTTGTCCATCCATTGTCTTTGTGCTCACTCAAAATTGAGAATTGAACATTGAAATTTGAGCCTCTACACCTCCATGACAATAGAATCTCAGGAGGATTGTGTGATATGATCAAAAGCTCCTAACAGCCACTGCATGGACCTCGTGATGTTACTATTTTGCACAGGTATATTGTCCTTTGGGGAAAATCCCGGCTCTGACTCACTGAGTCCTTATTTGTCTTTACAGCTACCTGATATGTCTCTCAGTCTTGTGTCACATTCAGGGTGTTGTTGTTTTTTCTCTCACCACAGTTCTATACGTGACACACCACATATCCTGTCTGGGTTGAAATCTGAGCTTGTGAGCACAGAAAAACCGCAGCACAGTTTTGTCCTCGTCATTCAACTTTCATAAGAATATTCAAAGCTCATATCAACATTTAAATATTTAATATCACTCTAACCATTAAAGATCCACCATGTTTGGTGTTGATACTCCTTGGTTTTTTTTTAGTGTCAGTTGAAAACTATTTATTTCTATGACACTGTTCTTCTATGACACTGACTTAAAGGAGTATATCTATATTATATAATATAAAGACTTGATGAGAAAGAGTAGAGAGTTTGGATGTGTACGTTTTTGTGTAAATGTTTTGCAAAGTGTAGAAAATGAAACTTCTATGTCAACTTCCTGTGCTGCTGCATATGTGCAGATGGACTAAACTCAACCCCTCTGGGTGAATCTACAGAACTGAATCTTGTAGATTTAGATGCATTTTTTTGGTATTACTTTAATGTAAACAGCTGTCCACAGTCACCGTGACAACATCCATGTTCGTTTGTGCATGTTAATATAACATATGATGTATATGAGTGAAAACATTCATGTGAAATATTGAGATCATAATGTTTTTTCTCATGTATATGATGTTTCTTTTGGATATTTACCTCCACCGATAAGAGTTGGACGTCATGTGATCACCCTTGTCTGTTTGTCTGCAAGATATCTTGATATTTTGTGTAGAGGTGGATCTTCATCCAATAAGGAGTTGGTTGTAATATGAATGTGGATCTGGATATAGCTGCGGACTCACTTTTTCACTTTCATCAATTGCTTGATTGAGCCTTTTTTTTAATAAACATTTTGCCAATATCATAAAAAATAACATGTGCCAATCATAATAAAAATACTCAGGCATGCACAACTCATGATGTTTCAATTGGTTCCAGATCTGGATCATAATCTGGAGACTAAAATGTATATTTGGAGGCGGGGGTCAATATGTATTGGTTCACACGGTAACAGAGAGGGGTGGAGACATGGCACTGCCATGATATGTAGCTGAGATAATGCAGATTCAGAGACATTCAAATGGATTTCATGCATCTCTGAAAGGTAAGAAGTTATAGTTTGACAATGATTCATATGAGCGTGGCGACCACTTTCAAACATTTTCAACCAAATGAATGTGTGCCTGAGACTGAAATGCTGCGTTTGGAGTCAATGTGCAAAATACTACTCATCAAAAGAAGAATAAAAATCATCACTGTACAAACGTTTAGAGCACTTTTCCATCTGAAGGTTTAAATTTGCACATAGACAGCGTTAAAAAGTGACTTCTTCATGATAGCAGTATTTTTGTTTTGTTTGTTTCAGACAGAGGAGGCTCCACACTTTAGTGGATTTCCCCAACAATCATTCAAAAAAGGAAATAAGGTCAGAGGCAAGGGTACAGCATCACAACTTCTTTTAACAAATTAATTAAATAAAATGACAAAATTCAAGTAATTCCATCATCATCAGCAGAAACATAAGAAATACAAAAGCAAAATGAAAAAAAAAGTCACACATCCAATCTAAGGAAATCATTCCAAACTATAATAATTTAATAATTTAAACAACAATAATGCCATCTTTTACGCCATGACCAGAAGATAATCCCAAGGAGGTAAGAAAATGCCATGCATAGCCATCGCTGATGAGACACAATTAAACACAAAGTTTCTACTCAATAGACTGATAGGAAGGATGTGTCATTCAGATCGGGCCACGTCATAGAAAATATCAGTTTACACACATTTCATAGTCTCCTGACACTCATAGGAAGGTCTCAGCATGGGATGTTGCCATCGTAGAAGTCCTGCATGAGGAACATTGGTGAAAAAATGAAACACTAAGACAGGAAAATCACATCTGACAGGCTTGACATGTGGATTTAAGAAGTCCTTCAAGTGCAGCAGAATATCTTTATAATGAGGAGAACACCAAAGATGATTGTGTGATTAAAAGGGAAAAAAAAACTTTTTTTGTTCTATTTCTTTATACTTCAATGCCCCTGAATTTAACATTTTAAATATTTTTTTAAATCTTAATTTATACTATTATAAAAAAAGTGTTTTTATCAGTTTTTTAATCTAAAAACAAAGTTTTATTTTTTAATTGCTCGCTAGACACCATTCATTGATTACAAGAGAAAATGTGTAAATTAAAGCCATATGGAATTGTTTAAGTTCATTTATTATTTTTGCACTTTTCTTTTTTTTTTTTATTTCATTTGACACTTTTGTTGCTTTTAGCGGTGTGGCATATGCGTTATATATGTTGTATGTTGGGGCAACGGCTCAGCCAGTTTTCTACATGAGTGAATGAGGAATTTTAGAAACCAGGAAACCATAGTAACAGTACTGATTCATCATGTCATGAAAAGTAAGACAAACTTTCAAAAGATGGCTTCTCATTGACATGAACCAGTTGATGAAGTTTGAGCATCAAAACTTAAGGAATAAACACAGCTCTGTAAGTTAGACAGAATGCTTGAATTGTTTTTGCAACTTTTGGAAACATAAAATGTAAAGGAAAAAAACTGTCAGCAGTGAGTAATACTGTAAAATCTTCGGTGTTAATGTGGGTACAACAGCCAGACTTCTACGACGGCTACATCTGGGTCTTTCAAATGTTTCAGTGTCCCCATAAATACTTTGGAAAGCAGTTCCTACTTTATATTTTAATTTAGTTTACAACAGGTTATATCAAAAGAGGTGGTTTAAAAGTTCAATCCAGTGACATACATGCACACAAAGAAAAAAACAAAGTAACAAGACAATCATATACCCAACCAGCACTGAAGTAAAATTACACATTCAATACTCCTCGGTGCTAAATGGTCGACTGTTAAAAACATTAATGTAATGTAAACGATTAATAGAGAAATGCAAAAAGACGTCATCTATTCATATTGCATTGAATATGGCTCAGATTTTCTTCTTCTTCTTGGATAAATGCTTCAAACACACACATACATACACACTCAGGTATGTGTAATCGAGATACACATGAAACACACACACACACGGTGTCATAACACAACACACTGTAGTTCTGTACATACTGCACAGCGATCAGAGTCTCAGCTTGAATCTTTTCTGTTGTACTGATATCTTTTCATCTTTGATATGGGGTCTTAAAAGCCATGTCAGGTCAGACGTACCAGACACACACTGTCCCGGGGTGAAACGTTTACATTTCTGTTTGTGTGACGGCAGATGGATAGTCAAAACCAACGGGCTGTATTAACTGAGCATTCAATAATGGCTGCACAAGAACTTCTAGCTGAGCTAATGTGATGGTTTTCATTGATACTGATGCTTTCTAAATAACCTGATCTGGTTCACACAGTGATATGATGGATAAAATGTTTTTTTTGATTACACGTTAATGACAAAAACTAGTTTGGAAGAAATATTTCAATTTAAGTCTTGCAAGGAAAGTTTTCAGTTGAGTTTAAGTCCTGTGATGTTAGAGCAGCAACCAAAGATGATTTTCAGATGCCAATGTCTAGATTAATCGATTGTTAGGTTTATAACATGTGGTATGTAAATTGATAAAATGTCCAGAACACAAATATATTTAATTTACAAGAATAGAAGATTAAGAATACCAACAAATGTTTACTTTTGAGAGGCTGAAATAAGTTAATTTTTGGCAATAAACAAAATAAAATAAAAATGCCAATGAATATCCTCTCCTCTCTGAGCTCTGTATTAGTGATATGACTGGGCAATAATTCAACGTCAGTCATTGTTTATCATCTCTCTACTGCCTGTTATGTGTATGGAATTTCATTACTGTCATGTCAGGAAAAGAAAAACACCACTGATGATACTGATGACATTTTTCTCTTTCTGGTATGGCAGCAATATGATTCCATAAGTTAGTGAGTAGTCACACAAGACAAACATTTAATGTAAATCATGTGTTAAAGTATTCTATGATGTATTTCATTCCTGCTTGCTGCCGTTGTCTTGTAATTTTTGGCAAATATTGTTTGTATTCCACAGCATGTAATCATGATATTTAAGCCCTTAAAAATCTTCTGTTTTTGAAACTAATGACTGAGGAAACTGCAGTTAAATCTAACAAATTAAAAGTTATTGGAAGTTTCTCTTTTTACATATAGGTCATTGGTTTCATGTAATAACGTGATTTTATCACCGGTTTTTATCTAACATTTTTCATACTGTTAAATACACTGATGGATAAATACCCTCTATTATATCTTATAATTAAGTCTTAATCTGAGAATTCTTCCAGGATGACAACAGTATCAGCTGTCCATATTCACACTCCTGTGACCAACAGGTCCAACACAGAGTGGAATAAAATAATAAAAACAGGAGACTAATGAATGTGGTCATAAAATAAAAATGTTGGATTTTGAAAAAGGTCCACACAGAGCAAAACAAAAAAACAACAACAGGTAATTTAATAAAACCTAAAGGTTGTTATCAGTTTAAGATTCTTTTGATTCCTTTTAACGACTGACATGGTTTTTTTTAAACCACATTCAGCAACAACAAGTGTCAGGTCCACCAACCAAATGCTGTTCAGACATTAGGATAATGATAACGTATAATAAAGCAGTGTTTGACTCCTGACACCATAAAACTAATCAATAATCACTGGGAGCAGTTGGACCAAAGAGATTCTCTTTTCCTTTTGTGGAGTTTGAAGTCCTGAAAAGGTCAAGGTATCAAGTATTTCACGAGAAAAAGGCAACATGTTTAAAAATGGAGACACATCATGTTGTAAAATATATATTTAGACCCTTAGTCATACTGTGACGCTTGAGATTTGTTTTTGGGAATAACGTCATCCGTAGTATCAGGTCATCTTAATTTGCTTTATGGGATCACCTGTTTATGGGATCACCTGTTTGTTTGATCACATGTTTGTTGTCTGTCTGTCTATCAGCAAGACATCTCAAAAACATAGTCAATGGATACTGAGGACATTTTGTGTAGAGGTGGATGCTGGCCCAAGGATTCAATCTCGAGGTGGATCTGGGTACGGATGTGGATTCTGGATCACTTTCTACAACAATGCTATGTAGCGCCTTTTTATACATTTGATCATGTAAATAGAATAATAGGCCAATGAAAAGTTGGCCTATTATTGTTGACCCAGTAATGCAGAAGCTGAATAAAACCTTCTCCTTGTTATCATTTAGAATGAATGAAATCAGTTTGGGGATTCATGAGAAGTGACTCTGGGATGTTTACTGAAGCAGATATGACACCACATCAGTGCGATATCTTTGGCACACAGTGTTTTACGGGGTAAACATATGAGCCTTTAGTATTTCCATGTTATACGGACTATTCTTAACACTTCTGTCTGAGTTCAACCCATTCTCTAAATATAAACTGTGACCAAAATAAACATGTTTTCATGAGTTCTCCTCCACCTCTGGTGGACTCCATGACGGCTGCTCAAAGTGCACTTGCATTCTGAACTGTTTATAGTCCTACAATCAATCACTCAGTCAATCAATCAGCACAACCAAATAAATAGAATATGAATAAATAAATACAAATAAATAGTTGACCGGTAAAATCTCCACTGCAGTGCTTGCTGTGAGCTGAAGCAGTTCATTCCTCTGGTCCGTCTGTAGACGCTGGAGCTCGATCCAGGCTGTTCTCTCCCAGAGTCATCTCCACTAACGGGTGAGTCCAGAGGGGCAGAGTGAGTGTGGGTGAGGGTGTGGGCCTCAGACAGCCGTCTCCAAGTCTTCGTGGCTGGTGGAAGATGTTTGTTGTTGGGTGCTCAGGTAGGTGGCGAGCTCAGAGTCTCCCTCTGCTTGGTCTGCCGGTGTCTTCCCCTAGTGGACACACACACACACACACACACACACACACACACACACACACACACACACACACACACACACACACACACACACACACACACACACACACACACACAGACACACAGACACACACACACACACACACACACACACACACACACACAAACACACATGGTCACTATAGTAAACAGTAGTGTGTGGCTGCAAATAATTATTGTCACTTTGGAGCCAATTCTTCTCAATGAACAGGGGTGCACATAAAATCTCTGGTCTGGTTTTCAAATGAGCACCCGGGGGGGGGGGGCGGTCACGACCCCGACAATGGGAACCCCTGTTTTAGGTCACTGTCATCACTTGTAGCCAATTAAATTAGAATGGCAGGTAATAGCCTCCATGTTTTCAACAGTCTCTTGCCTCCTTTTTTTTTTGACCCCCTTTCTCTAAATAAAAGCTTAGTAACTTTACAATGGAGGGGCCAAAATGTCTGGACCATATGATCAGCTGACTCAAAGCAAAGTAAAGTCACTATGTGACAAATTGACCTGACAACCTTTACCTTGATCAAACTTATAAAAAAGACAAAAATGCCCCAAAATACGACAATAAAACGTTTGTTTCTGATAACTTATTTTGGGTTTAATTAAGATGACATTTCTTCTGTGGTTTCTGATTTTGCGTGAGGTTTGTGAACCCAGACTCACAAACAAAATGTCAGAGACAGATCAGGCTTCATAAAGAGAGCTGCTGACAACCTGATCATCAAGTTTCTGTTTTACAGAGTGAAGGACTGTAGATCATTTACATGTCATGCTGGTGCTCTGATATGACTCAGCTGGTTTGTAGTGTAATGTGCGTGCGTGCCCGTGTGTGTTTACCTGGAAGTTGGTCTTCTCGAGTGACGCCCCGGCCTCCACCAGCAATCGACACACGGCATGCTGCTTCTCTGAGGCTGCTTTGTGCAACGCAGTGTCCCCTCTATTCACACACACACACACACACACAGATTTCACATAGACACACCCACACACACACACACATACACAGAGATATATTTCCTGGCGATCAGATAAGCTGTGCCAATCTTGAAATTAGGTGTAGTTAAAATCAAGTAAAGATTACTGGAACACACAGACTGGCATCAAGAGAAAACCACACAGCATATAAAGGAGGATTTGTTGGCTTGGAATTCTTCACACTATCAGAGCTTTCAACAATAATCGGATTGAATTTGCATTGCTACATAAAACTCACAGAGAGATTCCTTTAGAAAAAACAAAATCAAGAGTACCCAACATACTTCTCTCTGTCTGTCAAATCCAGAAGCACCTTAGAGCCTAAAGAGAAAGAGACAGAGGAAGCATTGAAAACACATTGATTGAAATAAACACATTTACTCATCTTAATAGTCCTCCATCAGACATTAGCATAATACTCCTACTTATAACATCATCTGACTCAAGACAGTAAAAAACAAATGATAAAACAAGAGCTAGCCACATTTTCATTCCACACATTCTACTGCCTACATTACCCACAATGCAACTCAACCACCAACAATCTGCAGATTGAGGTTTGTTGTGCTAGCAGTGGCTATTGTAGCTTTGAGCTGCTAGCCTCAAAGCAGAGGAGACGACTGCCCCACTGATGCCGACTCAAGTGACATCACTTGAGGCAATTTGTCAGATTGGAGCCATTAAATGGCTTTATCAATCTTTTTCACATGTGCAGTGAAACTCCCCTGTAAACAGACTTCAATAAAAATAAATATGAGCCACTTCCATGCTCTCAAAAACAGAATGTGAGACATGACAGCTGAGTAAATGCTGGGTTTTATTTTAATTTAAGAGCTTAAGAACTGAAGAACTAGTGCTATCAAAACTGGCATTTTCCAAAATGTCCTATGAAGTGTCTCATGTTGTAAAAAGTATTTAAAAAAACTTTATTATCATGACTTATTTCTGTATTTAAACAGCCCTTTATATCATTTTGTTTTTGTGAATGGCATAATGTGACTACAGCTATCATTTTGTTGTGTAATCCTGTGTTATATAATAATAAATACATTGAATCTTGTTCCAGAAAGTTGCTTTAGTTCTTTAATTATTTATCTTTGATTATCTTAACTATCCATCCATCCATTGTCAATCACCGCTTAGCTTCTGCAGGGTCGTTTGGGGGGGGGGGGGCTGGAGCCTTTCCCACCTGATGATACCTACATACACATCATGCACATCTCACCCTGTTGCAGTATGTAGCTGATCAGGTCCGTGTGTCCGTTCTGGGCAGCTATATGTAAAGCCGAACAACCTCCAGAGTCTCTGACCAACAAGCTGACGCCCCGACGGACGCATTCTGAGAGCTGCAGACATCAGCAGAAACAAAAAAACAGAGGAGCGGATTAGAATTTATTCAAACAAGGAAAATACAGAGGCCTCCTTTGTAGCTTCACGGTGTAGAAACACCTTTAAAATCAAATAGAGTCACGACTGTGATGTGATGCTGTTTGGAATTTCCCTTCTTTCTCAAAAGCATCTCAAGCTAAGATCATAACAAACCTTCTTTGGCTAAAAAGTTGTAAAAAGTGAGATCATGTTAAGAAGAAGAATAATAGTATATATTCATTTTTAATTATGCACTTCTATGATGACGGCTGGTCACAAAATAAGAAAATTAAGCTACACTTTCAAACACACACAAATGTTTGTTTTGTTTTTTTCAGATTAATCCATCGCTAATATTTTCAATGAATTCTTCAGGCTAAAAAATTATTACAATCTCTGTGATTTATAACACAAAAGCGGCGAACCCTCACATTTAAAGAGAGAAAAGAAATCAAAGAGTAAATAGTGAGTGCTGAGTGTGAATGAATGAATAAATGATTGTTTATATACTTGCTTGTCTTAAGAGTTGCTTTGGAAAATGTGTGTAAAAATGAGTGTTTGGAGAAAACACTTCAAACTTCTCATCCTAAATACAGATTTAATGAAGTCAGATTTTATGCTGAGTCACTGTTGCTGTTTCATCAGTTGGTAAAACAGAGAAGCTGAACTTGATTTACCCACAATGTTTGTTCGACTTTTTATAAATCCCAGTGGAGCACATTAGATACAAACTGGTCAAACTGGTTTTCGTGACACGCTCCTGTGTGTGAAGGCATTTTTACCGTAGAAAGATCTCCTGTGCTGGCAGCCGTCAGCAGAGCTGCAGACACGCAGAAACAAAGCATCATGTGAGATCACACAGGCCGTGGCTGACTTACTGTAAACACAACACCTTCCTCTTTCTAAAGAGAAGATGAAAGACTGTGTGTACGAACACAAAACACATTTCTGCTGTTTGTTTGTTCACATTAAAAGAACAGAGAAAACGGAAATAAACTTTGGTCTTCATCTTCCTGCAGAGACTCTCCCACTTTCCTGCAAATTCTACTAAGCTTTGTCCAGCCAGGTGAAGAATAGGGTTATTTCCATAAAGCAGAACATTTTTTTTAGCACATCTAAAAGTACTTCCTGTCAACAATGACCTCAAAGTAGCTAAAATACCTGCATCTACTTTGCCTTGTGTGAAGCCTTTAAAGAATTTCAGTATGAATAAATAAATTAAGTCATTTATATGGAGTTAGAGGTCATAAAAGCTAAATGGTATATCACATTTTATGACTCTATAAAGCCAAAAGACCAGTGACTGTGTGCTTCCCAAAGCCAAGAGACTGAGTCATGGCTTATGAGTCTTTTTGTATCGGCAGCATCAAATCTTTTACTGCTTTTAGTAATAATAGAGGGTAAATTTAAAACAACAAAACAATTAAACACACTTAACTAAATATGAAACATATGAGGTTATAAACTGTCAGGCCAAGAGAATAAAAAAAGACATTATTCAGAGCCATTAAATCCATTTGTGTTTTTGTGTTTATAATACAGAAATGGTTTAGATAAGAGTGTGTTCAAACACTCTGCTTTACGCTGCTCGCAAAACTGAAAGTAGGCAAACATAAAACATGTCTGGATCAAGTGATGATGATGAACAAGTGATTCATTGCACTGGAGAGTCCCAGGAATTACCGTGACTTATTCTTAGAACAAGTGATGAGGCTGCAGTAATCATCCTCTAACTGGAAACTAGAAGCCTCCAGAGAAATGATTGGAACAAGTCTGAACATGATGATATAAGAGACTGAAACCTTTTAAGATTACATTTAGCAAGGGGATAAACATAGACATAGACTAACATACATAGCAATGGTTAATATGGAGCTTAGAAATAAAGACTTTCAGCATCTTTTCAGGTAAACGTAAAGTTTATTAAGTAGGAGAAAACTAAATCTTTCTCAAAAGTATCACAGCTACAAAGTGGTTTAGATGCATTTTGTGACTGTGTGTTCTACCTTGTTCTTCAGATGTCAAGGGAGTACTGCAAAAAGAAAGTACAGACAGAATTAATTATGTATTAAATGTATTGTATTAAATAAAAATGTAGAAAAAGAAAAGCTGTTAGTGAAAAGAATCATTTAAAGACTACATTTTAGGTATTTTTTAAATATTTTCTGACATTTTATTGACAAACTGATCAATCGAGAGAGAATAACCAGCAGATCAATCAATCAATAATTGTTAGTTGAAGGCCTGATGAGACAAAGAAATGTCTTCACTACTTTAGAGTCACACAGACCTAAAATGTTGAATTACACAATATTCTTTCGCGGTTAATGTGTCCAAAGTGATCATTTTAAATATCCTTTTGTCAAAATTTTGTTAACTCATAATGATGTGGAACAGAGAGAAAAAGAAAATATTTACACTTTAAACCAATGGAAGATTTTTATTTGACAAATAAATAAATCATTGATTGTTATAAAAAATGTCAATTAATTTTCTTTTGGTTGAATAATGTTTTCAGCACTACCTGAAGATATAATGACATAAAACACATGTAGTTCACATGTAATTGTTAAAATATATACCAGAGCACATTTTCATTCTATTAATCTAATCATGAATTAATGCCCATGTGAAACAGGATTTCTCTGCTAGATAAAGGCTTAAATCAACGTGTTTTCTCCATTATCTGCTGACGTACCCTGCAGTAGGTTCCACTACCAGATCGGGCATCCCCGTGGACACTCCCTGGCTCCCCACTGGTCCCTCGTGGTCCAGGATAAACACCTCCTCCTGACAAATTTCTGTCACAAAGTGGAGGTGCTCCTGCAAGCACGTGTGAGACGTGCATACAGAACAGAGGTGTGAAATATAGGAGCAGATTTTAAGCTTCCCTCTGGAGGTTTTTGAGCTGTTTTAAGTGTCGGAGCACCAGCTGAAGTCGTGTTTACCTGAGCCTTGTCGATGCGATAGAAGCGGTCAGCTGATGTGGCTGCAGAGCAGAGACGGACATGTCAACACGTCGCACATATGTTAAAACTGTCACTTTGTTGCATGGTATTAACTTCATTTAACTTCAACGTCGACCAGGACTTAAAACTGGCTTTTGACTGATTTCCATGATTTTAAATCACCTGGACAATAATATATTATCTATGATTTTATCTGATTGATCAAGTTTTACTTTTTGTTGAGGCATTTTTGCAAGTACATTAAGAAAAGAGCTGTACAATATGACACCATGCATGTGGCACAAATACAGGACATGACATTCATTGATGAGTTTCAACATGTCTGTGTGTCAGAGTTTCATTCACTCACAATCCAAGAAGCTCCAGTTGGGAGAGAGTCTACAGGCTGAACTGGTTCTGGGGACGCCTCTGGCCTCATCCTGACGACAAAGAGATAAACACTGTGATCATCTATTTACTCGACAATAAAATAAATGCAGAAACATTCACATGAGTGATTTTTTTTTTTTTAAGAGAGGTGAAGAAAACGAGAGAAATCCAGACAGAGGTTAAGTGTTTTCTTTAATAGCAGGCGGAGACAGTCAGGACAATGAGGCAGCGTGTAGTGTCGTCAGGATTCCCTGCCCTCCTTCACCACGGCTAATGAATGTGATTAGATTATTTTATAGTTCACACAACCAGAAACATTTCTCCAGTGTGGTCCGGAGGATTTAACTCCACATGGGTGTCAGTCTGTCGAACGTTTTGTCTTTAGCTTGTTTTTGCAGGTGAATCCCTCATTTTAAATGTTGTAGTGTGACCCGCTGTTTTATTGTCATGCTTTATGGAGGTGCCAACGCCACTCATAACTTACATTGAATGCTTTTCAAATGATTTATTTTTCTTTACGCTTTGCAACATTAAGATTCTGGGGGGGAAAGTGCTATAACAAAGGTTTTAGGCAGATAAAAAGTCAGCTTTAGATATTTTAAATATGTAGCAAATTACTTCTAAAGCCGTTTAATCATAACCGAAGTTTTCCTGCAGAAAGACACCCAAAAGCCATATACCTGATAGTGCACTCTGTGGCCAGTAGATGGCGCCTGGTGTAAGTCCTAGCAAGCACAGCAGACAGGTTTCAAGGTTAACAAACAGCCAAAGCAGTCACATCGTACACTTGCACATGATGTTATCTCGGTTAGTGAACGTTTCCCACACGTGAGACACAGCTAAAGAACATCTCTGCATTCCCAGTGGTGTTGGTTGCTCATCCAGCTATAAATAACTTGTGAGGGCATGAAACTGCAGGCGTCATGAAATAATAATGACAAGGAAGAAACAGAAGGGGGGCATAAAGAAAGAGGAAAATTAAATTAATGATGAGCATTAGGATGAGGATAAAGGAGGAAACTTGCCTCTTGTAATCTGTCTATATAGAGTCTGCAGGTCTCCAGGTCACAGTCGCCCCTCACCACCACAATGCCTACTGGGATGGCTGAAGTACAAAAACACACATTTTAGACCATAATGCATTGATAAACTTGCTTTCATTGTAATTTCCGGCAACTTATTGGAAGCAGAAACAAAAATAGAAACACATTACTAACATTTTATCACCTTACCTTGATTTTCTTATTTATATCTGGCTAAATGATAAATCCAAGCACAACAATGACTCTCTTTTATCTGAAACGTCTCACGCTTTAGCTGCTAAATGCTCCCCAACAAGGCCGACTGTGTCTTTCTGCAGTTTGCTGCTGATCTTTTGAGTACGGTAGGTTTGGAGAACTTTTTTCCTGAGACTGGACCAAAGCAGTAAAAGTGAGCCAAAAACCCAAGCAATGCGCTGAAAGATGCTAAAATGCTCTGCAGAGCTGAGTCAGCTTAAGTGTGACTGACCAAATGATCCTTTCTTTACCACAACTTCCTAGACATAAAATTAACGGCGGAGTTGGAGCCACAGATCAAGGTTAACTAAAGTGAGAGAGAAGTGTGAAGACTTCTGTTGTGCTGCAGACAAGCCAGTCTTTGTAAACGTCTTTGCAGAGCCCAGAGTTCTCCAGGCTTAGCTGAAGGTTCGCTTTCTGGCACGCTTGCCGTAATCTGTATCATTCGACTTCATTCAAACATGCATGGATGTGTCATCACACTTTCTCAAGGAGGGTGGCGCTTGACACACTGACACAACTGCAGACAGTGGAACGTAGTCCTTTTCCTAATGTTAAGTAAGACTTTTAATGATTATTATCTATTCTAAGTCCATCTTCCCTCAAATTCACAAACTTTGAAGGATTTCCAGAGCCTGTCGGAAGCTTTTCTTCATATCAAAAACTGATAATAGTGACGTTTTTTTTTCAGTTTCAGAGAACACAAACAGAGACTTACAGATATCTCGTAGACGTTCTTTGTCGTACTGGAGGCGGTCGTACTCCTGAAGGCTGATCCGGTTCACTCGAAGACGCAGACGGTCTGGAACTGCGTGAGGACTGGAAGAAAACACACACACACACACACACGCACACACGCACACAAGTGCATGTACGTGCACATTCGCAATTCAGATATGTCCAAACACGCAAAAATAAAGACATATATGTGCATACATTCACGCACACACATTCACATCACAGACCAAATCTTCAGCAATGTAATCACATTCAATTCCTCCCTCGTCTTGTTTGGTTAATCTTAGCATCGTGATTATATCGTCACACTTCAAATTACTGCACAGAGGTTTCCTGACTGAGCTCAGGTTTTGAAAGACTAACTTATAACTGGAGGTTTGCAAAAAGTACTCAAAGTAATAAACAGTCTCTCAGGTAGCACAGTTTTTACCGAGGGCTCTGCTATCCTCCTGTGACAGGACCCCGATTCTGTGTTTGTGTTCGAGGTACATTTTAAAGTCAACGTTTGTGAGCAACGTTGCCTTCCACAAGCATAGAAGCTAATGAATGCAAAATACTCACACCAGAGCTATGGTAGATGATAAGAGAGACTACAGTGTTGCTCACACATTGTATAATATTTACCCATCTACCAAGACTCAAAAAGCTCAAAATCTTACCTGCAAAGGAAGAGAACAAATTAAAGTGCATAACATTAATGCCATGTTTGTGTTTCTTAGTCACAGCTGGAGCAAATAGATGCTTTTCTGGGGGGGGCTACATGGACATCAGGTGAGAGCAGAGGGGTGGTGCAGGAGTCATAAGAGCACAGCTCAGGGTAAGGTTAGAGGTAAAGGGACTACAGCAGGAAATACATCATGACAAGAAGCAGAGGAAGTGGGGAGGCTTCAGCAAGCTGGAATACAGCCACTCACTCTCAGTCCACACAACGACTCAACTTAGGTTCGACCAATAGGACCAATGTAATAAGTGTTCAATGTGCTGTGTTTGATATGTTCAGGTCATTTTCTAACAAACATTTGTTGGTTCCAGCTTCTTATATCTAAGGATCACTTCCTGTCTTTTATATCCTTACCTGTACATGTTGAATATCTTTTGTTTCTGGTCTGTTGGTCAGACAAACTAATCACTTTAAAGATGTCACCTTAGGCTCTGTAAAACTTACTTGTATCCAGATCAGACTCCGGTGTGTGCTAGATCTTATGGGATCATCGTTTATTTTTTGTCCAAGCATCGTAGGCATAAAAACCTTGAAATTGCCCCTGTTCCATAATGAGAAAGACTCCTTTAAACAATTCTGGATCCAGATGATGATCCGGATCACCACCAAAATCGAACGGATCGTTCCTTTGGCCATACCCGACCTCTCCAAAAAAATCTCATCAAAGCTTGCGGATAACTTTTTGACTCATCTTGCAAACAGATAAACAAATAGACAAATCAACAAACCAGCAAAACGAGTCAGCAAAAACATAACAGGTAATAATTGCTGCAGCCCTAAAATAAAAAAGAAAGCATGTGAAGGTTTTTTTTTGTCTCATATACAAGTAATTTAAATGTGGCGTAAAAAAAGAGCTACAAGAGACAAGAGTAAATAAACAATCCATTATCAATACAATGATGCTAAATGTGACTTGTGTCATAACAAATCGTGTTCATGTAATGTTCAAAACAATAAATTATGTATCATATCTCATCAAATATTGGCCGAACCCATGATGAAGCCAGACAGGACAGCACAGACTCGTTCAGTCACGTGGACAAACACGAACATGACAGAGGGCTGAGGTACTTACACAGAGAAGGAGTCTGGGGGAGCAGAGAGGCGGCGCAGATCAGCTGCACACACCTTCTGAATACTACCGCCGCACACACGCAAACACACAGAAGAGAGGAGGAACGCATGGCAGAGAGGAGAGGGGTGAGGAGGAGAGGGGGATAGGAGGGGGGAAGGAGGTGAGACAAGTGTAGAGGAGAGAGAGGAAAGAAAGGGACAAGGAGAGGACAAGAGAAGTGAAGAGGAGGAGACAAGGGAAGAAGAGGACAGGGAGGAGAGGAAGGAGAGGAGAAATATGAGGAAAAGAGGATAAAGACAAGGAGGACAGGAGGCAAGAGGAGGAGGAGTCAAGAGATGAGGCGGGGAAAGGAGATGAAGAGAGGAGAGGGAGAGAAAAGAAGAACAGGAAACAAGGAGACACGAGAGGAGGAATAGAAAAGAGACAAAGGAAGGAGATGACATAAGAGGAAAGGAGGAGACAGGAGAGGGATATGAGTAGCAGAGGAGGAGGGAAAAAGAGGAGAGAAGGAGAGGAAAAAGAAAAGAGAAGAAGAGGGGAGAGGAGGGAAAAAAGAGAAGTACAGAGACAAAAAACAAGATGACGAGGAGACAATGAGACATGAGGGAAGGGAGGAGCAGTGATGAGGAGGAAAAAGAAAAAAGAGGGGAGGAAATAAGAGAAGACAAGAGAATGAGTTGAAAAAGAGGAGGGGAAGGAAACAAAGGAAAAATAATCAAAAAGATTACAGACATGTTTTGGCAAAAAGGAAGAGGAGGAACAGGAGGAGAGACAGGAGGAGAGACAGGAGGAGAAAAGCCCAGAGGTAAGTAGACAAACATTGACAGCACAGAGTAACAGAGCAGTACATCAAGCAAAGATACTCGTTCTGCAGCTACAGCAGTACTTCTCCTCTTCTACACGTTTTCTGCGGCTTGTATTCCACACAGTCTGAAATAGACCCACATATATAAACACAACGATACACATGAATTATTAGTGCTTACAGGGGAGGAGGAGTGTTAGTAGCCACACCGATTCAGATACTGACTGTTGCTTTATCGCTGAAAGAAACACATTATGCTTCCTCTCTGCTGGCACATTAGAGGGAGAACCACAGAGTGCGACCTGCCGGTGTGTCACTGCAGACATCCCCGGTGCTTCGTTTTAATAACACGAGCCAACAACATCACTGCATTGATTGTGGTTTGGCGAGTTGAAGAGAGACGTGGGACACTGAGAGGAGTGAATGTCAGCTCCCACTAAACAGATTGTATGACTCACTCAACCTGGGTTTTTACAACACTGCTGGCCTATTTCCTCTGTCTGAACGCGCATGTGTGTGTGTGTGTGTGTGTGTGTGTGTGAGTATGTGTGTGTGTGTGTGTGTGTGTGTGAGTGTGTGTGTGTGTGTGTGTGTGTGTGACTCACTCATTGAGCAGGGGCACGGAGGTGCGTCTCTTGCTCTTCTGGACCATGTTGGCCTGGTTTCGAAGGCTGATACGGAGAGTGGAGGGAGCAAGCCGACACGGCTCACCGTCCACCTACACACACACACACACACACACACACACACACACACACACACACAGACACACAAGGATGATGGTAAAAGCTACAACTGATGATTGCGCAGAACATATAATAATACAGCTGTTCCTAATCAGCAGCGTTGAGGCAGGATGATTCAATTTCAAAGCCTATATAACACTTATATGATACGACGCATTGGTTCAGTCGGTTTGGGAAGATAAACAGGTTCGAACCATCTCCTAGAGAAACAAAAGGTAAAAACATCCATCCATCATCCATTTTCTTTAACCTTGGGGGGCTGGAGCTCATCCCAGATGACATGAGGCGAGAGGCGGGGACAGGTCACCAGTTTATCACAGGGTTTATTCACATGTTTGAACCCTTTTCTAGAGATAGAAATAATCAAAATGTCCATCCATCATCCGTTTTTTATGAACGCTCATTATTTACAGGGTGGCTGCAGCCGGGTGGATCTCAGCTGATCTTGGGCGACAGGCGAGGTGCACCATACACCGGTCTTTAGTTTAGATCATCACAGGCCTGACACATGTAGAGAAGCATCTATTCACGTTCACTAATGGGCAGTTTAGAACTTTTGGACTGCGGGAGGAAGCTGGAGCATCCAGAGGGGAAACCATGCAGACAAGAGGAGGGTCTGAATTAGAACCCAGAACCTTCTTACTGTGATGCAAACAGATGCCCCACCATTTTTGTGGCAGATTTATTTATTATTATGTAAGGCTTTCTGTTCTGTATTTTTGCCATGCGGGCTGTGTTGTGTTTGACGTGATGAATAACACAGCTTACTGACTCTAGATCAGGAAACATTTGACCAAGGCGAAAGACGAAGTATTTTTGTATTCTTTGAATCTAACCCTGACTATATCACAGAATAAAGTGTCCAAGACAACATGTTGAAATACGGGCTTCTCCCTGCATAAAATATTTATTGATATATATATATAAATATATATCAACATGAATGATAGTACAAGAAAGTATGCAGACACGTTTTGAGTATGACAGACTGTAATATTCATGAATGCATTAGAGTTCATTTTTAATATTTTAGACTCTGTGGAATAAACTTTTCTCCACTTGATGAATCTTTTGCACAGAAGATAAAAAGTTAGAGGGGCTGTAGTGACAATTAATTACACGTCAGTGCCTCCATTTTTATCATCCATTCTATTATTATTGTAATTCCATGCCCATATTATTATTCTGCTGCAGAAAAAGTAGTTTCATTGTATTCGTTTGACCATAATCTGCATGTAATACTGCAGTAAATTCAACAGAGGCTGGTCGGATGCCGGTGTTAGTGTGTGTGGACTCACCTGAACAGGTACGGTCTTGAAGGTAGTAAGGATGACTTCTCTGCACTGGTGCAACCTCTCTCCGTGACCACCGACCTGTAGCGCAGCCTGGTGGGCAAGAGAGAGAGACGTACACCGAGGGTTTCATTTAAAAGACACCACCGTGTTCATTTTTCCTTGCTTCTGTCGGCCTTTTTGTTTTTCACCTCTGCTAAATCGATATTTAACCTTCTCTCTCTCTCACCAGTGAGGCCATGGTGAAGCCAATAACCTCGATGCAGCCGTCATCGTGGCGTTGCGGTTCGAAGTCCCGGTGGTCGCCTGTGTTTCCCCACGGCATGGTGCCAGCACAGTACCTACACAGCAACACACACACACGCGTAAAAAAATTCAATTTTTCATCAAAGGTCCGGCCAAAATGTCACTTTCCACATACAAAACAGATCCAGCCTGAATCAGATTCATCTATGATTTTAATGAATGAATATCTTTTCATTATTTAAACAGAGAAATATTCTAACTCCAGAGATGTGTGGGAAGATTTTTACCCCTTTATCTTTTAAAAAAAATCTTTAGATAAACTCCTTTGTAAGAAAAGAGGCAACACAAGGAAACTTACCTGGGAATGTTTAGAAACACAATGCACTGAAACTTCAGCTCCTGGATCTTAGGAGTCAAGTCTGTACCATCACACTGAGAAACACAGACACAAGGAGAGAGACGTTGTTTGGACCAGTGGTTCAATTCTTTTGGCTTCACGGTACAAAACAACTGGTTTTCACTCTCATCTTTTACTTGATTTTACACATTAGATCAAGCTTCACTCTCAGCTTCTCACTCTCCATCTTAAATCTCTTCTATGTGAGGGATGGAAAGTAATCGATACACGTCAAGACAGTACATAAGGAATGTGGAGACATTAACTATTATGAGTCCTTTGCTGAATGTCAGATATGTTTCCATCTTTTAACATGGAATTAGCCATTTTTGAGCAAGGATGGTAGTTGTTTAGTGTGAGTTAACCATGTTATTCTATGTTCATCAAAATTATATTTTTACTCAAATGCCTACTATAAGTTTGGTGATGTCTCATATTTTTCTTATTGTTGAAAAATATCATGAAAAGACTAACACAGCACTGAAAGTATCCTGCTAACACATATGGTCAGCATCCACAACTGAGGCTGAAGTGCCAAAAACTGCAGTTCCTATAATGGCCACTTGAGGTTAGCTCCGAAATGCACAAATCGTGTTTACAGTCTGGTGCAGTACGGGGTGAATTTTTACATAACTCACTCATTTAAATTATGTCGGGGCTTAAAGTTATATATAATTGAGGGCATGGCCGCTTTGAGTGACAAGTAGCTGCAATCTGTTTCCTAGCGTCACCTAAGCTAATTTGAGTCACTGAACTTGTTGGTGGCTTTGGTGCCTTTTAGATAATTTTTCATGCACATCTCAGATAAATAATATAGCCTGCAGACTATAGACTCTACAAACTGATCAAGACCAGCCAAGAAGTCTCCACCTCTTTGCCCATTTTTGGATTACCCGGTAGTTCGACAAGCTCGAGCCACCACAATGAGATTAGCCATTCAGAAACCTGAACCTGAATGGCTGATGTGATGCGATGAGATGAGAGATTACACCCATCTTTTATGCATTCTGTGACTAAAGATATACAACACTGGCAGCCTGTAACACCGGCTTGGAATTACAAGAAGTATATGACTTGCAAACTGCAGTATTTTCTGACATTTTGTAAGAAACAATCTGCTTAGTTGATGACGAAATAACAGTCAGTTGCTGCTCTAATCCTAGCATTAGAGGTCAGTGGTCAGTGGGAGAGCATGCAGCTCTGATAAGGATTCAGTGTCTTGCTGAAGGACACTTGAGCATGGCGCATGTTCAAAGAGCAGTTGAAGGACAGCATTTTTAATCACCAGTCCGACCTGCTGCCCAGACATGTTGACACGGAAAACGATACGAGAGAGAGAGAGAGAAAGAGAGAGAGAGTGTGTGTTAACGCTCACCACCACTCTGACGTGCTTGGACAAATCCCTGGAGCTTCTCTGGAGGAAATCTGAGAATGCAGCCTGCAAAGCATACACACAGAGAGAGAGAGAGAGAGAGAGAGAGAGAGAGAGAGAAAAACACCCAATCAAACACAATTGCAGTTCATTAAATCTCCCTCACTAAAAAGACGACTCCCCTGCATGCCTCCTCTCCAGCTCCCACCCATCATTTATTCTTACATCTTTCTTCTGCAGGTTGCTAAAAGTCACATTTGAGATTTTAACAAAGCTTTACGTCTGACAGCAAAGGCAGAACTACATGTATTAAAATGCAAAATAAAAATGAATTATTCAAAACAACTACATCAACATGAAATGACGAGTACATGCAGTTAAATTTACCAAGATAACAACACTTCCTATTGGATTTATAGATGAAAATAAGACTTTTCATTTTTAAAACCCATCCCTCACACTTTGCGCATCGCTTCACCTCACCTCACCTCTTCTCAGTAATTTGCCCATTTCCCCTTCATCTCCCTCCTTACCCTCCTCTCTTTTCCCTAATTCCCTAATTCACTTACTCTTGCTTTCCTCTCAGTCATGATGCTTAAAGCACGGGAACACAGAAAAAGGTTTGGGCTGCATGAATGCACAACAAGTCAAGGACACTCACTCCTGCATAGAACATCTTGTTGCGGAAGCGGCTGTTAAACTTCTCTGGGTTGGCCTCTGGAAAGACAAGATCAGAGAGGCAGAGAGAAAGGAGGAGAATACATTAAATAAGATGCAGAGCTACTGGAATTAAAAATGAAAAAAAAGAGTGGAGGAATAAGACAGTGAGAAAATTGGACTCATTTGTGCATACATGAATGCTTTAGTGTATCTGAACGTGTCCTTTCTAATATTCTTTTTCATTCTGCTTGTCGTTCAGTGGAGTAGGATGCATTGCGGCGAAAGAGGAGGACTTAATAGAGAATAAATAAAGTTGATACAGGGTGAAATGTAAAATAGATTTCACCGACCTCTGGATTCGTGAAACTCCAGGGTGACGTGAGCATCGAAGCCCAGGCTGAAGTAGTTATTGAACACATTCAGAGGCAGCTGAGGAGGCAGGAACAATATTTTTTTAGAATTATTAACATAGAAAGCTCGTATATGTTACTCTTATACGTTTTCTGTATGGATTTTTATTCCTGTCAGACAAACACTTATGGATCTAGATAATAGCTGTTTTTTCCCAACAATATGATTCATTCAGACCTTTACTTGTACAAGGAAGGACCAGGTCACCCTGAATAAAATACATATCCAACGACTTACGTACGTATTATACGTAATAATAATACGTATTCAGTGAAGAAAAAAGTTACACTGGTCCGAGTCAATCAAAAGGATTGATCCCAACACATAGACACCTTCTGTGTGCCCTCCTCCGGCTGAGCAGCACTCTTCTCTACAAGGAGGTTCCACCTGTCCAGCTGCACCACCGCACCGTCCTCCACGTGACATAAAACTTTGGACACCGGCTCGTCTGTGTAACCCTGCACAGAAACAAACGAAGAGAGGGAGGACGGAGAAGGGTTGGAGTGAATTTGGATCATTTTCCAATGACGGACGACAGAATATGTGAGGAGGTATATGATGATTTTTATTTGAATCATTCAATGTTTTATAATTTAGTAGCTGTTCTGGAACTTTCAATCACATCACAAGATGCTTTGGGATCCTTCTACCTGATATGTGATATAATCAAAAAATCCAGAGAGGCTGCTACTGAATAAACTTTGTGTTGAGATACTTTTGTCTGTTTTTGTTTCACTCAAATGCATATTTGAACATCTACAATTTCATTAGATCTGCTGAGGAAGCCTGTGTGATACCAGAACAGCTAAATGCTGTATTATCTTATTAGTAGTATCTTATTTATTTTTTTATCCCCTGCCACGACGAAGTCCGTCCTGTTTCATTTCCGGAGCTTAGCTCAAAAAAAATGTTTAATATTTTTTCTGGAAACTTTCTACACACAATAAGCAAGTACTGAAGTGGTGCCTTTCTGTTATTTATTTTTGTCCTTTTAATTTTTTCATTTCCATGGTTACAAGTTGAATTTTGGCTCATTCTGTGAGTGGGATTTGTCTCAGATGAGGGTTTCTATAGGGCATAAATCAAAAAGCGTTCAATATTTATTCACATAACTTTATGTAAACGTGATATTTTGGGAATCTGTGATATTTTTTTATTTAGAAAATTAATGTTTTCTCAGATATGCAATGAACAAGAATTGCAATTACTGTAACAAGGAAAACTTAAAACATTTCTTTCCGTTCATTCTTCAATGAAAGGCACCTGTGGCGGGGATCCTGAGTACTTCATGCTTGTCTATGTAAACATTCATTTACATGACAGTAATTATAAGTAGAGACAGCAAACAAAAAAAAAAAATCAAATGAAGAAACAATAAATGATGAAAAGGGAAAGGGAAGAAGAAAAAGAAAAGGGTAAAAAAAAGGAAAAGAAAACAAGAAACATGCAATGTAGGGATGGAAAAAGGAAGAGGCTCACAGCTGGAAGAAAAAGATTACATCATGTGAAGAGGAAGGGGGATGAAGGGAGGATTTCTCTAGCTAATATAAGGCGCCTAGTCCTCTTCCTATCAGTCAAACTGCCAAGCCCTCTCTCTCTCTCTCTCTCTCTCCCCATCATCCACTTGTTAACAAGTAGACACACACACACACACACACACACACACACACACACACACACACACACACACACACACACACACACACACACACACACACACACACACACACACACACATACACACAGAAAGAAAGAGAGACGACACAGCGAAGACATGTAATGACTTGCTTTCAATGGGTGGTCATCAAGGCTGCCTCACAGAGACCATTATCGTCTTAAGAACAAAGACAGCGCAGAGCCTGAAGCCAACACACACTCATCCATAAATGAGTGACAACACACACACCTTACCCCTCCCATCAATCCATCCTTTCCTGTTCTTCATCACATTCAGACATGTCTCTAAAGGGTAGGATTCTGCCTTTCTCTCCATCCTGTCTCTCTCTTTCATCTGCTTTTTATTTCCTGTCTCTGTCAGAGTAGCAAAGGACTGCGCTGAGTGACACACACTAAACACACACACACACACACACACACACAAGATCTGATGATAGCACCGATCATCAGCAGATCAGCAGGGCCTCCTCTAAGGCTCTCTCACATACACAACCACAACCACGCACACGCACACGACAAGTCGCATGGTCATTCACACTCACACAGGGAGAGGTGGGGAAGAGGCAACGGAGAGTAACACAACTGAGTGTAAAGAGGAGGAGAGGGAAAGTAACGGAAAAGAGTGGCAGGGGAAGAAAGAAGGAAGGAAATGCAAAGAGAGGGAAGGAAAAGGAGAACAGTGTGGTGGAGAAAAGAGGAAATGAAAGGAGAGACAAGGAAAGTAAAAAAGGGGAAAAAGTAAATAGAGAGGGGAAGAGGGCATAAGAGGAAGGGAAAGGAAAGGAAAGGAAAGGAAGAGGATAGGTTAGGTAAAGAAGAGGATGGGGTGGGTAAGGAAAGGAAAGGAAAGGAAAAGAAGAGGATGGGGTAGGTAAGGAAAGGAAAGGAAAGGAAAAGCAAGGAAGAGGATAGGTTAGGTAAAGAAGAGGATGGGGTGGGTAAGGAAAGGAAAGGAAAGGAAAAGAAAGGAAGATGATAGGTTAGGTAAAGAGGAGGATGGGGTAGGTAAGGAAAGGAAAGGAAAGGAAAGGAAGAGGATAGGTTAGGTAAAGAAGAGGATGGGGTGGGTAAGGAAAGGAAAGGAAAGGAAAGGAAGAGGATAGGTTAGGTAAAGAAGAGGATGGGGTAGGTAAGGAAAGGAAAGGAAAGGAAAGGAAAGGAAGAGGATAGGTTAGGTAAAGAAGAGGGTGGGGTGGGTAAGGAAAGGAAAGGAAAGGAAAGGAAAGGAAAGGAAAGGAAAGGAAAGGAAAGGAAAGGAAGAGGATAGGTTAGGTAAAGAGGAGGATGGGGTAGGTAAGGAAAAGAAAGGAAAGGAAAGGAAGAGGATAGGTTAGGTAAAGAAGAGGATGGGGTAGGTAAGGAAAGGAAAGGAAAGGAAAGGAAAGGAAAGGAAAGGAAGAGGATAGGTTAGGTAAAGACGAGGATGGGGTAGGTAAGGAAAGGAAAGGAAAGGAAAGGAAAGGAAAGGAAGAGGATAGGTTAGGTAAAGAAAAGGATGGGGTAGGTAAGGAAAGGAAAGGAAAGGAAAGGAAAGGAAGAGGATAGGTTAGGTAAAGAAGAGGATGGGGTAGGTAAGGAAAGGAAAGGAAAGGAAAGGAAAGGAAAGGAAGAGGATAGGTTAGGTAAAGACGAGGATGGGGTAGGTAAGGAAAGGAAAGGAAAGGAAAGGAAAGGAAAGGAAGAGGATAGGTTAGGTAAAGACGAGGATGGGGTAGGTAAGGGAAGGACAGGCAGAGGGAAATGTAAAATGAAAAGCAGAAGCAGTGACAAAGTGGATAAAGAAACCCTGCAGACATAAACCAGATGAAATAGAGAACAAAAAGGACTGTGTGAATTGTTCAAAGCATCTTTCTCTGTCTGCATCAGGATGTTTCAGCTTTGAACTCTGGCAATCCTGAGACGTCAAAGTCCTCCATGTGTCCTTGGTTGCAGAGCACAAAGAGTCTGTGCAACACACCACATTATTAACTGATAGTAAAGTCTCACTTAAACTTTATGAAATAACACAGCACAAGGAATCATACGGTGTCAGGTTCCATTTAAATGTCATTCGATAATAAATTAAAACCAGGTAATGTAACACATATAATGATGCAATACACACAATGTAGATAACATGTATTTACATAGATTTTGGATTAACTTACTGAACACCAAATAAATGAGAAAACGCTGCAAAGCAATGCAAAACAAACTAAATACCATTTCAGGTTAGACTCATTAGAGAGATGTTTGGTGGTTTATCACCACTACAATCCCACATTACTGGTCTAAAGAGAAGCCTAATGGAAGAATGTGGGTGCTTGTGAAGGTCTCGTCTTCTTACAGTGCTGTTATGCAGTATGTGTTTGTGTTTGTGTGTCAAGGAGCAGATTAGTGACGCTTCAGCACTTCATCTTATTTTAGCAACAAACTGAAAGGGTCCAAAGTGCCCTCCATCAGCAGGACGGTGCATCATATTGTGTTTTTATAAGTTTCAGCAGCCTTGTCTGCCAAACTCACTCCTCTCATAAAGACAGAAAAGTGATTCCAGCATCAGTTTGTGATTGTGATCTTGCTTGTTTTCACACGCAACAGTTACGAAACAAATTTATGACTCATTTTGAGGCGCGCTTGTGTCGATCAGAACAATGTAAGTACAACAATCACTCTCTTATAGCTCTGTTTATGGTTTCTACCAACACCTGAGGGCTGTATCTGGCTCCTTAGCTGCTAAATGTTCCCTTACACTCACCAGCTAGTCACTAACTCTATGTGTAGAAGGGTACAGTGTTTAGTGCAGTGCTTTTTTCATTGACAACAGTTGCCTGCTGCTATAAATGATGCCTTGAGAGTTGTTGTGTGCGAACAACAGTGAACCACAGTGAAATTGAGGGCTGGCCATCTAAACAATGAGCTGCAACTCACTGTGAAACTCCATAATTATAATTGGCAGATTGCTTTTAGATTGCTGTTCGATCAGTGTTATTAGAGAAAATATAGATTATAGCTGTTATTGTGCTGTATGGGTTCATTACAAAGCTGTGGCACCGAGCAAACAAACATCTTGTCATGACGATTCCAGCCATAAAAGAACAACCTGTACTGATTCACTGTTAGTTGGCAAGCAAGAAAAGCAACCTGAATTGCAAAATTTGACCGAAGAATTTCTAAATTCTCTGTAAAATATTAGTTTGAGAAACTACTCAAGTGTGTGTCTGTGTCTAATTTCAATAAAAACCCATTGCAGAGGTCTCACTGCGTCTTCACAGATGGGACTATTTTCCTCACTAGTTTAACTGCATAAAGACTATGAGAAAATGTTAGACGCAGGACAAACGCACAACCTCTACAGGATAAAATTAATATAAAGGAACGTCAACGATGTCAACGACTGCTGTGTCATCTTTACTTAATGTGTTGTGGCTCGGAGAGGTCAGACAATAGTTATACGTCAGGGTTCAGAGGATGAGTTACGCAGGAAGACCATCCTTCGACATCCGTAGACTTCCTGGAATGTGGCGAGTTTTTCTGTTGCTCCCAGGGGTGTCAGAGAGGTAAATATGGGATCTATTACAACTACAGGTCTATATTTGTCCATGTTTTGCAAAACCTATACACTGATGACATACTTATTTACATATACGTATGATATATTTTCTCCTTTTTAAATATTAAATACTCAGGTTCATATACTTTAAATATATATCACTTCTCCTTCATAAATTTGAGTTATGTTGCAAGTGCCTGTTATTTTACATTAATGTCAATTTCCCTTCACTTTCATCTAACTGATTGGATTCGCAATGTGGATAAGCGACCTGAACTTCAGGTCATTAAACAGACAAAGCTGACACATGGGAATGAATAACGACAAGGAGGAGAAGCCGTTACGTCCTGCCGTTCTCAGAAGTCAAGGCTAGGAACTCACCCCACCCCAGTTGAGCGTCCTGGCGAGGTCATTTCCTGTTCCCAGAGGAAGAACAGCGACCGGAGGCTGGGGGTTCATCTGCAGCTCATCTAGAGTGGACAGGATCCACCCGACCTATAGAGAGACATACACAGAGAGATTAACCTGCAGAGATTACAATCATAATACACCCTTTATGAACAGATCACAGTAGAACAGGGTCTTACCGTGCCGTCACCTCCGCAGGCGAGGATCCTCAGATTTGGCACTTTTCGATACAACTCCAACCTGACAAAGTCCACAAAGAAGAGCAGTTGTAGAATAAAAAGGGCTTTCTTTAGCAGAAAGATCCGCTGATCAGTGTTGAGTGGGTGTAATTGGTCCAAATTTCAGGAAAATGGCTCGACCCATTATGCTTGAAGTGGATAATAACTGAGAGAGAAAATACAGCATTGCCTCCTGGCAGTGAATTGTGAATATGCTGTGATGTTAAATGATGAATTAAATGGAATATTATTACCAAACTGGCTAAAGAAAGGACTGTTTCATTACACTGCTTTCTAGTTAAATAGAGCAACAACAAAAAAAAGTCAATCAGAATGTCACATTGGCTTTAAAGAGGAGGAATTGTAATAAAAGCCCAACCCTGTCCAACATGAAGGGTACTTACGCCTCTCGCAGTCCTCCCTGTGACAGGTCGAAGACTTGTCGAGGGTTCAAGATCCACATGAACATCTGTAACACCTTGGCACCCTACAGAGACACAGGGGGAAATACGATATAAGTGTTTTCCTAATAAAACTTATCTATAAGTTCAAATAAGATCTCAAACAAGGTCTCTGAAGTATCGCAAATGGATAAAAAATATACACTAAAGGGATTTTAAAATGCACAACTGTGTTTATTTGCAAATCTGATTGAGTGTTTTGTGTCGTATGAAAATAAGAACCTCTATTTTGTTCCTTGTGAACTTTTAATGGTTACAATTTTACAATTTCTTTATCTGAATTTAATTTTAAGCATCATCAATTTCTCAGGCAACACAATTAAATCTGTTGTCTGTTTAAATTAAAGGAGTTGTGGTTAATTCTCTAAAAAGTGTGTTTTCAGACTCAAGACTACTCACAAAAATCTGTCAAACATGACCAAACCTCGTGGGTTTCCTCAAATTAGGCCAACCAAAAAGGAGGGGTGCGTTTTTAAATACCTTGAGTTGTATTTTTTGTTTAGGTTTACTGACCTGGTTGCCCCCACTCTTTGGATTGACAAAAACTAAAATGGGCTTCATGAGAGGTGAGGGGAGAGGCTTCAACATGAATGGACGCCATTTAGACTCCTAAAGAGGGAGAAAGAGAGAGAGAGAGAGAGAGAGAGAGGGAGAGACAAAGACAGATTGGAGTATGTAATACATAATGCAGAATGCAGCATTTCCAGCTATTTTAATTTAAGTTACCTTCCAGTTCCTTAAACCTGAAATCTTAACTGTAACATTTTTCCACTTTATGGAAATTTATGTTTTAAATACTAAGCAGAAATTACAGAGATTTACAAAGGCACAAGAGAATGAAATAATTAAAGTGAAAACTGCACATCAAACAGTAAAAAATAAATATTATATATAATACACATGCAAATATTTGTGAAAACAATTATCATCAACCCTTGCTATACTATCATTAACACCACCAATGAGATTATGTATGTTATCCATGGATAATGCCAACAATGCTGGGACAGAATGACATGATGGCGTCCATCTACCACACATCACAGTCTGATCTGGACACATTTAGCCTGTAGACACCAATATTCTCTGTCATAGTGTTACTTACATCCAGTCCCTTCTTGCTCGTCCTCCTTTTGAAAGACGTCCGCTTTTTTCTCCTGGCAGAGTTCTTAAGAGAGCTCTAGGGTACAAACACACAGAGGCCAGTGGTTAGTTCACTGTCATCGTGTCCCTGTGATGGTAATTAAAAGTGCAACGGAGCATGTGATGCGTGTGTGTGTGTGTGTGTGTGTGTGTGTGTGTGTGTGTGTGTGTGTGTGTGTGTGTGTGTGTGTGTGTGTGTGTGTGTGTGTGTGTGTGTGTGATGAAGACACAAACCCAGAATTCCCCCAGACAGATCAGACATGTGTCAGCTCATATCAAATCACACACACACAGTTTTTGACACGTCTTCTTTGGAGTTTTAAATTTAGATCCAAACAGTCGTTTCTCATTACTGTCACAAACTAAAGAACTTTATCAACCAGTGAACTGACTGGTGAGAGTGTGGGTGTGTGTGTGTGTGTGTGTGTGTGTGTGTGTGTGTGTGTGTATACCTGTGGTTTCCTGACTTTAATGATCCAGGAGGGCGGCACTATGACTCCAGCGTGGGCCCCCAGTGAACACGGCTCCTCAATCTGGTGCAGCATGAAACACGTCACCTTATTGTGGAACTGCAACAACAACAGAACATTCGTCAGACAGAACATGATCAGATTGGCTGATAACTATTTAGCTTTCTCAGCTACTTGTTTCTCCCAAAGGGAGAAGGGACATGTTTTATATGTGGGCAGAACATTTGTCTGAAACTGTCTCTTAAAGGGTCATTTCACACAAACGACAAAATACCTATTTTCCACAACTGTATGTTCACTATCCAGGGTATAATTATAAAAGAAATAAATAAAAGAACTTAAATCTAGACTGAAGTACAGACACTTGCAGTAGCACTGTGTATTTTAGATGGCTGACAATATGATTCATTTGATGGAAGAACTAAACACAACAGCTGCCTTCTGTTCCACATTGTACATACAGTACATTGTATTTCCTACTCCCTGTTCAGGGAATGTCTGTACTACTGTGGACATTTTACACTACTGCAATAAAATATTGAATACATATAATAATAATAACCAATGTCATATGATAAGTCAGTAAATTTGATGTGGTTAATTTACAAGAGATACAGTGTTATTCCTTAATAATATTAACCATATTTGTAATTATTTAAAGGTTATTATGAATATGGTGATAAAGATTATTATTATGTCATATTGACATCTTGCTTTACTTGATAATTATGAATGGTACACAAAATTAATATAATATAATATAATATAATAATATAATACATCTTCTAAGTTAGAAGAAGCAAAATTAGTAGCCAAAAAAAAGCTTGTTTCCCTAGAAATAATATAGAAATATAGAAATAAATATGAATAAATAATAAACATATAGAAATACTAAATGTAGTTTGACCCTTTAAATTAAATTAAAATCTAATCCAAATAAAAATCAGCCTCAACTATAAAAGTTTCATAAAAATCTGTCAGGTAGATTAAGTGTGTTTGATAAAAATGTTTTTTTTTAAAAAGCCCTATCTTTCTGTTAAAGGAAGTAAAAAAAACAACAACAAACAAATCATGGCTCCACCCCTTTATCTGGATTCAGAAAAGTAGAAAAAAAATTCCTGAATCGGCCACGTAGTTTTTGTGTGATCCTGCTAACAGACACACAAACCATCTGATACCGGTGACAACACGATCTCCCTGGTGGAGGTAATGACAGCATTAGTCACAACAATATTACAGACATATGTTGTTAACCTCCTGTGTGAGCTCCACTGCCTGAGTGCAATGACTCATGGGTAATCATGCGTATCAACAGTTCAGGTGATGAACCGTTCAGTTCTGCTCTACACTGATCACAATTCCCTTTGGATCTCACTCAACTGAATATGAACTAAATAGCTCATATTCTTAGTAATTACTAAATAACATATGTGTGTATCGTTACTTTTCTCTGTCGTGATTGGTGCAGAGGGCGGATTACTTACAGCCTGTTTACACCAGGAACAACTGATGGCAATGATTTCTTTACTGTGGAAGAACTTCTGCTGAAAACTCTGCAGAAACAGACAGAATTAGACTGATGAAGTCTAGATGAACAGTAAAAACCATAAAAAAAAAAAAATTCTGTGTGTGTGTGTGTTTATGTGTGTGTGTGTGTGTGTGCTTACCTTTCCACACTGTTTACATTTGCCCTCCTGTCTTCGTCTGTGAACCCAGTGATGTCTCAGCATGTTCTGCTATCAGGGAGAGAGAGATTCTACTCATGTTCTCTCCTCACACAGTGGAAACAGGATGCTTGAAAGACATTCTTCTTCTCTTGGATGCATGGAGTCGAGCACATATTTACATTCACAGCCTCCCACACATACTTACATCTCTGAGGCACCGCGATCCTCCCTCTCTGAAGGTTGGCTTGCATCGGAAGTTAATCTAGAGAGACAGAAAATAAACAAAAGTGAATAAACAAGCATGAAAATTGGTGCAAAAATAACAAATAATGTGAGTAAATATTATGGCGGTGATATTTAATTGTGATATTGTATATTATTGTGTAGTTATGATCTCCCATGTTTGTTTCTTTGTTTACCAGCAAGATACTCTGTAAAGCTGTTGATGGATTTTGTTGACATTTTGCGTACCAAGGAGAGTTGATCAGCATGACTACACCAGTCTACGACAGTATCGTGTGAATTACCCACCATGCATCTGTCCTCCAGCACTCATTTTAATCCTAAATGTGATTCAACATGTGTTGCAGGAAACTCAGTGTTCTCATATAACTGTCAGATGAGCAACATGCATGTGTCAGGTGTGCATGAAATGGTTGAATGTAAGAATGTGTGTGTGTGTGTGTGTGTGTGTGTGTGTGTGTGTGTGTGTGTGTGTGTGTGTGTGTGTGTGTGTGTGTGTGTGTCTCACACCCTTTCTAGTTGCTCTATGCAGCCGGTGTGTACAACGATCTTACAGGCAGCACATTTCTTCCTGGGGGCCGACTTCTTAAAGGAGAAAACAGACACACAGCACAGAGGGAGGTGAGATACACAACAAACACAAGCAGTGCAAGCCCTGTTACACACAGAAAAAGGCACAAAGACACAGAAATATGCATAAAGATGTGTTGAAGGTACCCAAAAATGTCACTTTTCACTCTGAGTTTATAAAGCCTTCTATCATCCGCAGTACAATGACACTCCAGGCATGAAAAGAGACACCATGACATTTTATAGTTTCTGTCATTTTTCTACAACAGCCATGACTCAAAAGGATAAAAAAGGAATGAGAAAGGAACTTTGAGATCGCATACCTCCACCAAGGCCAATAATGCACTCAACAATATGCAAATCTGCAAACACAACCTTTATATGTGTGGATATATTAACCTCTGCCAAGGAGGTTATGTATTCACCAGTGTTAGTTTGTTTGCTGGCTGGTTGGATTTTCAGCAGGATTATGCAAAAACTACTGAACGCATTTCCATGAAATTTTGTTGGAGCACGGGTCTTGGACCAGAAAAAAAAAACCCTCCATTAAATTTTGGTGTGGCTCCAGGATTTTTTTTTCACCCTCTTTAACATTGCAAGGGCGTTTTGAACATTTTCTTCAATTTCTCAGGGAATAAAAAAATGCATGGATATCTTGATGAAAGAAATCTGGCATATTTGCAGGGTTGGTTTCTGTGTGCAATTTGGTGCAGATCCAAATAAAAATCTGGATCCACCAGATTTAAATGTGTTTTCATAGGGGGTAGTCTTTTCCCTGCTGCTGTACAATAACAAACAGGGCTAGAGACCTGCAACTGTAACCAATGTGTGGCTGAGATAATGAGAATTCAGATGGGTTTCAATGGTTTTAATGAATTAAAGGGGACTTTTGGGCCTTGGCAGAGGGATGCGCTCTAATGAATGCCATATATTATTAGATTTTTTATATTATTAATTATAGCAAACCAATAACAGTGTGTGGTGTGTGAGGGTAGACTCTAGACTAAAACCATAGAGATTGGGTTTGTGAGCAGGCCTCTCTCTCCTATAGGTCGTTAGGGTGATTCAGCTCACCTGGTCTTGTTTCACAGCTATATAAACTGATGGCAGTCAGCCGGTCTGTCTCTCCCCCCCTGGCTTCCACACTGTCTGGGTTCTGTATTTAGTTTGTCTTTATGTTAAGTTACTTTTATTGATTTGTCTGAATTCACACAAAAACAGCAATATGGTACTTTCCTGCAAGGCTGTGCGAATGTGTGGGCATGATAATTTGTGCTTTAGAACATAACCACCTTGACAGAGTCAGATAATAACACTAATTTCTCTGATTCGCTTTGACACGCTAACCCGAGAGCTCTCTTCATTCACAGTCTAGCTTGCTTGACCACTGCTGCTCTCTCAAGACGGAGATGAGGGGACAATCGGACATCCAACATACTGTAAGTGATCCGGATCTGCTCCAAAATGTGATCTGTTCTTGTCTGGCCAAAGCTACATGCTTCCACCAAGTTTCATGAAAATCAGGCAAGTAGTTTTTCTGCAGTCCTACTGACAGCCAAACAAATCAGACCAAAAACATAACGTCGCTGAGGTGTTTCCATGTTTAGCTCACTCATATTTCTACTCCTAAATATTTCAGAGGGGATGATGGGCATTTTACTCCACCACATTTAGTTAACAGCTCCAACTGTGAACTCCTTTTCAAATGAAGATTCTACATAACAAATATGTATATGGGTGACTTTATTTTGTACAAAGGATAAATCACTTAAGATGAAAGATGGTGGTGACTTTCAGGAAAAATCAGTGTCTATTTGGGATTTCTATTAATATTCCAGCTGTCTATGAGATGAAAAAATTATCCAATATTTCACAAAAAAAGCAGAAATCTGTCAAAACTCCATAAAAATGCATACACATGTGTAGCAGAACTTGTTTTTCTCTTCTTTCCTCCTACATCAATCATGTTATGACCCTTCAGATTTATCCAGCGACTCTATAGAGGGGCCCCGCCCCTCGGTTGGGAACCACCTAACGGTATATAAACTAGATTGAACTAGCTCCACCTATTGAAGCTACAACAGTAAAATGCTGCTTGCATGTTGTTGCATCAGTATTAACAAAGTAATATTGTAAATACATTTTAAAAATATCACACACGGCAAGTACTTTTACTATTGATACATTAAATACATTTTGCTGAGGTTTTATTCTTTTACTTTAGAACTAGACGGATGGAGATGAAATCTAACACGTCCTCCACCACTGCATGGAGGGTAACTGAACTTTGTGAGCTGCACACAAAACGCTCCACTGACACAAACTCCTGTCTCTGTAAATCATGTGACCCTCACCTTACAGGTCACGGCTCTGCCTCCAGAGGTCTCCCTGCAAACTGCTGACAGAATTCATAGACTGAGGTGACGGATATACACAGCATGGATCTCATATCACTGTCTGCAGCATTGTTCAAACTGCCAGGGCTTTCTTTGATGACTAAGACTAAATAAGCCATATCTAACTGAGCGCAGGTGGGAATGTGCTTATTTATGTCGACCATGACTTGTCAAAGCAATCTGTGATTCCACTGAGGTCAGGTTGTCCTTATAAGCAGCCAAAAGCACACAGCACTGATGGAATATTTAATTAAACATGTCAGAGAAAGATTATAGTGAACTTATTTTTTGCTGCGGCTCCATCTTGATGGCAGCAGTCTCACTGTGGTCTTGTACACACACTGTAATTGCATACCATCAGTGAAAATATAATAGGTCATAATATTATTGTCGGTATTAAAGGTTATTTCTCAGCTCCACCATTCACAGTAAGAGGTGTGTGGAGGTAGAGCGGGTTCATAATACCTGTAATTTAAACAGGCAGCTCTGCATACTGGATAATTTGAATGTTTGTCCTGTTGTTTTGTAGACACAGTTCACCTGAATTAGAGTGTGTAATCCTGTTTACAATAATGCTAAATTCCTAGAATGCATTACTAGAATACTAGAATGCATTACACTGGAGTTGTTGTTTTTTCACCACTGCTGCAATCACCAGTGATAAAACTGGCTCTACTTAATCTTCTCTATGCGATGCCTGGCCTATGAATAACATCTATAAAATATTTTACATATTGGCTTGAATTTATTCATCCTTTTTCTGTAGGATGGACATGAGACTAAATTGACTTTTTGCTTTAAGTTCTATTTTTCTTTTTCTTACAGATTGAACAACATGTGTGTTTGATCTCCCCGTATTTCCCTCATCAAGCAGGTTAAGTATTTGCCTCTGTCTGTAGGATTACTCAAAAAGTCATGAAAGGATGTTGTTTGGAATTTTTTGAGAAGGGAGGATACGATCCAAGGAACAATTAGATGAAAATAAAGTTCAGAGGACGATGTAATTCTCGTTTTCTCCTACACAACTTTTCATTCTGAGCCTCCTAATAAACAAACACCATACATATTTTTGCCCGAAATATGATCGCATGGCTAATACTGGATTAGGAGGGACTTTGCCTCTCGGTGGCAGCAACATACCATATATGGTCCTGTTTTCTATGAAGGCAAAATTACAAAAATAAAGTTATAACAAAATATTCCGTTTGGAAGATCTCACACTTAAACATTACTTAAAAAGCTAAAATAAAATTCCATGAAAAAGTCATTCAAAACCCATATAAGACTTTTTTTTTCACTATTCAAGAGCCCTACAAAGTACCGAGATTTATCTCTTTCACTCCATCTCACACACACACACACACACACACACACACACACACACACACACACACACACACACACACACACACACACACACACACACACACACACACACACACACACACACACACACCGGAGTGGTTTGCATGTACACTATACTCACTGCAGTCTTTAATAGGCAGGTGTCCTCTCCGAGATAACACAGCTCTCCTGAACAACTCGTCTCCATCCACAGGTGATCCCCGTTCACTGCGTTCTCCTGCAGGGACACAGAGAAAAGGAAATAATGATAATCACATTACCCTAGTTCATCTCTTAATCAAAATGATTTTCAAGCTCATTAATCTGCAGCTATATGCACATAAAAGCTCGGCAGTGCAAGCGGTCAACAAGTGTGTCAAGCACATAATTGTCGTTGCTGAGTAGGTGGGTAATTTCACAGTGCATGTTAATATAAGGCGCGAATCGAAATGCTACAGGAGCTACAGATTCGAGCGAAAACACACCGACACGAATACAAATATGGGAGTGTGAATGAAGGATGCCACTAGGCTCTAGGTAAACAGCTTTCAGAGGGTGCTTATGTGAGTATGTAGTCTGAGTGGTCGATTCACTGATGTCACCTTGTATTGTACATATTATTGTTATGCTCTGGTTATGTTGTTTCACTGTTTCTGAAACACACTCAACTTAAACAAACATTACTGAAGCTGGGCACATAAGGCACATTTCACTAATCATTGGAATAATTAATTATAATTAATTAATAATTAATAACTAGTTAATTTTGTCCTTTTTTTGCCACTGTCCCAACTTTTTTGAAACGTGTTGCTGGCATCAGATTCAAAATGGGCATATAGTTTTCAAAAAACAATGAAATTCCTAATTTCCAACATTTGATATGTTTGCATGTGTGCAATTAAATATTGGGTTTCACTGTTGTGCAAATCATCACATTCTGTTTCTATTTACATTTCACACAGCGTCCCAACTTTTCATTCTCAATGAATTGTATACGTTAAATATTAGACCAGGATTGGCTCCCATACAATTTGTGATGTCACAAATCAGACAAAATGTATAGTTTCTGCAGCAAATGTGGAAACAGCCTTTTGGTGCTAGACTCTGCACATGTGTCACTATACAGTATGAAGCGCAAACATTCAACAGTATGAACAGTGTGTGTGTGTGTGTGGTGCTGAGAGCTAAAGGCCAGCGATGACGTGATGGAAGTGTCCCTGCAGACGGAGCCAGAGGGGAATCTCAGATGTGGGTCGACAACAGTTTGTCTACTTACAACTTCCAATTAATAATACAGTACATTTTGTTTACTATTATGGATGTTTGAGTCACTCAGGGCCTAATAATACAGTAAAATAAACTGAGTGACGGACATGAAACATTTTTGGTTGGCCAAGATCGCCTTTAGGGATAACTGTAGCTCATGATAGCTGAATTTTCTGAACAATTGTGATGTGTTTAAAACATGTTTTGTTATATTTATGCTAGAAAATCTATTTGCGTCGACTTGATCTTCAAATCATCAAAAAGATGGTTTAGTTCAGGTACTGCAGGACGTTTAGATTTGAGCTGGTGGAGGTGACAAACCGTCTGAAAGCCTCACAAAATCCTTTTAGATTATTTTAAGAGGAAAAGGTCACTGATTACAGGAAATGTCTCACCTTTTCCCTGATTGTCCTTTTTCAGTCAATATGTGGGCCTTCTATAAAAATGTCACACTCTCTGATAAAGGGATTAATTTTGTTAAGATTATAGAGATATGCGCTTCAGAGTACTGAAATGTCTTCATACGATGAAATAACTTTACAGCTGTCCAATTTTTATTCCCGTGGATTTCAATTGGAAAAATAGAGAACAAACAACATTTTGACTAGTGCGCTATATGTCATGACAATTTTGACAATACTTTCTATATTAACTTGACATTAACCTAAGCATTTTTAGAGGTTTAAATAGCTCCTCAGCTTCATGAGCCATAAATAAAATCCATGAAATTCTGCTTAACAAACCCAGAAAAAGTCAAATCCATTAAAGATCCTGACATTTAACTTTTTTCCCACACTCAGTTATTAGGACATTTCCTGGTAATGGTGAAAATTACAAGAAATGTGTTGCTTTTCATTTCCACATGACCACATGTGGCTGCAAACCTGAAACTCCAAATGTCATTCAGTGACTCAGGCAGACAGAATAAGGCCAACAGAGACTGGAACAACTGCCTTGTAGTGCAGTATTTGAACCTGGGGTTGATGTTCTGCATTTTGTACATTATGCATTTGCATGCACTGTTACATGCATGAGCGTAAAATCTAGTATAAAATAAATATATGTGAAATAAACAGTCAGCAGAGAACAAAGACAAAGAACTCTTATTCATAGCCACTATACATATGAGTGTATGAGCATGTCTGACCGTCCAGTCCACACAGGTCTGGAGGTCCTTGTTGGGCCCGTTGGATGCAGGAGGCAGGGAGGCCTGAAGTGGACCGAGGTGCTGGAGGCCGGAGCGGGAGATAGCTTTCCTAAAAACAACATGAGACAAAACCAAATGGGAAAATCAGCATTGTCATCCTGACGTATGACACAGCTCTCTCACCACGCACCGGCAAAATCACACAGAAAACTAGATTTCAGTATCTCAATTAATTATTCATGTCATGAGAGCACATTTCATCGGGTTCGGCTGGAGACTGAGGAGAAGTGGCAACAGCTTGGAGCAGAGATTGCCAGCAGCACTTTGGGGTGACGAGAGAGACAGAGACAGATCCGTTCTGTCAGGGAATGAGTCAGCAGTCATCAATCTCTCTCCATTTGTCTCCCTCGCCCTATTAGGATATACTTCCTCTTCCTATTTTATGTTATCTATATGTTTATGTGTTCCTCTAGGTTTTGATTTCGTCATCATCACCCCGTCATTCCCATCATACAAACTTTCGTAACTTTCGTATCGTGTCTGCATCTCAGCAAAAAGGTAGCAGTCAAAACCACAAACACCATGAATCTGAACTGGAAAATTTGTCCAAGGACACAGATACCCCTGCTACTGGGAAAAACTCCATTTGTGTTGACATGGATGGAACATGGCGTCTGCTATAGGTGGTTCAAATGTGGCGAAAAATGTTCAAATAAGCTAATTGAAGGAATCAATTATGAGATGCACACCTGTAGGGCCCCAACAAAGCATGTGGGAAATTTCACTGAATTCTGTCCAGTGGTTTTTGAGATGTGGTCAACACCCGTATGGACAAGAGTAACTCTATACTCCCTTTTGGTGAGGGCATAAAAAAACATCCACCTCTCCTTGACACTGCCCATAAATGGCTCTTCCTTTTAAAAGTCACCTAAATTTCATGAGACAGCCCTATCTCCATATTCATGTATGAAATGTTGATCTAGCTTCTATCAGTATCACTAGAGCAGTAAAAAAGACACTTGGTTCAATGCTAAAGTCACATTTAGAGGTCAAGAGAACCTATTTGTATTCGACCGATGGGATGAAAAAATGTTTGCTTATTTCACATGACAGACTTTGATAATTGGGCTTTTGTCTGTGCTTCTCTCCCTGCTTTGAGCTGGGAAGACATTTGTTTGGTCACACTAGGCTGGATTTAGCAACATTAGAATGAAATGTGATGACAGTTTTAGGTGGCATTGTTCTGGTATGTTAGCATACTACATAAAACATGATAAAAAACCACCGTTCAATCATTACTAAATCACAACTATGATTTATTTTTGACTGGCATGCTTACTCATCAATATTTAATGTAGCAGGGAATAATTTAAGATTTAAAACCACAGTGTCATGGGGAGCAACGTGGATATTAAGGTGGAGAAACGTGAGCAAAAAAATAAAATAAAATACACACTTTCAAATTAAACACTCCTTTGTAAACAATTCTACAACAATTTTGATCAACCCTTTAATAAAAAGGTCAGCATCACGTCAATATTTACATAGAATACTTTTACAAGCAGATTTTAGTTGCTTTTGAATGTGACTCCAGAAATATTTCTTACATTTTGGTGCTTTCCCTTTCATAGATCACAATCTAAGTTACTTGATGACTTATTCCAGGACCCTCAAGAGGTTGACTTTTTGTCATTGTCTATGACACATACTGTGGTTTTGGTGGGATGTTGACAACATGTCTGAAAAAAAAAATACTGGACGGACTTTAATCAGTGCATTTATATTATATTATATTGCATTGTGATATGTTTCCCACATCAGAGAAAACCCAGAATAACAAAGAGCACATAACACACATAACATAACACAACACTTTTTGTATTGTTCACACAAAGAACAAAACATCTGAACTTTTTTCAGAATTTCACCCAAACTTTCATTCTTTCTCACATCTGACAAATTCAGGATTTCGAAATTAAAAGGTGGCGTATATGTTATGTGTGTGTGTGTGTGTGTGTGTGTGTGTGTGTGTCAGTGGAAAAGGTTGCACAGACCATCTGACCCCCCTGTTGAAAGTTTCATTGGTCGTCTGTCTAAAATTATCAACCCGGACAAAGAGGAGTCCACTTACACACACTGTAACCTGACGACACACCCTGACTGAAGAACACACACGTGCAAACACGCACTCTCACGACTCAGGATATAAATAGTATTGTGTGGGAGACAACGGCACAAACGCAGGGACGTAAGGTGACTGGACATATGTTACCTAGAACAGGCAACCACCCACACACACACACACACACACACACACACACTTGATTCTAACGGTGAACATGTATTTTTGTTGGAAATGATAAAGGACCTTTACAACCTTTTACCATCTTACGTTTGTAGTCTTTGCTCATGATTTCCATCAGGTGTGATGAATTATAGTTTTATACTCAACCACTGAGATCTGACAGGAAATCAAGGGGAAGTAACAGGAGCAGAACGACAATCAGCTGCTTTTACTTCCTCACCACTTACTCTGAAGTGTGAAATGAACCACAGCAGAAAGTGAATGTTTCGAAGCTTATTTGAGGCTTGTTTTCCAGCCTCCGCTAAGGAGGGAATGTTTCCACCAGCAGGCAGTTGGCTTGATTGTTTGCATGACTGTTAGAAGGACCACACAAAGACAACCTCATGGATTGTTATGAAACTGGAGGTCGGAGGCTGTGGGGCATGTGCCAAGGAAGAAACCACCATATTCTGGATTGGATAAAGATAAAGGGGCAGATTCATGATTTTTTGTCTCTGTTTTGTTGTTGTTGTTGTTGTTTCATTAACAATTTTTCTAATTATGCATAAACTAGTTGACAGATTTTCATGAAACTTGTTGGATTAGCTTAATGATTGAAATTTGGATTAGTGTTTGATTTCATTGAAAGGGACTGCTGGGTTTTGGTAGAGGGATGCACCCTACTGAGAGCCTGGCCAAATATAACACGTTGTGGGTTGGTAGAGACTAAAGAGAAGCAAATAGATGTATATAATGACTCAGAATATGTCCCCTTTAAAGTTGTGTAGTTACCTCCACCAAGGAGGTTATGTTTCTCACCACCTGTTTGTTTGTTTGTTTGTTAGCAGGAATACACAAAAAAAGTGCTTCACAGATTTTCCCGAAACTCGGTGAGAGGGTTGAAAATATGACAATGAAGAAAACCATAAAATTTTGGAATGGATTCGGATAAAGGGGCGGAGTGAAAAAAATGTTTCCACTTTCTTTAACAATGTGAAATTAAGCTATTTTCACCATTTCTGTCTGTTATGCATAAAGCAGCAGACTGATTTTGATGAAACTTGGTAGAAGAATTGTTCAATAAATTTTGTTGTTTTGTTAGTTACACATAAACTACTTGATGGATTGATGGACACTGGGTGGAAGGTTGGGCCATGAGCCACGGAACAAATCAAATTTTCAAATTATGGAGAAAGATCCTGAAGAAATTAGCGAATGACTATCAAACTAACTGGACCAGGGTGTACCCCGCCTCTCGCCCAATGTCAGCTGGGATAGGTTCCAGGCCCCCCCGTTGATCCCTGCACAGGATAAGCAGCTACAGAAATTTCACGGATAGAAACTATCAAACGAACAGTGATACCATGTGATTCTAAATTCTAGGTAGTCATATTATTAGTCTAAAACTATCACTGGACTGTTGCTTTTAGCTGCAATGACATAATGAGGAAACGGAGCTGTCTTGGTGAAGGTGAAGGTTTGCGTTGTCTGAGTGCTGTCTAGGTTTTGTATCATGTCACTGGTTTCAGTTTGCGACTGTTGGCCTACATTTGGTAAAACTACACTAAAAAAAGGAATTTAAAATGAAGGAAAATGTTTTGCTTTCAAACTGATGGATAAGAGATTATCATAGAAATGAAGGAAAAACTTTGAAAATAAGATCCTGACTGTCCAACTACACACACACACACACACACACACACACACACACACACACACACACACACACACACACACACACACACACACACACACACACACACACACTTAACCCTGTTGCTTATTGCCGTTTCTGAGTGTTGTGCAGTGAGGATTAAATTGATTATAGCCAATCAGACATGAATGAACCGGCTGCATGTAATGCGTGTAACGAAACACACACAACACTACATAAAAGTGTGTCCCTGAGTGTGTTTTGTGTAGTCAGAGAGGCAAAGTCAGAGCTTCTGAAAAGAACTCAATAGCATCAATATATCTGACATATTCATCATGAAACAAGGTAAATGGGAATACACACAATATGCAAACACACACACACACACAAACAAACAGAAACGCACACAGACACTCTCAGTCTGAGGTCAGGGTCCACCATCATATTTGAGTGAGTCCTAATCTACTAAAAGCAGACAGGATCACAGGCATTAAGGTACACTCCTAAAATCTAAACGCACAAAAGGCAGCGTGAAGCTTTTCTGCACACAAAACAAAACCAGGGTAGTACACACACACACACACACATTCACTTTGCTTCAGTTATTTTAAGTAGATAGGCAGGAGATGTGCATCAATCTGAGAATAAATTTTGTTTAACAGCATTAACAAAGTGAAACTACCCAAAGAAAGAACTCAAATCACATCACATCAACTACCAAAGGTCTGTTGGAATCTTACATAATAATAACAAATAATAACAAAATGCCAACACTGTCAAAGAATGTCTGTTTTATTCAGGATGTCTACACTTCACTGTCTTAACTTAATCCAAATTACAATTATAGACCTAAGCTAATAAATATATCTATATCATAACTGGCAGACCACAGCCAGGGCTCTCACAATGTGAAGGAAAGTTAAATCATGAATCCATCCCTTTTTACGGATCTCTTTCATCGAATTCTGTCCAGCGGTTTTTTGAGACAGATGGACAGACAGGGGTAAAAAAAAAAAAGGTGAAGAAGAAAAAAAGTCCTGCATCATCCTCCCCTTTTTTTTATCCAGATCCACTCCAACCCTCTTTCCTGAAAATCTGTCAAGTAGTTTTTGTGTAAACCTGCTAACAAAGCAGACAATATAACCTCCCTAACAGAGGTAAAAAAAGAAAAAGAAAGGGGGATTATCAGAAGAAGAGAAAAAGGAAAGAATAAGTAGATGAATGGAGATGTGGAGATATGTGGGAAATATGACGTGCATCAAACTCCATCAGTGGCGCCTCATCCTACGTGGACATACAATATGACGCCGCTACGCCACATGGTAGAGGTTTTGAAGATGTGACCTGCTCCTATCCACATTCTTGACGTTGAAATAAGTGGCGTCTCCACAGCTAATGCAGCATTTCAGCCAGTCAGGTTGATGCTGAAGAGATGAACTAGAACCCTGAAGAGTGGAGTGGAATATCGCTGCTCTCTGCTCGCAGTTCTAAAACCACCTACTCTCTTTTTCTACCATTCTGTCTCTCCGTCCTTCCTTTGCTGTTCTCTCTATTTGGCCCGCTCCTCCGTTACTGTCTCTGGAACTAATTGCCCTCCTCTTCCTCCTCCGCTCTCATCTTCTCCTCTCCTCCTCCTCTTCCTCCGCTCTGTCTCCTTTTTGTCTTCTCTCAGATTTTCACCTCCTCCTCCTGCTAATCGTCTCTCTTTTCTTTCTGCTCCTCCTCTTCTTCCATCCCTCATTATTTTTCCTCCTCCTTCTCCTCCTCCTCTCCTAGCAGAGGTGGGTTGTCAGCGTTGCTCTGACAACGGCACAGCAGGAGCACCGGCAGCTCATCCAGTAATTATATCGGTAGGGAATTAGTTCTATAAATGTTTTTCAGTAACTTTCCAGTAAACTATAACTGCAGTTACTTAGACAGGAACCTCATGTAGGATGGCGGTGGACACACACACACACACACACACAAACACACACACATACTCATCTTCATTTCACAGCCTACACACTGGGGATGATGTAATCTCTGCACTGTAGTTCCTAAACTAAACATCCTCAGGAACCACAGAGGGTCAACAGTAGTTATAATATGAACTGTGTGCAGGTCAGCAGCATTCAGGTGATGAAGGTGGTGAGCGGTATCACTGATGGCAAACAAACCTACATTGGTGTAATTTTCTCCTCTCCCTGCGGGCCTCAGCACGGCTATAACGGCACCGTTTACGGCTGTGCTATTGCACACAGCGAGAACAAAATTAAAAACCACACAAATCACAAGCAGCTGAAGGTGGGAGGAATCGTTTTCGAACTTCTCCTGACTCGTGGAGCAGAAGCCGTGGTGTGTGGGAGAAGTTGTTTGACTAGAAGAGACGCAAATGCGCCAGTGTGGGTTTCGCGTTAAGCCGGCTCCTCTGCGCAGACACACACACACACAAACGTTTGTTCCAAGGTATGATGAAAAACTCATATTCAAGGTGGTGGTCTTCATGTGAATCTGTGCCTAGATAATCTCGGCGCTTCCCGCAGAGACGCTTTTCTGTAACTGCTTATCCCGTGCAGGGGGCTGGAGGCCATCCCGTGTTCACAAACTACAATTGTGTTGTCAAAACTACAACTCCAGCATGGCTCCACCCAGGTGCAGCAGTTTGACGTCACGAGCACGACGATTGCATGACGTCAGAGCATTCCGGCTTTTGAGCTACAAGTTGGCGTCATCATTTAATACATTTTATTTATAAAGCGCTTTTCAAAATACTCAAAGACGCTTGACGTGGCCAGAAATAACAGGAGAAACGACGTATTTAAAAATGAATCAGTATCAGATGTTTAAAAAAACGACAACGACAGAAACATAGCATCACCAGAGACTGAACACCTGCATAAAAAATCCTGACAGAACCGCATCAGATGAAGTCAGTATCAGCCTTGAAAAGCCCACAGAGGTCAGAGCCGCTTCTTGACATTCAGACTGGGTTAAACAGGATGATGAGTTCATTTGTTTCACTACAGGTTCGCATGAGAAGCCGTGTTCCGCTGGTTATAATCGCCGTTACAGGCAGAATTTCAAAGGTTAACACGACAGCCCCCCCCCCTCCACAGCTTCACTCACCTGTAGCCAAGAAGCCGGTGAAACCAGCGCACCTTTTTCGCCCTCCTTCTCCTTCCTCCCCGTCCACCTGCTCCAGCATTTATCATAATTATTCTACAAGGTTTCAGCCCCTTATTATGTTGTTAACTAATAAAAGAAAATCCAGCATGGACTAAATCAGCCAGCAGTTCTTTCCCTTCACACTCACAGCAGAGGTTAGGTAATTATGCCAATCAACGTGACAGGCAACGGAGACCTTACACCAGACATCTGAGCTCCGTACTACGTAACAATGAGTGAGTGAGTGTGTTTGTGTGTGTGTTTGTGTGTGTGTGTGTGTGTGTGTGTGTGTGTGTGTGTGTGTGTGTGTGTGTGTGTGTGTGTGTGTGTTTTACTTGGGTATAAGTTGTGCCGTTCGGAGACCAGGTTTGATGCTGGCCAACGCAGTGGTGAGATTAAGGATATGGGAATTAATGTGACCAATGGAAATAAGAAATGATAGTGTGTGTGTGTGTGTGTGTGTGTTTGAGAGCAGTGGTGTCCAATGAACTATGACACTGGATCCACCACAGCTTACCTCCATGCTCACCTCTCTTCTACCTCTGCCTCTTTGGTTGATCAAAAGTAATGAGCCGATCATCAAAATCAATTAAATTAAATGGATGATTGTCTTTTTATTGCATTCCATTACAGAGAAGGGAATTAAAATGATTGTTACCGATGTCATTATATCATTATTGTAATTTGCTTTTATTATATTATCATAACATTATTAGTATTGCGATTTTGGCTAGTGTTGTTATTGTGGTTATAAATATTGTATATATATATATGTGTGTGTATATATATATACATACATATATCTCCAATCAGATCACAACAATATGATGTCATTAAAAGGATGACATCATATTAAGGATTAATCTGAGGAAGTTTACAGTCTCCTCATCACTCAACACAGACCTGAAAGTTTGTCTTGTTGCAATTATGTTGTCACTACAGCGGAAGCTTGAGTGGACGTTTAAATCATCTTAATCACATGAAGTCATGATTTATGCGCTGAATCTGCTTCCTTTCCTTTTTCAATGACATACGCCAACATTTCCATCTCAACCAAGCATAAAAACTTGAGTGTATTTGTTCATTCATTCATTCGTTTGTTTGTTTGTTTTTGGTGCTTTTGCTCCGTTTTTTTTAAATTCAGAAATTGGAAATGTGCATAAAAATTGTGGGATGAAAACGCATCAATATAAGATTTCATATTGCAATTTCAATCTTTAATGTCTTTAATCTTTACATTTTCTGAAAAAGCTGCATCACAACGCTGCTCGTATGATAAAAAGCAGAGACAATTAAGAGAAAGATAACTTGTTATCAGCAACATAGCAAAATGATCTCATGGTACGTCAAATTAATCCCAAAATCCTGTCAGATTATCATGATACTGGTTAAAAATTCAAGATGGACAACATCTAGATTCCATAAAAGGATACAACTTTCTTTCTCCTCCCCTCCATCCATTCGTCTACAGCTCCCTCTTTTCCGCCTCCTCCTCTCTGTGTCCTCTCCCCTCTTTATTCCCTTGAATCAGGTGAATCTGCTCTATTTTTGGAGCATTACGTAAGGGATAACCTGGCAAAAGCAACCTGAGGAACACATGCATGAGGGGAGGAATTTAGCTGAATGTTTGTGCAGCAGGGTTAGAATGATACGGGGATTTAAGGCCTTAGAAGACCAACACATTTTATATCCTTTTTATGCTGATGGAGAATTTAATTCTTGACAGTACAGGGTGGGGGGGAAAAAACCCTCAAAAACTGGTTCCACAGGATTTAAATGTGATTTTTCATCAGTCCCTGTCGTCAAAAATAGAAGAAGGTGATGGAATTAATACACATACACATATTTATAGACACACAAAAGATTTTCCACAATAAGAAAGTCTGATTCCTCACTTTTAACCTTTGGACACACTTAATAAAATATCAACAATATTATTTTTCTTCTCTCTCGTGTGCATTGAATATTGTATTTCTCATTCTTTGACACAGACCAGTCATCTGGTATTACTGTGGATAAAGTCTTAGCAGTTCCTTAGTAACCGTCGCTCTTAGCAACTTTAAGAATACTGTAAATCTTAAGCGAAAACTCTACGTTAGGACCTTTTTTACCGAACTCTCATTGGTAAGATAACATCATTTGTGATCAGCAGAGCGACCACAACTTGCAGTGTTTGCAGGTAAGAAACCAGAGAGGCACAATTGGGATAAAATATGACATCATCTCTCACTTTGTGGTTTGAAGCGGCAGAACGTTACAGCCTTAATCTTAATAGGAACATAAGCACACAGAGATGTCGATGCATAATTAAAATGCAGCTCAAACATTAGCTGAGGACACTTTAGTTCCTGTCAGCATGTCTTTATTCAGCACAATCTACCAAAAAAACACTTCCGTTGCACCACTTCTTGTTGCACCACTTCTTGTTTCTTCCAGTCTCTCCCACTCTTCTATCAATTCCTTTTATCTCCCCCAATTTCTCTTCTTCCTTTTTAGTCACTCATCTCTCTCTCTCTCTCTCTCTCTCTCTCTCTCTCTCTCTCTATGTGGGTCACTTTGACAGGCTCGCTCGTTGCCGCTGGTGACGCAGTGTGCCCAGAGTGCGTGCATCACGTGTGTGAGACAAGAGACAGAGTATGTGTGTGTGTGTGTGTGTGTGTGTGTGTGTGTGTGTGTGTGTGTGTGTCTACTGACCTTCCAGTGCCTCAGGTAATGGGGTGTGATGGATAAAGGTTGATGACCATATGCAAACACACTTTCTTGAAAGAAAAGTCACACAGACTTTAGGAGAGAGGAGCCCGGGGGGGTTGTTTCAGTAGTCCCTTTAACACAGCCTGTTCAGTTTGAGACTGTTGTGCCATTGTTACGCCTCATCCTTCAGTATAAATGCTACAAAGGCAGAATGGGGGGCATTGTTGTTCCGCCTCTGCGCTGGCAGCACAGGTGGTAACAGTGCCAAATGAAAGTCTGCATAAACGGAGAGAGCCACTCGGGTATTTGAATGCACATAGAAAACGTGCATTAAAACACATGGATAGAAATCCAACTACCGTTTCTAAATGGCTTCATATTCCATTAGTGTGTCTGATGAACTGCCAACGAAAGCACAAATACAAATACACCTGCAATGAACTGACACTGGCTTGTCTAAAGGTCTGACTAATTGTGTGTGGGTTCTGAAAGATGCCAGAACATGGTTTGACCTACACGCAATACTGTGCCTGAACACATCCTCAGACGGTTGAGGCTGCCTTTGCCGTGTGAGGCTGCATTGAGGCCGACGACGGCAACAGAATTCATATGGTGGAAATGCCAAAAGGTTCTTTCCAGGGTTAAATTAACCAGAGCAGAGGTGTGGGAAAATATCAACACATGCCGGGATTGTGATACTGTATTGACTTTGTATCAATAGATTAACAAGATTTGTGTTGTGTTTCAGGTTTCAGACGAGTTTAAATGTAAACATGACAGTACCAATAAATGGCTCTTCCTCATAAGATGTATTTGTATTATCAAACTGTCACTAGACTTATAATACAATGGTGGGATGAAATGAACAGAAGGGGACAATTAAATAATTAATCACAATAATTTGTATGTAATCATCATAGCCTTGATGGAACTCCTGTATTGTGACATGCATTGTATCACCAGATTCTTGCCAGGACACAACCCTAAACTACAACAAGTGACAAGAAACAAGGACAAAAATCTGGAAAAAATTAGCAAAAGCAATCTATGTAATATTATTCCTGCAACTGTATCATGCTATGTGTCAGCCTCTGTCTGACCCCAAAGCACACGAAAATACTCACACAAAACACAGGAACATGGCTGCACATATGCCACACACTGACAATAGGAGGAAGAAATCAACACACACACACACACACACACAGAGTTATATTGAGCTGCAGAAAGTGGTTCTTTAGTGTCAATCTGCACAAAACATTTTTTTTTTAATCTGCACACTCTCACAATAATCACACAGACATTTCCCATCTCCCTGCCTCGGACTTGCAAATGTCTTTGTGTGTCTTCATGTGTATAGTTGGCAGGGTATGAAGAAGGGTGTGGTTGTCATGGCAACTCCACTCAGACTTCCTTCCCAGTTCATTTCCAACATATAGCATTCTTCTCTGTGTCTGCCTGTCTGTCCGTCTCCCTCTAAAAGAAACCCTCTTACCACTAAAAGCGAATGTCTGCTTGGTTCTGTAGACGCCTCAGTGGTAGACGACAACCAACCAGCAGCTTGAACGATTCTGCTTCCACACTGATTGCCGACCAAATAGAACAGCTGATGCACCTGTGGGTCATAAATGCACAATATCTGCACTAAAGGCACGATTGGCCCACTCATTTCAGAATCAGAATGCACTCTTTCCAGACGTCCCTCCTGTTTTTCTCGTCATGCTCCAGCTGTGGCCTGGATGAGAGGCTTGTGAAAGTACATGCTGAAGTATATGAGCGACCTGCATGATGTGCAAAAGTGATTCTGACATGGTAGCCTTCTCTGTGACACTGTGCATCCAGCTAATCAGCCTGTCTGACCTGCAGTGCCACACAGGGTATTTTGCATAAGCCTCATATCATATATCAAACCAGGAAAGACTTGTGAATGAAGTAAAGATAACTGTTTATTACAGCAGATGATATGTGATGATTAAGTCTTGTCAGAAAGTCTTATAGAGCTTAGAATCAACAGGGAGATTTTGTGATCAAGCAATCTGCCCTGATCAGCAGCAAAATAAATCCCCCCATAGAGTCCAGGCCCAGGTGGTGGCGGTGGCTGATGACTCAGACGGAGGAGGTTGAAGAATTTCAGAAATTAAGTTGGCGAAACCGCAAAGACTACCAGCATCATGAACGTGTTAAAGGCAGAGAGAGGAGCAGTAAGATGATAGGGAAACAATGAAGCCGCATCACCGTGCTATTGGATAGACGGGACCAGCTGATGTGAACAGCTGATACCTCAAACAAACAGCCACAGACAATACCAGCAGGAAACGAAGACTGAGCAGGCCTGGGAGGAGTGACTGACAGGATGGTGTGAGAAAAGAAAAAGTAAAAGAAGAGTCTTCCTGACTGAGCGTCACTTGATAAAAAAGAAAAAAATGCTACAGTTTCCTTCTGGCATGAGAGTAGGAAGCTCTTTAAGACAAGACGTGTTGAAGTGTCAGCCCTACAAAAAAAAAAAAAACTGTTTCAACACTGTGAAGCGCCGCAAAACATTTTCAGTCACTTCAGAGCAAAACAGCGTTGCGGCATTCTCCTGAATGTAACCCGAATTAATTTAAGTAATCAAGAAGTAATTACCGGATAGTTGGAATGGAATGTAGTTATCAAACATGAGGGAGAAGTGGCACTAAATCACAAAGGTGTTTTAAGACTGGTGACATTGTTTATAAATGAGTGAATTCATAATTGATGGATTTTACGACTGCGTACTAAACCACAAACATGTTATTACCTATGTCAAACACTTTGAAATGACTGTTAAGCATTAATAAATATTTTATTAATGAATGCATTAGTCTACTTTAGTCTGCTGTGTGCAGTCATATTTCTATCCATAAGTGGTTCTTGGGTTTGATTCGGCGTGAGCCGAGTTGTTCTCTACTTTAATAAGTATAATATATTTAATTATGGTCTAGTTTTCTCTTCTCTGTGCATCTCTGACAGGGAGTGGGTGTGTAAGAGCAGCTGCAGTCGGGTACACCATCGACTCTTATTAGATCACTGTCTTCACACACACACACACACACACACACAACGTTGATGTGCAGGCACTTCAAGATAATAACGCACCGTCCCCGAGAACACCAGTGCAACATGGTGACCGCGCACACTACAACGCACACACACAAACAGTATGAACAGAGAGGAATAAAGAGGTGCATCAATGACAGATAGAAGACGTACAAACAAACAAGCAGAACAGGGTTTAACAAGAAAGATCGACTTGATCGATTAAGGGGTGGATCCAGGGTTTTTTTTAATTTAATTTTTTACTTTCTTAACATTTAAATTATGGTTACAGGCCTATAAGTTTGACTTTGGATGAGGTTTGATTGAATTTAAGGGGACTTGTTGGACCATTGTGGTTTTGTACATTGAATGTTTTTGGGGTTTAGATTGTTGGTGGCACGTACGAGCAATGAAGACATCGCATGTATGATGAAATTAAGAATTTGTTGCAGCCCCAGACAGAGGAATTTAAGACAAGGGAGAAAACCGTGAAGCAGGAGAGGACAGTAGTATAGAACTGAATATAAAACAAACAAATTTTGCTGTGAATGAATATGAAAAACTGGAGATGTGTAAAACATTAATGTCACATATTTGTTGTGCGTGTTGTGTATGTGGATGTGTGGGTATATATCCGGTTGTGAGGCTGGATACAGGAAGCCTGACTCTTTCCCTCTGACCTTCCTCCCTCTATTTATAAGCATTCTCTCTCTCAATAACATGCATGTCAATTTTACCCTCTCAACTCTGTGACCCCTTATGCTCTGGAGTCTCTGAATGTTTATTATTACTGCATGGTATGCCATATAGTGAGTATTTTACACTCACTTTCATAGTTTACTGCTTTTTCCAGTTAGTCTCCACCATTTTCACGACCTCATCGCTACTGAATTAGGATGGCAAGTGTTCTCTGCCCTGGTGGCACCACAACGCTGCATGCTAACACTGCTATTGTTTGGGGTTTATACAGAGGAATACTGACATCCAAACTGAGTATTCATGCTCACCCCTTTTAAAAAGCTCACACCTGCTTAGCACCAAAACTGCAGACACACACAGCAAACAGCTTGTGAACATCCTGATTTATTTAGCAACCAAATAGCCAAACATTTTAAAAGTGAGAGCGTAAAGAGACTGAATATTTGATGATGGTGGATGATGACCACATGAATGACCTTGACTGCAGGATGGGTGAATAACAGTTTATGACAGTCCTTCATTGGACGAGGTGAAGATCTGGTGTTTGACTGAGAGGCCATGCCTGCCCTTCACTTCACTCCTGCATTGGCCTACATTATTCCTCCTCTGGGGGTGGACGAGGAGGGGAGAGAGTGAGAGAAGGGAAAGTCAGATTAGACAGAAAGGGGGTGAGAGAGTGAGTGTTACAGAGAGAGAGAGAGACTAAAGATGAGAGAGAGGACAAGAGGACATGAGAGAGGGGAGAGGAGCGAGAGAGGATAAAGGATAACTGTGAGAAGAGAGAGAGAGAGAGAGAGAGAGAGAGAGACGGAGTGAAGGGAGAGAGCATCTGTAGGCGGTCTTGGCTTTGCCCAAAGGCCTTGGCTTCTCTCCTCAACCATCCTCCTCCTCCTCCTCCTCCTCCTCATCGTCATCATCTCTCCTTCACACTTTCACTCTGTCCTGCTCTCACTCCTTACCCTCTTCAACCTTATCCTCATCTACCTCCATGCTCACATCTTCATCCCTCCATCCTCCCACTTCTTTCTCTTCCTTTTTTGGTGAAAATTCAGTTCAAAATGTAATTTATTCAACTGCAGCAGCAGCAGCAGCAGCTCCGTAAGAGGAAAACGGTTTCCTACATAAGGGAATATTTTGTTGGCCTATGCAACAAAAAAAATAATCATGCTGAAAGGATTTTTTTTTTTATGTCACTGCAGAGAGGAAGTGTGCATCTACTTATGGGGTTTAGCTTCGTTAGCTATAGCCTCTCATCAACGTCACAGCTCAGCCAAGGAGGATGGCATTAATGTGTACATCCTGTCAGTTCACAGGTACAAGCCAATTGGCCATGAGTGGATGCATGTTTCATTCTGCACGGTGATTCAAAATGTTTTTTTGGGGGTTTTTTTTTTGGCAACTTTGAGAACCACAACCTAAGTTCATCCAGTTTCATAATATATGAACGAAGGCAGACATTTCTACAGTCAATATCTCCAAAACTCAGCAACTCACACCAAAGCAATGTAGATGGAAAAATAGCAGCTAATGGGAAAAAAATGTTGTTGTTTTTTTATTTGGGTCAAAAGTCAGACTTCAATCAGTTTTTTCTGTCTTAAACAAGATTCTTGAATTATATCCATATACAAAGACAACACTAAAATGCATACACAGATTTAAATTTCTACTGGATTAGCTGATATTTTAAAAGCAAAACTCTTGTTTCTGTCTTTTTGTCTCGCAGAATGAGAAAAGTATCTTTCCCAAAACTCCCACACAGAAAACCCACTCTGTTTCTATAAGTAGGAAGAAGACGGGGAGAGTGAGAGAAGTGAATTTTGTCAGCTGAATGCTAACAGTTATGATTAGTGGTGTCAATCAATTAAAAAAAATTTTTTTAAAAAGTTCGTCACAATGACAGGCTGTGATTAATCACGATTAATCATAAGTTTATGACACTAGTATTTACTTACTTTTGGGGGAGATAAAACAAATTATGTATTGTTGGAATGTGGTTTCCTGCTGTATGATTTGCGCTACAAAGAGCGTCTGCTCCAATGGTAGCTGGTTGCTGCCCCGATCACAAGAGTAAAAAAGATACTTCAGACTTAAGACAGCTTATCACTGCATTATGTGCACACGACATCGGTTTTATCTCAACTTTCAACAGGAGGCTTTCAAAAAATGAAATTTGCCATTCAACACACCCAAAGGAAATTAAGATTAAACTACATCTAATACATCTAAATTACACTAATCGGATTTATTGTTAAACTGGAAACCTTTATGCGTTAAAACAAATCGTGCATTAAGGTTTACAGTTTAATTAAGAGCATTAATTTTTACAGCCCAAATCATGATATGACGGGAGTATCAACTCAACGTAATACTAAAACACACACACATGCATACAGATAGAAACAGTAATCCCCATCTTTGGAAAAAAAAAAAAATTAACAAGAACAAATGAAAAGAAAAAAAGTGTGAATAGGGTTGCAGCAAATTTCAGAACAAGCCAGTGGAACACATTATTGTAGAGAAGGCAAAGACAGAGTGAGGGCCTCAAAAAGTGTCAAACCTCTACGAAGATTCCTGCCCCAAAGAAGACCTGCAGTATGAACACGCTGAGAATGAGGCTGATTTAAAAGGTGGCTCGTGATCTAATATTGCAGAGGATATCGCAGATATAAAGAGCTGCAGGCTGGACTTGTTTCACTGGGGTGTCAACAACAACACAGAGGTGTAATATACCGGTAGAGCTCCAGGGGCATGTTTCTCAATGTCAGCCCCATTGGAGGCATTAGCGCCTGAAAAAAAAAACATATTGCACTCTCTAAACGAACTGTCAAACATATCACACACACACACACACACACACACCTTCCAGATGATATAATGTACTGTAATCCTGTGAGGAACATGGCAAAGGTAAAAACTTTGATGTTGATTTTCTCACATACCACATTATTCAGTGTTCACACCTCGACATGCACACTGACTGTATTTCTCAGCTGTGATTAATTTTTGTTGCGTGCATGAAAAGCATTTGGAGGCAGTGCATTAGGAGTATGGATTTGTTGCCTCTGGACATGCTCGTCTGCTGAACACACAAACACTTCCGACGCGGCACGCATGCACGAAGAGTCAATGGGACGACACGAGCATATGCAAACAGATTGTTAAAAGATGCAAATCGAGGCAAATAATTGTGTAATGTCAGGGTTATGACACTGCTTTGTGGAGACAGGATCTGAAAGAACAGGGCCTGGAGAAAACTAAGGTACTGTATGACTTCCTGGGAATATTTTTAAACGAGTTTCTCTGTGCTCTAACAAACACTGGCATCCATCATACTGGTGGTTACATTTCAAACTGGGAACATAACATACCAAGACTGGACGCCCTACACATTAGACTGGATTTTGCGTCCGGCACACAAACTAAAAGGCTTATTTTTTAACTGAATGGGCATGGATGGAGAGAGCCAGGAGGATGCAGCGAGTTAGCAGGACCCCTGGGATAGCCCATTAGCTCAGCAACAGAGGGAGGTGCCTCCCATGTTGTGTTGTGATGTACTAGAGTTGTGAGTTGTGCACACAGTGATGCTGTGCTGCGACAGACGTCTCCTAGCAGGAGAACTCATCAGTAACAATTAGACAAGGTTATGCTGTCTAATGTTACAATACTGAGGTACGAAGACTCGATTTAATCCGCTCCCATTTCTCCTGTTAAAGCTACTGCAATACACTATTCTTACAAATCCAACACTTCCTGTATTAGTTTCAAATTAAAGGCATATCGCATTTCCGTGGACAGAAATCCTTAATCTGAGAAAATAGTGGTTTTCTTCAGGATCTTGCTCAGTAACTTTAGAAGATACGTTAAATTCAACACCTAAACAAATCTCAGAGTAGTGAATTTACCAAAAAATCCAAATAAATGTCAACATTCTGGCTCACCAGACATGGAATCTTACTTGGATCCGGATCATCATGATGTGTGGTGATGTGTCCTTTGGTGCAAAAGAGGCTTCAGACTGTCCAGTCATAAAGATGAGACGATGCCTCAGTTCCTTCAGACACACTTGTTGATAAATGGCTGTGATTGGTTTCAGTTGAAGAGACATGAACGGCCCTCCTTGTGACCTTGTTCCCATGGCAGCTTGAGTACAGTATATTAGGAAGCCGGTCTGGTGAACTGCCTTTATACTGTATGTGGTGTGTCTGCTTCCTGGTACCAGGAAGAACTTTAATAAATAAAAACATTCATTTAAATGCTTGTGCAGTTGTGTGAAGCGGCATGCGACGGAAATGATGATGCTGTATGTATATTATACTATTGAGTCAGTTAAGTGTCATGAACCGCAGTGAGAACACAGGAGTGATACTACCCTCTCCTCACCCATCCTCTCTCTCTCACATCTTCCTCTGACACCTACATAATTACAGTCTGTCAGTGTGTGTGTGTGTGTGTGTGTGTGTGTGTGTGTGTGTGTGTGTGTGTTAGAGTGCGAGCATGTAATGTGGTGGAGGCATCAGATTTGTGCTGTGCATCTGTATCTGACCTTTACAGCTTAGAATAGACACACACACACACACACACCCAGAAGACAGCAGAGAAAATGAGAAAAACAGAAAAAGATGAAATGAGGAGATAGAGGTGGGTAAAAAAAAAAGAGAAGGGAGAAAGAGGCAAAAGGAGAAGGTTTGATGTATGACAGACGCAAATACAGAGCAAATAGGAGCGAAAGAGGCAACAGAGCAAATAATCAATATCAAAAAATGTGGAAAAAAAATCTCAAATATTGACAGTCCAAACAGAGAAAGTGAGTTAAAAGGCTCTGGAACATCAGACTACAGCTGCCTAATAAAATTAATTATTTACTAATGACTCTCATCTGACCTGGGCAATTAGAACACCAACACACACGCGCTCACACACAAATTACGGCACACAAACAGAAAGAGAGAGCGAGATAAAGATGCTGTCTCACTAATTATAGCGTGTCTCTGCAGCTGAGGACTGCTAGGTCGCGTGTGTGTGTGTGTGTGTGTGTGGCTGTGTGTGTGTGTGTGTGTGTGTGTGTGTGTGTGTGTGTGTGTGTTGGTGTGCGTGGGCGAGCGAGTGTGTCAGTCCGCCACGAAATGAAAAGCCCAAAGGAAACTAAACTAAAGAGGAGGAGAAAACTTAGAAACAAAGATATTATTTATGTGGAGGAGGAATGCCCCCAGGGCAAATCTGGGCCGCGAGGACTTCTGACGAAATGATTGGGGAAAAAAACATCGGCTCTGTTTTTAACTTTTGTCGTAGCAGCGCCCGAAAAAAGCAAGACTGAGAAAGCTTGTTATGTGTGGATGAACTGATCCAATCGTAAAGGCTAGATGTCTGGCAAAGATTTACCAAGTTGGCAACATTGATCCGTACGAAACAAAGAAACGTGACTGATCAGCTGTCATCAGGACGTGGGTTTATATCACATATCACAATATATGAATGAAGCAAAGTGCTTGTCTGTCAGCCAACAATCAGTTCATATGTGGGTGAACAAAAATTGGTTGCATACAGAAAGAAGGACTTTGTCTCATGTCTGCATGTTCTCATGTTAAATCTCATCTAGTAATGGACCTCACAGCGAGAAGGTCCTGGGTTCACATCCAACCTGAGGACCTGGGACTTCTCTGTGTTGGAGTTTGCATGTTCTCCCCCCTGTGTCTGCGTGGGTTCCCTCCAGGTTCTCCGGCTTCCTCCCACCACCAAAAACACGCAGTAGAGGTGAACTGGTGACTCTAAATTCACCGTAGGCGAGAATGTGTGTGAATGGTTGTGTGTCTTTCTATGTGTTGGCGCTGTGATGAACCGGCGACTTGTCTAGGGTGAACCCCGCCTCCCGCCCAAAGTCAGCTGGGATTGGCTCCAGCTTTTAATGTTTGACTGTTGTGTGTGCTCTATAAATAAATGTATTATTATTATTATTAATGCTAGTTGTCTGAAAAAAGAAATGTGGAAATGTGTCCCGCGTCTTCTGGGTAAAATAGTTTATTAGACGTTCAATATTTTAAAACTAAATAAAGTGTATATGTGGAGCGATATATATAAAATACTTGTGAACAACAAATGTTCTGCACAAACATGTGTGTAAAGATTCTCGTCTCAGGTTTGTGACCCGCTGGCTGCGTCTGTTCTCTGATAGCTCCTGTGTTTTCTCTGCCTCAGCTGTAGTTACAGCAGGTACCGAAACCGTCTTAAGTGATTGTTAAACTCAGTTCAGCATAAAAGAACATTTAATTGGGTTTTCCTCCGAGGCAGCCACGTTTTTATGGACTGAAAGGGATTTATTTACACTGCTAATCTAGAGGGGGAGAGTTTATTGCACTTTGTTTTGCACATTTGTCCTCTATAGGCAATGTATTTTCGCCTGTTTGAGTTTATTAATAATTTTACATCTTTACCAAAGAAGCCCGGAAGACGTGTTCAAAAACAGATAAATGTTAAAGATTAATTAATTATGCCAAATACATTTTACTTACTTTTATAGTTTGTTTGGACCTCAGCATAATTTCAGTTGAATACCCCTGAGTCACACTATAATGTGCATGAATGCATAAATATTTGCATGTGTGTGAGATAGAGAGAGGGCTGTCAGTTTGAGGCTCATCTATTTGAGCTCTGACAGATGATCAGTGCTCAGTAATCCTACCTGCATAGACACACAAACACAAGACACACTTCCAAAAGGCCAGGGTTAATCCGTGCAGCACATACATGTTTAGACTGATGCTAGTGTGCCTATAAATAGGAAGGGATGCAGAAATACAGTAACTGGTGGAGAAACCCCAGAGTTTGGTTTAAACCCTAGAATGTCCACATAAAGGGAAAAAAAACACTTTGGTCCCGTCTAAATCAGAAATCTCTCCTCTCCGTATGTGATGGAGCAGCTGGTTAGTAAACCGTTTGGCATCAGAGCCACAGATCAAACCTTTTGGAATGCATTTAAAAGATGATTACATCAGACAATAAAGCAATGGGAATGAATAAAAAATAATAATAATAATAATGCCTTTTTGTCCGTGCCTTAAGCAGAGGAATCCATAAAGTGAAATAAACTCCCATGTTGTTGACATTCAACGGTCTAAACTCCAGACACATTCACCTTATCACACACGACTGAAAAATCCCCACAAGTGACAAGCTGGAACTGATGTAAGAGTGAAACAGAGACAGAGCCATAGTTTCAGCAGCAGTGATGGAGTCAGTGACACCTCAGCAGTTCACTCCACAGGTTCGCTCTCGGCTTGAACGAGACAGATGGGCCCGTTGGAGGAGAGGGAGGAGGTGCTACTGTAAAAGTGACTGCTGGTCTCCCTAGAGGCCGCTAGTTTAGAGACAAGGGCCACCTTCTGTGGTGCATGTTAGGGGAAAAACCAAAGCAGCCGTTAGGGTTTCTTTTTCTTTTCTAATATAGTTTTACACTCTGTTTAGTTCTCTAATTTTACAGAACGTTTTGCAAACTATTGGAACTCTGGCTAACGGCTGGCAGACTCCACCTGTCAACTTCTCAACTAGACTGACTCAGAGGGAAAGTAATAGATCAGAAAAAGTCGCCGACCGTGCATTTGTGCAAGACAGTGTTGAAGTTTTTTAGTGGGGTTGGAGGAGAACGAAACCAAGCTAATGGTCTACATGGACAGAAATACCATCCATTCATTCATCCATGCATCCATGGTGGTCCAAATGTCTCTACCCAGAAACATCCTTCAGCTCCTCCTGATGGACCTCCAGTGTTTCTATAGGAGGATTTCTGATCAGATGCCTGAACCGCATCAACTGGCTCCTAAAGGAACAACCGTTCTAGTTGCACACCATCTCCCCCTTGGAGAGCCAGAAGACTTGCAGCAACCTTCATCCAGCTAAAGAGGTAGTTACTGTAGCTATAGTCCGGCGCCAACGCAACCAGCCAGACAACACAAACCAGAACATGAGAGGACCAGTCAGTCGATCACCCAACATACGACCCAGTCTTTCAGGAGAGTGTGTTTATACTGATTACGTAGGGTTTTAGTATCATAATTAAAGATAGATTACAGGTTATAGTCTAGTCGACTCACTTTCCACTCAGTCACTCCATCCCAAATTGGTAACACACAGTTGGTGTGTGAGTGTGTCCGGCTTTGGTTGGTTACTGGCAGCTTTTCTTGCGTCATGTCTTACACAGTAACGAATTCAATATCCGATCGATTTCATAAACATTTAACAGTCCCTGCAGGATTTCGTGGGACTTTTTTGGGGGGGATTGTTGCAGCCTAAAACGCCTGATTTCACGGCAGCTTTTCAATACAATATTGGTTGTATTTGCGTCAATTGTTGCGATCGTGACATCGCGAAATCCCGTAGGGACTGATTTAAACCAAGCAGGGACAGTATTTCTGTGCAATCAGACCTTCTATGAGCCTTTTATGAGATGTGACAAGACAGAGATACTCATAGTTGGTCCTGAAAGTCAGAAGCATCCCTGTCTCTGAAAGTCCGAGCAAGTCAGAAACCTTGGAATTGTTTTGGATACTGATCTCAATTTTGATACTTACATCAGCACCAGTATCACAAGGACAGCATTCTATCACTGCAAAAAACATATCAAAAACTCATATCACAAACTGACTCTGAAAACTGGTTCATGCATTCATCTCTAGGCGATTAGATTACCGTGACGCTATATTTGCAGGATTATCCAAACAATCAATAGGACGGCTCCAGCTCATTCAAAATGCAGCAACCAGACTGCTTACACACACACGGACATTTAAACATGTTACCCCAGCATTGAAATCACTTCACTGGCTCCCGGTACAATACAGAATCACCTTCAAAATACTGCTAATGGTCCATAAAGCACTCAATGGTTTGGCTCCACGGTACATCTCTGACTTGCTCACTGATTATAACCCCATCTGGTCCCTCAGATCGTCAGCTGGAGGTCTCCTAGATGTACCTAGAATTAGATCTAAGGCAGGTGACCTTTAGTTCCTGTGGTCCTGTTCTGTGGGACAAACTGCCTGCTGACCTGAGGTCCATCACAACTGTGTCCACCTTCAAGACCAAACTCAAAACTCACCTATTTTCCCAAGACTATGATTGATCACTGTATCATTGTGTTTGTGTGTGCATGTGTGGTTCCTTGTTGATATTTCCTATTATTAATTATTATTCTATTATCTAATATTATTATTATTATTATTATTATTATTTATGTTGTTAATCTTTTCATATTTTATGTTTTCATTCCAGTTTTACACACACACACACACACATATATATATATATATATATAACTGTATGTGTATATACTGTCTTTTAAATGGAAAGCACATTGCGTTTCCTTGTAATGAAATGTGCTATATAAATAAAATTACTACAGCAGCTTATGAATGAATGACAAACTAACCACTGACTCATGAGCAATGACTTTAACTTATAACAACACCGCATTTATGTGCATTGTTAACTTCTTTTCCTAACTATTCACTGTGTCTTTTCAATGGGGAAACCTCTAAGACGACTCTGTGAACTGTAGGTTTTATGTTGTATTTGTACAAGGACATGTTTTACCTTGACCAAATGTACACCTTATCCCTGCCCTGTGCCTCCTTTCTTTACATCTGAGGAATGTAAACACACACAGACAGTATGTCCCATCTTCTACCCTAAATCACAAGAAGTTTTCAGCCTTTGATCGTTTACTTAACACCCTGTGGTGTTTTTGCTCATTCTAATGTTTTATCAGGTCATTTTCTGTAGCTCTTAAAGTGACAGTTTGTTCTTTTGTTGTGTTTCCAGCCTGAAAGGTCACACTATCAGTTAGTTTAGAAACTGTGCAGCATGTCAAGTGTATGAAGAAGGAAGTAATTGACTAATCTTCAACACAACAAGGTTCCCCTTCTTCTCTATTACAACAGAGAAGATCCACCTCTGCTTTCTCCTTTGTTTCACCTTTAGCCCTCTTTTTTTTTCTTTCAGCTCCATTTCCAAGCAGGAAAAGCCTCTTAAAGCCAGCCAGACGACTAATAAGGAGCGGTTCCTGTCGGCCAATCCCCTGTAATGCCTCTCTGCATTATGGGCAAAATAACCCAGAGCAAACACACATTCTCAAACACTCCTGAAAAGGCTTGGAAAGGAGAGAGGGAGAGAGAGAACCCAGAAATCTCACTGCTGTTCCTAAAAACAGACAGCGTCATTCCTTTTCTTCTCAGTAGGATATGATTGATATGCATACGCAAACACACCGCCAGCCAAGTGGAACATCAGCGAAGGTAGGGAGAGATGGACCGAGGCCTCTGTCTGCCTGTCTATGGTGTGCATGGACACACAGAAGAGAAAGAAAACAAGGGTGAAAAACCATGAAAGCTTCTAGAGGTGCTGAATTTGTACATTTAAGAGGTAACTAACGAAATTCAAATTGCACCTTTAAATGTCAGCATAATCTTTAAACAATCTCATAATGGCTTCTGCATTTCAGATGACAGGGGAAAGTACTTTGTGGTCCGTCATAAAATGCCAAGTCAGTTTTATTAATATAGTCTGAAATCATACATAATAATGCCTCAGTGGGCTTTACAATCTGTCTTATTCATCACATTCACAAGTCACAGGATGAGCTTTTTTTTTTGCAGGAAACTTAATGTCATTTCCTTTTTTTTAATCTGTGATAAATGCCTAAGCTCCCAGAAATCTCCAATCCAAAAATTCCAAAACGTGACAAATTCTGTGCCCGTGGCTGTTGGATGCACAAAATAAACAATTTAAATATGTCAAGCTGAGCTTTGGGAAGTTGTTCGTGTCGGTGTTTTCACTGTTTTCTGACATTTGATAGACCAGATAAGTAATCGACTTATTGAGGGAGTAATCAACAGATAGATAATGACAATTAGCTTCAGCAGCAGCCCTAATAAGATATTCACGGTAACTCTTTGACAGTGAAACTGCAGCAGTCTGTGGCCGAGTAAAGCTCTGAAACGAGCTGCCACTGACATGAACATGAAGACGGTTTGTAAAATAAAGTTAAAGCGAAGCTTCATGTACAGTAGCTGCAGTTCAGCTGTTGTGTCTTTTAAATAATCCATACACGCATACAGCTTACTCTCCTCCTCCTCCTCCTCCTCCTCCTATAACAGGAAAAGAGCGTCATAAATATGCATGTGTATCTGTTCCTCTTTTCTGAGGACGAGAGGGAAATTGTGTCAGTAAAGCCTTGTATTTCATCAACAATTGGTGCTCTGATCGCCTGTTTAAAGATTCATGGGTGTCTTTAAGCTGCCCCAGACTCTGAGCCAAACGTTCCACTGAATTGAACACAAACGCCGCGACAAATCCGACTGGTTCGTATAAGACATATAAGAGAGCAGCTCTTCCTCCTCCTCCTCCTCCTCCTCAGTGTGCAGGTGCGTTCAGGTGAAAGCTATCATCCCTTGTGATTTTATTTGTCAAATCCAATTTAGCTTTAACGGGAAAAAAGAAGGGAAAAAAACAAACAACGTACGGTTGAAGAGCCCCTCATGCTAGTTTCTACAGTGTAACAAGTATTTCAGCTTCAAAGAGATCCAATTATTTGATCAGCTACAGACTACATGAAAGAAGCCAAGCGAGATGAAACGTCAGGAGAGAGACGAGGATCTGTGCATGCATGTGTGCACAAGATTTCATTGCACTCCATTCATCAGTTGTTGAGTGGTTTCACTCAAAACTGCAAATGTGAACCTCGTGGGGTGAGGAGATCAACAAAATCATTAGAGTAAACAATCCGGAGACCATGAATGTCTACAACTCTGTGCAAATCTATTAGATGTTTCACTGGATGAATGAATGTCTTCTTCAATCCACTAAGCAAACATATGAACCTCAATGCAGCGCAAGATGAAAACTCAGGAGATCATCAAAGCCAGTGGGATCCATCCTCTGAGGACCATGACTGTACAATAAATGATGGCAATTCATCCGAAAATTATTCAGATTTCAATCTAGACCTTCGCTATCGAACGTGGGTTCTATTTTACCCGCCAGACGTTTCTAGCAAAAATAAATACAAAGATTAATTTTTTTTAAAACAACAGGAAGTTGATTCTTGTACCATTTTGGATTTTAACAATATAAATACACTGAGCGCTTTGCCTCGTGACCCGCCACTACATTTCAGTTTTGGACCTCCATGGAAAAAAATCTGGCCACCATTGATCTATACAGTCTGAAGTCTGACTGGAGCCAAAGATGGCAAAGCAAGTACTGCTGACTTATACACCGTGGTGCCTTTTGAACAGGCGGTGACTAAAGATGGGACTAAATTTCAAAAATCTGGTCTCTGATTAAAATGCACCCTTGTGCTTTTTCCTTGAAATGTTTAAGTGCCAAATTCTCAATATTTACATAAAAATGTGATTCATACCCAAAACTGATGCATCTTTGCAAATATCTGGACACTCCCTGTGACGACTGCTGTCCTCAGTCAATCAACTGTGACTGTTCTGAACCAGTAAATATGCTGGATGCTGTCCCCTGTTGTGTGTGGTGATTATTTTGTCCTCCTTCCAAACTTAATTTCCCTGGAGAAAGCCCATACTGTTGTACTGCACTGTGATATATTGCTCAGTGGCACAATTACTGTAAGCAGCAAGGCATCACCGAGGTTTCTGAATCCGAGTCGTGTCTTTCTTTGAGGCTGTTGACCCATGTGTGTTCATACAGAAGAACTCCAATCAGAAGGTTAAAAATTCATGAATGCCTTTAACAGCCCGGGGTATCAGAGAAACACACCACATCATATGAAAACTGAGGCCCGGCTTGACTACAAATCTCAACTGTATGCTCCTAAACTGTGAGTTTAAAGCTTACATGAAGGCAGAATAAAAAGGTTCAAACGGCAACACTAAGTATTTGGCTCGATGGAGAGGCGACAGCTGATCTTTTCATCACCTTGAACGATTAAAAAGATATCAGGGACCTTAAATGCCTTCTAACGCCCGGAGACAGTCTTTGAATTCATTCCAGTCACCAGCCTTGTTTTACTTTTAGAACAAGTTAACTTTTATTTCTCCATCTAATGTATCTGTTCCCCATTTGTTATTGGTGCGTGTGACAGTAAGGGTCTAAAAATACATCAGTGACGATCTGTCGCTAATTTCATGTGATCAGTTTTTCTTCCTCTTCGTACGAAGGCTGGGCAATGTGTCGCAACTGACATCCAGAGCCTATTTGATTCATAATTTCCCTCACGCGCTAATGAAACTTGTCTTTAAAAAAATGACCTGTCACGTTCAGTCGCGTGCTGTTGCGCTGTCCAGCTAACATGAGCCCACGTTCAGTCAAATCAAAGGTGCGGGCAAAGCGGCACGGATCCATCGTTTCGGCCCTTTGGAGGCAGCGTCAAAACAGAATGTGGAATAAATAAATGGTCTTTCGTTAATTGTAATCGAGGTAAAAAAAAGGCTGAAATGATCCTGATATTGATTTGAAGTCTTTCCCTCTCTCCCCGTCTTTGTTATTGCTCTGTTCTCTCGCTCCCCTCTGTGTTCCGTCCTAATTGAAGCCTGAAAAGAGAGTTTTATATTCTGGCAGCATCAAATGATGAGAGGCCTTTGATCACTGTTTACCCCTGCAGGTGGTGCGCAGCAGTAACATTAGATACATCAATACTTCTTCTTTTTTTGATGTCGTTCCTCTCCTCTGGTTTTTCGTGTCCATCCAGTCTTTCTTCCCTTTTCCCATCTCTTTATGTTTGTCTCCCAGCCTAAGAAGAACTTAAAACACACAGTATACTGGACTGTGTGTGACAAGCACTTATTGTGATCCCTTGTTTGTGAAGCGGGCTGTAAACAGTGCAGGGATAATGTTACAACATCCTGTCCTGCGGTAATTTGTTTCTGCACCGTTTTCCCACAAAGGCCATGGTGAAATCTCACCACATGACGAACTGGGTGGAGAAACAGAGGGTTTGTGTCTTTGTCTTTTTTCCCCCCCCTCTTGATGGCATTTTTTTTTTTTTTTTACCAGCAGATTCAAGGTTGGGAGCAGCTACTTGGTTTGCCAGGTGGACACAATGGTGGACGTAGTCCTGGAATCACCATCCAGACTCGACACGGTTCAGAGCCGAATCTCGACGGTGATCGTAAGTCTTGGATTCAAAGACGCAGCCAGGGGCAGCGTTTGACAGTGGGACAAATAAATCCATGTGCAGACAAACAAGCAACCGACGATAGGAAACCACAGATCAGGACGCCTTTAAGTGGATCCAGGTTCCACCAGTCTGGCTGGGGAAATCACAGGCGCCACATATGTATATATCATACATCATAAGTCTTAGTATTTATTATTCAGACAGCATGCAGGTCTTACAATAACAACCAGAGGCCGAGCACAGTGGAAGATTTTGTTATTGCATTGCTCTCTAATAGAGGAGTTCTTGTCCAAAGCCAAGCTTCATTGTTTTTCCTGTTTATCATGGTTAGTTGTGGCAACAGCAAGCAACAGATCTGGTGAGCATTTATCATGCCAGCTACTTCCTCAAATCTTGCGACACTCTGACAAAAACGCACTTTGACAAAAACGCACATTGTACACTGGTATGACTGTGCAATAATAACACTGTATTATCAAATATGCACCCGTCAGGTACACATTTGTGAACAAAATATGAAAGAACAATTCCTTTTCAGGTGGACGGAAAAGGTTTCGGATCTTTCACTTCAACTTGTGGAAAATGGGAACCAAAGCAGACGTGTTGCATTTGAGTGTGTTCATTTTTGGGGCTCATCTATTAAGAAAAAAAAAAAAGCCAAACATCTCCGTTTAATGCAGCTCAAATGAAAGGATTATAGGCTGTTCTTTGTCATATATAATAATTAACTGAAGATTCTGGGCATTTGAACTGTTGTCTGTACTAAAAAAAAGCAAGTTAAAGGCTTAATTTTCTCATTGATTAAAAAAAAGAAAAACTCCACAATGAAATAAATCAGTTGTCAGTTCAGGATTATTTAGCTGTTTAAGAATAGTTAACAGTATAAACAGCATGGCATAATCTCTGTATGTATGTCAGCCAAGATGTAGTCCTAAGAGGCACTTAACATTTTATATGTTTATCTTATTTCAGCCAGCAGTCGGTTGTGACATTAAATATTAGCATATTCCAGCGAGGTTATAAACATCGAAACGACTAGGTATACGACTTAGGTGCATTAGGAGTTCTCTCTCTCTCTCTACCATCTTCCCCTCTCACTTCTCTCCCCCATGTCTGTCCCTCTCCCTTCTTACACACCTGTACTTAACCTGTACTTAAAATATTTTGTTGTCCTTCCCGCTTTTCATTTCTTCCACGGCGCCATGGTCACGTTAGTTAGTTAGTGTTATCTTATCTTATCTCATCTTAGTTATTGATTCTAAGCCTAATAAACCTGTAGCATTGTGGCACAGCGAGCATAAAAGCGGAGATATTTCACTATCTCCCCAGATTAGTGGTCATTTTCTGTGCTTGTTCTTCAAATAACGGACTTCCTGTTACGACTGCGTCGTTCAATCCCCCGGGGAAGGACGCACACCTCAACATATTACCACAACGTCACACCCCTTCTGCAACGCCAGGGGCACTCAATTCATACGGACGCCTGTTTGGGGGCTGTTACTACCTCCCGAGGCGTCACAGAGGTGGAACAAACATACAGACACCCCCATTACGCCTTCATTGCGTTCGAACAGACGTTGAGGCGGAATAAAGGCAAAACAGGCCCGGAAAGAAGACGCTGTCTGAATGGGGCCGGAGAGAGACAGAGAGAGACAGACAGACAGATCTCCCAGAGGGGATGGACACAGAGGGAGGCGGACTCCTTTTCAGAACAGTGCAGCACAGAGGCTCCCCAACGCAAACCATTATTTTCGAATAAATTAATATTTGACAATATTTGGCATATAAGAAAATATATTTTGGCCTGTTGTTGGCCTGGTGGGGGGTCTCATTAGCCTGTCAGGGGGTCTCATTGGCTTGGTCGGGGGTCTCATTGGCCTGTCGTGGGGGTCTCATTGGCCTGGCGGGGGTCTCTTTGGCCTGTCAGGGGGTCTCTTTGGCCTGGCAGAGGGTCTCTTTGGCCTGTCAGGGGGTCTCTTTGGCCTGGCAGAGGGTCTCTTTGGCCTGTCAGGGGGTCTCTTTGGCCTGGCAGAGGGTCTCTTTGGCCTGTCAGGGGGTCTCTTTGGCCTGGCAGAGGGTCTCTTTGGCCTGGCAGAGGGTCTCTTTGGCCTGTCAGGGGGTCTCTTTGGCCTGGCAGAGGGTCTCTTTAAGGGTGTCAATGTTTTTTTAACCCCCCTAATCTAAACAGCAAAAAAGCTCAAATGAACTGCTGACTGAGGCTGAGGCTGTACAGATTTTTTTCTTAGCACAGTAGAAACGCAGCATATAACCAAGGTGGTGAACTACATCCCCACGAGGTGAGGCGATGACGCCAATGAGCTCCACCCTGTGGTACGTAGGTATTGCAGTAATGCAGTCGTTGTCATGGCCCTTCTGCTGACCAACAGAATGTCCCAGATAGTGGCCAGAAAAACAACTTAGTGACTCACTGCCTGCATGATAACTCACTTACAGATGAAGTGTCAAGCTGGGTGACTGACCGGCTAACTGGAGTAATGTCTTACAGACTGGATGGTGCTCATGCTGACTAAGTTGGTGTGACACCCACACACACACACACCCACACAGACACACACACAGACACAGAGCATGTCACGCAGGCAGACGGGTGAGATGGGTGAGACATCTAACAATAGATAAAAGGAGGGACGGTGTTCTTGGAACATAGACACACATAAAGTGAGACGAATGTCTGTCAGATAAGTTCCACGTTCTTTACACTGCCATAAACACATAACGGCACAGCCCCACTCACACGCCGCCATTGATGTTCGGCAGCATCATTTCCCAGCTCTCTCATATTACCACATATGGTAATTCACTTCATGGCACCGGACACTTCAAAGCTATGTAAACTACCTTCTCACAAAACATCCCCCCCGCCCCCAATCCCCGCGACCGGCTTATTCCATTTCCTCCAGGAAACGAGGAAGATCCACAGATTATCCGTGGCTGTATCCCTTGAGGTCAAAGGTCAGAGCGAAAAGACACGGCATGTATGGCGGAGAAGTCTCGTAAAAATGTAGATTTATTGGCCATATTTGGCATTAAACAGCGCAATGTGCTTTATGTGCGGTTGTCACGTAGCAGGACACACAACGTCAAATTGACTCAAACACGTCGACTTTGTTTGCTGCTTTATACAAAAGGAAAACTCGCCAGGTTTTCACTTTGTTTACCTTCCATCACGAAGGTCAGGCATAAATTTTAACGTTGCCACAAGCAGTAGATTACTCGTAAATAGCGTGTGCATTTGTAGAGTTTTGCCCTTTTTTATGTAGAGCTGGCGGAACAGCGCCGCAAAGACGACCCCTCTCCACATGATTCTGTTTATTTACAATGAACGTGCAATTTAGATAACATCCCGGCGTTCTGTAAGCACAAGAGTATTGAGGTGTAAGACAGCAGTGTCGGTGTTGACTTTTTACATACGCATATAGTCGTGCAGCGCTTTCCAAACAATGTACAGCACAAACACGGCAACAACAATCGCCCGCCGCCCCTGTTCTATGGTGGCTGCTCTCATCCTCACACCGTCTCCCCACTTTGAAGACATTTTTCACATGATTTTCTTCTTCTTTTATTCATCGCTGTTACGACCTCCGCTGCCGACGGAGGAGTAGCAACAATGACCCCCCATCGCGCCTTTGTAACGTCTATACAGAACGGCGAGGTCCTGCCTTGAACAGCCTGAGTGAAAGGACTTGACAATCACATGTATGAAACTGAAAGTGGAGGGGTGGCAGAAGGCTGAACCAACTGTGGTTAGAAGCAGGACGGGGGATTTGGTTCGTGTGAAGAGGATAGACTTTTGAAGTACACAAAATGATGACATTCATGATGTAACTGTGTGTCTGTACATGAAAAAACAAACTGCATGTATCGTGCAGCCCTTAATAAAAGGTACCAGATCTTATTTAGCATATATTGAACATAGTATGGAGGATTAAAAACACAGTCCGGTCCAGAATACAGTCATTTCTCTCTGAGACTATCAAGAGGGTAAAGTACACAACGGTTGCAGCTACAGGAGCCAAATGTTCGCTTTCCAAATTAAATTGATCCACCTGGGGATTCCAATGAAGCCATTTACAGTATGAGCACCGACTAAATGACTGGCTGCAGAGCAGAGGGGGGCTGGGGGGGAGTATTCTTCCAATCTTGCCCAGTCATTATATTTTTCTTCTTATCCAAGGTGCAGATTTCCTCCCATAGTGATTCTGTCACTTTTAATCCCATTTGAATATATATATTTGAAGATCAGTTGTGCAGACCTGATTCCAGTTTGTATGTAAAAGGAATAGTATTTCTTTTTTGGAAAATGTCGGTCTTGTCATTACCTCCCAAAGAAAGTTTTTGCACTGATTAAATAAACGTGTCATTTAGGCTTCAGTTATGTCCGTCTGACGAGAGCCAGTCCAGCCTTTTCCCTGAGTTTCCAGTCGTTATGGTTTAAGCTAAGATTGCTGGCTGTAGCTTCATAGCCATCATTCAGATATAATCTCATCCTGGTATCGATCTAACGCTCTGCAACAAAGCAAGTATTTCCAAAGATGTTGAAGCATTACTTTGAAGACAGGGAGCATCATGGGATGTGTAACAGTTGTCTAGAGATGTAGTTTGCTGGTAGGAACTTTCGCTAACGCTCACAGTACAGACGAATCGGGACAATTTCACCCTGATTCGATATCGGACCAGAAATCTGGTCTGGAACTTTGCCGATACAGATGTTCGGAGGAGATTATTTAAGTGTATCTGGAGCTGGAGTTTGATGAGCACACCTCTACACATCCCATACACTTCAGAGTGCATGAATTACATAAGGGTTTTAACATGCACAATGTACTAAATCCACCCCTTCACCAGTTTACTAGCAACAGATTTGTCAGAACAAACTACTCTTGCAGTTATAAAATTGGGAGCAGCCAGCTGTGGCACTTCTCCACATGAACAATCTCCTGGAAACCTCGCCTAACAAGAAATGGTCTCCCGAGGAAAACACCTAGAGGAAGAGAGACTCTGGAAATGATGATACAATAAAAGCGAAAGAGTGCCGAGTCTTGCCTGGTCACGCACACGCCGTGTTTAAAAGGACTGTGGGTCTTCAAAAAAATTGGACATAATCAACGGGACAGATAATCATCCGTCAGATGAATTATAATAGGATTATACTACCATCCCCTCATGAAACGAGTGAATTCCCCTCCAAATGGCAAGTTTTAATGTGTCGTCATGGTCTCTACATCAATCAGTGGTGAAATGAAAGCCTTCATGTCAAGCTAGTATGAACCTTCACTTTTACTTGGAATTAATTTATTGAGTATAGCCTAAATTTGTGATTTGGAGAGGTAAGATTTTATTCTTTTTTTTTTTTATTAAGGTACATAATACATTTTTTTTCCCCCAACAGTTCCACTCTCCATATCAGAGCTGATGCTTTGACGTTACAGTGGGATCTGGGCGATTCTGGATGCACTAACTGTTGTTGTTGTTGTTGTTGTTGTTTTGCCACAGCGTACCAAGTGACACAAGTTAGAATGATTGATTTGACCTCCAAATGGAAATCATGTCCGGTAAAGGGTGACACATACACACAGACAGAGCACCAACAAATTGACAGGCACTCAGATAAATAGACAGATGCCACACATTCCTCGCAGTGACATTTGACAACCAAAACTGCTGTGTGAGTGTGGTTTGGTCTCTGGCCAGTTTTCACTATCAACAGCAGCTGCCAGTCGCACCAGGGTGTCAGGCTGCTGCTGGCATTCACACACACAGCCCATAAATCAATACTGTTTCGCCCCTGACCCCCTTCACATGGTCCAACACATCAGGGCTGCAGCATCACAGGGAAATGCACACATATGTATTGTTGTTTTAGATGCAAAATTTCGATTGGGCTGAGATGGTCTGTATTATCAATGCCAAGTTGAGGATGTCTGGACAAGTCACAGTAGTGTATGTACAAGGCTTTCAAATTAGCAAAATAGCTTCTACCATAATCCATGTCTGTCTTTGTTTCCTGTGCTGTATTTATGTTTGTATGTGTTAGCTAGCTAACATGTAATTATTACAACAGCATTAGCTTAAAACATGTCAAATAAACATGAAGTCTAGAAAAACGACATTAAATAGCTGCCTCCAAAAAAAGCTCTGTGGGTGAAGTAAAACACCAACATATCCTCCTCTGACCAGTATCCTGTCCCAGCATCCTCCCAGCTCCACACTCACCGATACGATGTCTGTTTTCTGAACGCCAGTCCTCGTAATTTCTCCTCCAGCGTCTCTTGATCCATGTCGGGCAGACTGCTGAATGTATCGCTGCAGCAGCTCACCGCAGCCTCCTCCGAGCCTGCTCCGGACTCCGAGTCACCCCCGTCGGCTCCCAGAGAGGCCAGGCGCTCGCTGAAGCCCCCCGTCCCCGGGCTGGTGCGATCTTTCGCTTGGGGGTCCATGCTGGCCAGTCCTTGCTGTCTCGCCCCGCGCTGGACCCCCTTCTCCCCTTCTCTAGTGAGGGGACACAGGTGGTGGACAGGAGACTTGACAGGTTTGGGGGAATAAGTAACACCGTTCACGTTCTCAGCGGCTTGCCCGCTATGATTTTTGATGGCTGACCGCTTTTATATGCAGTGTATACTGCAATCAGTAAAGGTGGCACGGGCAGCCGCTTGGACATCAGACCGAACTACACTCACGAGCCGCTGCTGACCAAAACTGGAAGCGAGCTACGTCAAGAAAAAAACGTCACTTCAGGAAATAGAATATACAGCCTTCAAAATAAAAGATAAACTTTCCCCACAGTTCCCAAATATAGTAACAGCGGTCTAGGACTATTTGACAACCGATAGAGCTAAATCATGTATAGATGTTACTCATATACACTGACTAAACGGATATGTTTATGTAAGATAATGTTTCTTTTAATGCCATGAAAGTGGTAATTTAAACAAATGTATTAATAATGTTATAGTTAGCTCACCAATAATATCTGCACATTATCATGCCTGTCCCAGGTAAAACTCCACTTCGTTATAGGTAGGGAAAAGGAAACATATCTCAGCTTCGATGCTGTACAGTTCTTAGGCGCTTTAAGTAATTTTGTAACCTCATCATGTATGTAATTTGCCCACAAACCTTTAATTTGTCATGCCTCTCAACTTTATTCACATGTTTACAAAGGCTGATTTATAACGGAGTGATTTTTTTGTTGTTGTTGTTGTTGTTTTTTTGGTGGGCGTAATTTCCCAAGTTCAGAATGATTTCAACAACAATTTTGTCCCATAAAAAATAATTGAATTATGATGTGCGGACTAAAATAAATCATAGTTGCTTTTCCACAATGTCAAGAGAGTAGATCAAGTTTAGACATGCAATATGGACAAAAGAAATACAAACTTGAACCTTGCAATTTACAGCTCTCTATCATAACTTGGTCATAAGTGGTGTGCATCCAATAAAAAGCCATATCATATAAGGCACTTACTTAAAAATGCTTTTATTTTCAAACACCCGACAGGAAGTCGGGTGTTTAATAACTTCTGACATGACGCAGGTTTAAAATTTGCAAAAGCGCGAGCTGATTTGAGGGCGGCGTCAACAAACACGCTCAGCGTGTACAGGACTACAAACAGCAATATCCATCCATCCATCCATCCATCCATCATCCTTCTGTCTGTCTGTCCATCCATCCATCTGGCCCATGGGACAAGCAGTGTGGCATTGTGGGATATTACCTCCCCTCCTCCTTTCTGCAGCATCATCAGTCAGAAAGTAGGGCAGAGGGTGAGCGTACACGCACGAGCACACGCACACCCTCAGCATCTCACTGTCAAACGCTAATGACACGCGCACGCACTGCCCATATGCTCTATTCGCGGATTGCGCGTGTCATACCTGTCATGGTGATGATATTCCCATTCTGCCTGTCATTACTAACTCATTTGCAGCAGGTTTGCCTGTAAAACATCAGGCCACGTGTGTCACCCCCTGTTTTTCACTTCATCTGAGCCATCAGGTCTACAAAGTCACAGCTGACCTGAGGTGAACCGTTTCACCTCTCCCTGCCTCTGTTTTTGTGGGGGAGCATCTGTCCTCAATCTCTGCTCATTAATTAAACATAAATAATCTCATGACATGATGTATGCTGTGCTGGATGAAGTATTCAGATCCCTCACTCAAGCTAAAGTAAGCAGTAACATTGTATTGCAATTAAAGCCATACATATTTAAAAGCATCATCAGCTAAAGGTAGATAAATATGAAAAGCAAAACTATTAAACTGTTAAAGTTAAACACATTTTGCCATATTGGTTAATTGACATGTTATAATTCACGTTTCTAATATGCTTAAATGTGTAAGCAGCATTGCTGCTGTCCTAACCTTTGAATTTACAGTATGGGATTTGATTACATTTTTTGTAGGGGTGGATCTTGGGCCAAGGAATAGTTGATTTAATTTTGGGTCAGATCCAGGAACTCATGCGGATGTTGGATCATTTTTTCTCTTTCTTCCACACTGCAAGAAAGGTTTTTGTTTTTTTTACATTTTGGCCAATATCAAGAAAAATAATAATAGACCAATCAAAATAAAAACTACCCAGGCATGGACAACGTGTGATGTTCCACCACTTTGCACAATAGGATGGCATGAATGCTTTGAAACCACTAACAATATTCTGTATTTGATAACTAATTCTTTAGCCACAGTTGTGCAAGGAGGGTAATAAGGAAAACAACAATTTGGACCCAATTGGCAGACCTCAGAAACAGAGCTGAGGCAGTTCGAAGGCCTTAGAACGAAGCTTGCAGGTTAGTAAAGAGGGCAAAGGTTAAGTCTGGAGAAAAGCTGCCTAATCAGGCAAGCAAAAATCCAATAAGCGTGCAAAACCCAGGTAAACAAACCATACAGTAGAGGAAAACATGGAAAAGGCTGGAACTCTTGACCTCATATGCAGGTGGAAGATTTCTATTGTTTATCACCACCACGAGGTCTGTTTGATTCGCTGCTGAAGGCTTTGATGTCGAAACACATCGAGCCGAGTTTGTTTTTAGATCTAACATGACCATGCTGTGACAATAAAGGCATTTTAATAGTTTCACATAATTTTGATTTTATAAGTCAAAATGTTGACTTAGCGCCTCATAATCTTGATTTGATATTTTCTTAATTTAATATCTATTTGTCACCGACAATGTACATTTCTACTCTCATTTTGTATTTCTGCTCATCTATTTTGTCCTGACAGAACCTTTGCAGGAGAGAGAGAAGGATCAAGAAAAGTAAGAAGTCTAGAAGCTATCTTTAAATCTAATGATATCAGGCTCACATCAGGACACGAAGACAGAAAACTATGTAGAAACTTTCTCGCCCTGATGAAAGGAATATTACATATATTTCATGACACGTTTTTCAAGATCTGCTCTGTTATTGGCATTGATTTTATGACAAACATGATGTGCCATTACTGAAGCCGTAATGTAATTCATTGATGCTGTGTTACTATGAGACTGGACTGTTATGAAGCTGTGGGACTGTGACTTGTCTTGGGACTGTCAGAGCGATTTGCAGTACTTATTACGCAGCCCTGCTGCGGGTCTATTTTCGGATCGTTGTCATGATGGAGGAGAGAGAACCTCCTCTATAGGCCAGTGTGTTAACCATCAGACTCTTTTCTGTTCTAATGGAGTTTGGCCTAAACTTAATTTAAAGTGGCCCAGGAAATGCTTTGAATCTAGCAACATTATAAGTGTTTTTGAAGCAAGCTTTATGTTTTTGACATGTTTAGTTTTTTCTCATATGTTTGGTTGTTGGTCATTATTACTTCTATATCTAAATATACACCTATTTATATGTACATTAATGTTTTTTGTGTGCTTTTTGTCCTTGTTTTCTGCTGAGTGTGTATTTCTATGCATTAATTGATGTGTATGTTACATTTTACTGCTGTAGATGTTTAAGGCTGGGGTTAAGGTTGGTTCAATCCACAGAAATACATCATATTCTATAAGATCATCCCATCTTTGGAGCATGGCTGTCCTGTGAGAACAATATATCTCTAAAAAATATTACTATTTTCAGCTTTGTGACATTTTCCAGCTAATTCAAAAAGTTTTTTAACAGTCTTTTTTTGTGTAAAATGTAGGAGAATTTTCCCTTTGTTTACCACAAACATTCAAAATCAACACATTTGAAGCTACATGGGTTTCCCTGTAATGGAGAGGTATGAAAAATTGTAATCTGAAAAGTAACTAGTAACCTAAGCTGTTCAATATGTCCCTCTAGATTTATTGAAGTAGAAGAATAATATTGCATGAAATAGGAATACTCAAGTACAGTATATACCTCAAAATTTTGCAGTACTTGAATAAATGTACTTAAGTACAAATCATAATTATGCTGTATTAATATGCGGTATTTAAGAACTCATATGTTTCCTCTAGCCACAGATAAGCTGCCCAATCAGGCAAGCCAGTCAAACAGGGAGCAGGCAAGAATCAATAATTCAATAAGCAGTCAAAGTCCAGCTAAACAAAGTGAGGAAGAAAACATGAGGAAAAGGGTAGAACATTTGACACAGGGTTCTTTTCATTATGCTTTTCTTCCCATGACCCAAAAATAATTCTCCCTCTGTATTCAGTTGCCCGGAGAACTGAAAAGTAACTATTAAAGATACTTGAGTAAATGTACTTTGTTGCATGCTGGCTAAATGCTAATATCAGGATACTGGTATGGTTAATTTTTATGCTTATATGTGCCTATATAGACATAATGTTTACCATGTTCACCACCTTAGTGTAGCAGGATAGCATGCTAATGTTTGCCAATTAGTGCTAAATAATAAATCATTAATTATAAATAACCATAGCCATAAATAAAATATTTGATAGCATAACATTTACTCTATTATATATTATAACATATCTTTTCCTTTCTTCCCTCTATAATGTCAACAATTTGCTATGAACAAACCACACAGTCACAGAAAAGATGCTTTTGCTAAGGAAAATACTTTATTCATTTAAAGCAAAAGGACAGAAAGCTTAAGTCAGGCTGGCTTACACAGGAGCAACATGGAAATTAAAAATGATTAGAGACACACTCTCCACTGGCTGCAGGTTTCAGTCTCAACAAGGGGAGAATTTTCCATAAAAATGTGAAAACATAAAAATATGTTCATCCCGTGTTTTCCATGAACTCTCCTGTGGAACCTTTGTATGCTCGGCAATGAGGGATGTAGTTTTGACAACTTTGGAGCAAAGATTATCATCAATAACTAGAGTACAGATTTATCAATATATCTTCAGTGATCTAGCCTCTGATCTAAAAGCTTAGAAAGTGAAACCTAGATATATAAATCTCATTCACTAGTCTGGGACTGGCATTTATTTCTTTGATAGTTTGATTTATCATCAGTTGTAAAACACAATTTTCTAGTTTTCCTTGATTAAAACCCATCAGAACAAAATCTTTTCAGCATGGGAGCCACTTTTTAACACATGGGGTATTTCTATTTACAGCATGGATGTCCAGAAAGTGAACTGATGTCACATCTGTAATGTATGAAAGAGCATGTTTCAATAAAGCTGAGAAATTTAAATCTATAATAGAAAAGTTTTAAAGTCATGATCTGTAATTATCAAGTCAGGACATACAATGAAGTGAAGGCATCTTAAGTTCATTTATCAACAACACAACATCTAAAATAGACTTACAATGATTTATGGATTGATCCCAGACATGTTTAGTCTTCTTTATTTATTAACAACTTCTATTTACAAAAATAGATATTTTTTTCATTTCTGAGAAGAAACTTTTTTTGGTATGCTGATAGATCACAGATAAAAAACTCTTAGAGGTTACAGTCAAAGTGTTTGAAAGCATTGCAGAATTCAATATAAAAAAATAAAAAAAGTTAGCACAGCAAGTAAATTCTGTGGGTTTAAAGCAGATATTTGTAGTTTGGTATTCGGGGAAATGCTACAGTTTCTTGGTAGGAGAAGAGAAGATCCACACACTCTCATGTCTGAAGGCTAAATATGAAGCTGACTACCAGCAGGCGATAAGCTTCGTTAGCACAAAGATTGTCAATAGGGGAAACAAGCTAACCTGGCTATAATGTCACAAAATCTGTGTACCAGCACCTCTAAAGCTCAATAATTAAAATGTCATGTCTCATTTGTTATTCAGGGAATTTCAAAGCTACTGGTAGGTCTCTTTTTAACTTTGGGCAGAGCCAGGCTAACTTGTTTCCTCTGATTCCAGTCTGTGTGGTGAGCAAAGCCAATAAGTGTTTATCCTCTAATGTCAAACTATTCTTTTAAGGAAAAACAGCATTATGGGATACGTAATAATTACTTTTGATGGGTAGTTTGCTGCTTTACTGCACACAACTGTAAAAGCAACCTGAAAAATATATATGATGACCAAAACAAAGATAATTGTGTAGACGTCACAAAGTGACCATCATACAGACGGAACTAAGTTAAAATATAGCTGACAGGGTCTCCACATGTAAAATATGAATATTCATAGAGAAGTGTCCACTTTTCCCTGCTGGAAAACGGCCCTATTTCACTTGATTTTAAATTCTAATCAGTGTAAATTGTTGGAAAAGGGCAGAGCTGGGTGTCACTTCAGCTGCAGATCGATGAGCTCACCTGTAAACATCCCAAAATAGGATGTTTACAGGTGTTTTGATACACAAGAAATCAACTACACTGCATTATTTACATCAGTACTACACATTTTCTTTATTCTTTTGCAGCCCATCTGTGAAGTTTTTAACAGATAAACATTTTGAAACTTTCCAAATGAGGGCAGGAAACCCCGAGCTAAGCCCTTGATGTTTGAAACATTGAGTCAGACGAAGAAAGTGTGAACAATACATATATAAAAGAGTACAATAAAATAGAAAATAAAAAATAAAAAATACAATACGAACACAAGTATCAAAATAGGATGTATGCATCACTGGAATGGGACATAAAAACATTTAATATTAAAGAAATACAACTAAAAAATGGTTTCTATAAATACAAAGGTTCTCCATCAGTGTCCTGTAAAAAGCCTCACATGTCATATTTTAATGTAATATTAGTCACTAGATCTGTTTGGATTTATCTCTTTTTTTCAGTGTTTCATGCCATATCAATTAAGGCAACAGACACAACTGTTACGTTGACTCATGTAAAAATAATTCAGTGCAACTGTACTTCAGACATTAAGGCAACCAGTGCCCCTTTGTTATTATTATTATTATTATTATTATTATTATTATTAGTTTTATCATTACAGTGTATCTGATTAAGCAGAGATGGCAGAAAACAATCAGCAGTGGGAATCACTGTATGAGGTTTGCTCCAGGACACTGACCCACGCCCCAGAGGAGGGGTGTGGGTAGGTGGGGGGTCATCGTGGGGGTTTAGGTGAGGTGGGGCAGGGTGTTGACATGAACCTCAGGAGGTCTCGTTGACTGTCCGCTCCAGCGCTATTACTTTACTCCTGCTCTCATTCGTCCTCTGCTCCAGAGACCTGAGAGACAAAGATCAGATGTGAGTTCAGCTGCAACGGATTTTGGTTTTTAAGGGTTGGTTTTTAGGATTTTGCCATTTTCAGCCTTACTGTGATTCTCTATCATACATAGACTGCTCCTACAGCCACCTTACGTAAGTATCGAGCGTATCGATACGTATGTGAAACATAACACTAGACGCTAATGCTGCTGTGTTACACACCATGACACTTTTGCTTGCTGAATGGTGGCATGCCATTTGAGGAACACGGAGTGGTGTTTTGCCGCCATTGGTTTGTTCAGTGTAAACAAACAAAGGCGGTGTAGAGAAGGCCGTGTCTTCGCACACAAATGTGTGTGTTTTTACCTTTGCAGGTCCAGCAGCAGGTTTTTTGATGTCTGCGTGTCGTTGCTTTTGTTCCTGAAAGGTGGGTGTGTTTCCACTCTGGGCTCCACCACCAGTTTCTGTTGCTCTGAGCGACGCCACGCTGCCATGACAACAGCCGGTGCGTCCTCTAATTGGTCGGGATATTCTCCGCCCAGACCGAGGAGGTGTGGCTGCTCGTCTTCGAAGGTTGATAACAGATTCCTCGACTTGACTAAAAGAGAGTTGAAAAGGATTTTATCTTTTAATTTAGCTTAAATAATTTTTTTTTTATTCAGGAGAAAATACAGCTCTGTATCTTAAACAAGATAATAAACCTACAGTTTAAAAACTTTTCAGACTGAACACTCCCAGAGGCAGCAGTTGTGCGTGGGAACAACACACACAAATAAACACTATCCCTACTGTTGCATGCTTCATCACATTGTAGCGTCACATGTTAGCATTTCCTGCCTTTTTGTGCTGGTGGGCAGGATGGGAGAGGAAACTGGAAAAAATAAAATTATAGCTAAATTATTCCCATTACTAAAGTGTGTGTGTGTTTGTGTGTGTGTGTGTGTGTGGGAGGTGGTGGAGAGGATGTGGTGAAAGGTCAACTCCTCTTAATCAGTCTCTGTAGCTGTTATTGCTGCAATGTAGGTGTAATCTGATTATTGACAATGCTATAATGGATCTCGATGGGTTTATAGCCATTCATTTCGACGGAAACAGCAGGAAGGGTCTGTATAAAAGTGTTTTTTTTTTACTGTGTGTGTGTGTGTTTCCCCCAATACTGCCTCACTCTTTATTGAAGCTACATATAAACATATATTGATATATATTCATATTTTCTGTCATTTAAAACATTAATGTAATTTAAAAAAAGCTGTGAGCAAAATAAGCCTTTCAGATCAGGCGCAATGTTGACGTCTCTTCAAACTTAAAATGGCGTGTCACTATTAATTTAAGTGTGTGTCTAACAAACTGCTTGTGTCTTAATCCTATGTTAAAAGACTATTTTAGCAACTTGGATGCAGCACTATTAGCTTTAAACACAACTGAACAGTCAGAGGCATCGCCTTTGAAAGTTGATATTGGGTAAACACTGAAGTAAACTCTCTAGATACAAAACAAACATTGGTGTTTATTTCTTTTGTTTGTGTCCATCTGAATATGCCAATATTCCAATATTCTCCGCTTTTAGCTCTGTTTTTGGTCTCCACCACCTCCTGAGGGAATTATCCGGCTAACCTAGCAGCTAAATGCTCCTATGTTCACTAACTGTGTCTGTTTGGGTCGAAACATTAACGTTGTCACCCATAAACCTAGAAAGAAATTAGCTGAAGGATGACGAACTGCTCTGTAGAGCTTTGAGGAGCTAATGACTAACGAATGGGCAATAATTCTCTGTGGGTTCATCACTATGAGTGACGTAGTAATTTGATGCATTGTTGTCTTATAATTTAATTATAAATTTCCTTGGGTAATACATTATTTTATCATTTTACTTCCTTTCTGTCTCACTCCTGCTGTATAATGGTATTACTATCTCACATGTCTATGTCATATAAAGTTATTTATGATGTCTGTATGACTCCTTGGGATAAACATGTGAATAGTTTGTACACAGTGTGTGTGTGTGTGTGTGTGTGTGTGTGTGTGTGTGTGTTTACCTGTGGCCATGTAGGACTCTTTGACAGCAACCTGTTCTGAGGCAAGGCCAATTTCAGTGATGGTGGAGTATGTAGTGAAACTGCTGGGGTAGAAACTTCCCAAAAACAGAGCAAAACACAACACGACCACCTTCAGAGAGAGAGAGAGAGAGAGAGAGAGGGAGGGAGGGAGGGAGAGGGAGAGAGAGAAAGAGGGTAAATAAATTATGAATCAGTGCTAACCTGCTAATTAACGATGGAAGCAGATGTTTCCAATTCAATATTTTAATCAATGTTTCATCAACACAAGTACACACACACACACACACACACACACACACACACACACACACACACACACACACACACACACACACACACACACACACACACACACACACACACACACACACACACAGTATAGTACCATTAGGCATGATGATGTCTGGGTGCCAGCTACCCTGCAGGACTTGGGGACTTTTCCTGCCACCACTGCCTGCAGAGACTGCAGCTGCTGTAACAGAGACCTGGGGAGGAGCACACACACAGTTTAGACACACATCACATACAGGTTACAGACACACACACACACGCACACACACACACACACACACACACACACACACACACACACACACACACACACACACACACACACACACACACACAGCTGCTGACTTTACATCATTATACTGTAGAAATGCAGAATGAGTATAGAGAGTGAAGATGAGCAGAACTCCATAGCAAGAGATTAGATGACTGAATGAACGCCATTGTCTCTCTGTTGGGGCTGATTTATCGATTTTTATATACAATATCATATGGTATTTATTTGATATATTACAGTTTATACTATACTATATTCAAACTATAATATATATAGGATCTGTAAATACTCAATTCTGATTGGCTGAAGGATGAAAATGTGTTTTTTTCCAAGGACAGAGATGCCCCCCCCCAACTACTATAAAACTCAATTTGTGCTGATGTGGATACGACACTCCAATCACAGCAGAAGATTGCTTAAGTTAAAACGTGCCTAAAAATGTAAAAAAAAAATAAGCAAACTGAAGAAACTAAATATAAGATGCGAACCTTTAGGGCCCCTGCAGAGCATGTGTGAAATTTCATTGGATTCTGTCTGTTTTTGAGGAGATATGGGGGATGTGTGTCTGTTTATAACCTTACATGGCCCCTGCTAAGGAGTGCATATAAGGTTTGAGTGGTTATGAATCACAGCAGGATGGCGACTGTATCACAAACTACATGCAGTCTACACCGGCCCTCTGAGCTTACTGATCACATGTTGCTCTTCAACTCGCTGCTTCAGGCTGCAGCCAACAGTACACATACTTTTGTTTGTGCAAATCTTGACATTGGTTTGAGGACACGAGTTTAATAGTTTGGAGAGGATTCAAAAAAAGGGGTGGATCCATGAGTTGTTGGGGTTTTTTTCCTTCAAATTATGAGAACCCTTAGGGCAGCTATTTTGATGGTGCATATATCTTGAATGTTGTGTGTTGGCGAAGGTATGCACTCTCACTCTCTGATAAATGACATCCAATTTAATGTTGCATCACCGCCCTCCACTGCTATTTGCAAGGTGCTCTGGGTAGCCACTGAAGGGTGGTGTTGCAATATGTCCTCCTGCACATTAATTTAGTTGATATAATTTTAATTTATTATTGTTTAATGCAGGATTTGTAATATTTGTGCAACTTTTACTTTAATAAAGGATCTGCACATTCCAATATGCAAATAAAATGACAAATGTATTGGTGTTACAACTGTGGGTTTTGTTCTGCTGTTTGCTTCATGACACACACACACACACACAAACGCACATGTGCAAACACACACATGCAAACCCCAAAACACACACATACACAAAAGCAACTGGTAAATTTAACTTTCAGACAGTGATGACAAAGCCCACTGTAACCAATGTGTGGAAGACAAACAGCTGTGTTCCAGCCAGCTATACACTCGGCGCTCGCCGTGTGCATTGCACAAACACACACAGTTCAACCATGCATAATGAGAGCGAACAACACAGTTGAAGCAGCATGAGCGTTTTACATTAAAATAGCCTCATGATTATGCATGGCTGCAAAATGACACGTGAACAGATCTACAGGGAGCTTTTAAATGAGCTTTATTTGAAAATAATAAAGCACAGCCAGTGTTTCCTGAGGCCTCCCCCCTGTTCCTCTCAGCCACACTGGGTTTGTGCCATCAAAACAAAAGCCTTTTAAGGATTCAATCAAGGCATGAGTTGACAGTGAGAGGATGAGACAAGGGATGGACACTGTCAGGTCTGAATCATCCCTTCTTTAATTGCCTGTTTTTATCACTGTCACCATTCTTGAGTCATTGGCAGCACTCCTGTAGTTCACTCATCTGTGTCACGACAAAATCTATAAAAAGTTATTGTATTTTCCTAAAAACCTGCGAGCTTTTCATCAGTTTACTACAAAACAAAATCACAATGAACATGCTTAGTCTTATCAGGAGCTGCTCCTTGCATGAGCATTTTCTGTCTATAACATCAATCACATGTTAGTATACTGCATGTATATGATGTCTAATAGTGACTGTGTTGGTCTTACTTGTTTGTACACTCCAGAGTTTCCACTTTCCTGCGTAGCTCGTTGTTTTCGTTGGAGCAGTTCTCCACCCTGTGGTCAGACAGGAGTACAACAAGGTCACTGAAGCTCATTTTTCTCACATCTATATATATAAAGCATGATGAATATTTAATTTGTTTCTCACAACATTTGCAGTTCCTGCTATGGAGCTGAGTTTCCCTTTGTAATCGGCTGCTTTAATTCTCTAATGCACAATTTAATGACAATAACCTTTGCTTCATGTTCATTATTTTTTAATATTTTATAAACAATTATGGCATTTGCTCAATGACAGAAAATTCAGAAAATGAGTTGCAGTAAATCCAAATTAGACATTGATAAACAAAATGAGCAAAAAACATCACGCATGGTCAGAATGACAAACCTCCCAACATTAATTCATTTGTTCTTTTTAATTGTTTGTTTGTTTGTTTGTTGGTCCACAAGTTGTCTCAAAAAGTTGTCTATGGATTTTGATACATTTTGTGAAGGGGTGGATCTAGAGCCAAGAAATATCTGATTAAATTTAAAGGCGTATCCGTGTACAGATGTGGACTCTGGATCACTTTTCTCCACTTTGCGACATACTGTAGGGCCTTTATTAACATTTTCCCAATATCATGAAACCTAATAATAGGCCAGTCATAATAAAAATACCTGTTTGTTTTTTAAAAGTTTTTTTATCCCAGTCTGTCTGACGCGATGAATAAATGAAGAGGAGGAAGACTTACTTCTTCTCCAGGGTGTCCATGTACTCTTTCTTCTTTCTGCGACTCTCCTGAGCTGAAATCTAAGAGACACACAGAGGGAATGATTTGAGGGAAATGATTTGAGCATCAACTTAAAGAGTATCACTGCATTCAATTCATAGAGCTTGATCCCCCCCCCACTAATAATAATAATTGCTTCCCTCTACTGGTCTGAGACATCAGGCATTAATACCTTATTTTTGATCTTCCTGCGGATCTTCTTCAGCGCCTTCTCCTCGGCTTTGGTGAGCGGCAGTTTGGTGGGAACTGGGTAACCTTCAGCCACCAGCGTACGACGCTCCTCCTCAGTCAGCATCAACGGGCCCGACCCCTGCAGTTTCTACACACAAAGACAGAGACAGTCAATCATTACGACCCATTAGGTGAAGTCAGTGAATCAAACATCATGGAGGAAGAAGAAGAAGAAGAAGAAGAAGTTTGATCAATGCAAACATCCCCTCTTAAAGCCAAATAAGTGGACGACTCATGTTTGAAGAAGAATCAAAAATATGAATAATGCAATCTCAGGTTATCAGAATATTCAAGTTATAAATATGGAATGTAACTAAGTATATTTACTCAAGTACTCTTCATAAGTACAATTTTGAGGTACTTTATTTGAGTATTTCCATTTTCTACTGCATTATACGTCCAATTCACCAAATTTTAGAAGCAAGATTGCATTTTTACTCCCTATACTTATTTGATCATTTTAGTTACTAGTTTTTGTATGACTGTGATACATAATTGTACTTGAATTGCTTGAGTATTTGAAAGCTAAGGAGGTCTTTGAACATTTTCTAGAAGGAAACTTAAATCTAGACCTCTGATTAGTTTTTGCAGAAATCCCCTCTACCTTAAATTGCTCGAACAAAAACCTGAGAATTGTCGCAAAATAAGTGAAGCTTTCTTTTCTTTTCAAAAATAAATACATTAAGGCAGACAGATGCACTTGTATCTAAGAGAAAAAAAACATGCTTCCACTCCATTTTCGCCTGGTCGTGTCATGAAATGTGAGACGTGATAAAGAAGCAAACTAAGAGACCAATGAAAGCAGTTTAGGGGTCATTACTTACATGAGGAGCGGTGAGCAGTGGGGAGTTGGACAAGCAGGAGGAGGCGCGAGGTGACACTTTCAGGCTGGCCTGGGAAGGAGGAGGGCTGCTTGGGGAGGTGGGGCAGGACAGGCCGGGCGGGGCGTGGACGGGGCTCTGGCTGCCCTCAGAGTCACTGCCGTGGGAACTGGGAGGAGTGGGAGGCATCTGCAGCGACTCCAGACCTGAAACACGATGGCTACTTAATTAGCTCTGCTGCTAGTCTCATCAACAGAGAAGTTCACAAGAGGCAATAATGAGTCCTATTCAAAGTTTAAGGAGGAGGAAAATCTATGTGCAATTTATTTTTCAGGCTGAAGTCATTATCTGATCTAAACGTCCTGCAGGGGTCACTGTAGCATCAGATAACTGATATGAAGGAGGAAGAGGAAGAGGAAGAGAAGGAACGGTTTAAATTCAGAATCAGAATCAGACCTTTGGGTGAAAGATTGAGAAACTGGTCCACTTCATGGGGCTCCAGCTTAATCTGGGGGATGATATTCTCCTCCTTTATCTGCATACAGAGAGTGACAGGAGGGATGAAAAGAGATTAAAAAAACAGGTTGCAAGGTGTGTTACTCTATGCATCTAAATGTTATAAAAGATAAATTTAAATTTAAAAATCAATCAGATAATCCCACTTAGTCAGATTGCTTGAAATAAGAAAAATTATAAGTGAGAAATCTCTTGAAATAAGAGACAGATCACTTATTATGTAAAATAAACTCAAAACCAAAAACTAGCTTGTCAAATATTCTTTCACAGTTTCTTAATTTGAGTGAAAATATCTTAAAACCTGAGCTAACAAACAAGATGATTCTTCTCAATCCAAGCTGTTATCATTAGCTTTTCTGTCTTTAATTGATGACATGAAAAGCCTTATAATTCTGATGAGTCTAGTTTCAAGCCTTATCAGAACCAGGAAAATTATATAAGTAATAAAATATATAATATCTTATGAAGATTATGGAGGAAACAAGTAAAGTTATCTAACATAAAAGCTACTTGGTAAAAAGAAACATGTGTCAGACATTTAAAGTGATTCATCCTGTGTAGATTTCAGTTTTCACCTTGATGCCTTTGCTCTGGTTCTGGCTGCTGACCGCGGGCTGAGCTGCGGGGGCGGCAGCAGCAGGGGCCGCCGCAGGGCCCTCATGTGCTTGGGGCCCTGAGGCCAGCGAGAGGGAGAGGGTGGGGAGGAAGGAAGGAGTCTCACACAGCAGGCTGTCGATGTCATCACTCTGCTCCATGGGCCACTCAGCTGAATCCCCATCGGACTCTGCTGCAGAGGAGGCGACATGGATCCTGTTAGTGACTTAAATCGACTTATTGCACATCTGATGCCTCAGACAACATCTAAAGAGACTCTAGAGAGACTTTCTAAACCTCTTTCTGTACTTTATTCTTTCTTTTTGTTTGTTTCTTTCAGTCTTTTGTATGATGAGATGTGACTTCTTGATGACATATTATGTGTGCGACCCACAACTGGGAGTTTCCACTGAAAATGAACTCAAAAATGGGGAGACAACCTGGGGTTTGGGAGCTCCTTAATGCATGCTGTTGTTTTGTTGAGAGTAAAAAACAGACGGGGCAGAGAGGGGTGTTTGTTGCAGCGCTGTTGCGTGACCTCGGTGTATAAAGGGCTTGTGCCTCACCTGCTTCACTGCCCTGCTCTCCAGTCAGGTGCGACAGCGGCGACTGTGGGCGGCTGTCGCCGCAGAGCGAGTAGCTGTGCTCGGCTGTGATGTGCGGGGGAAGAGGGGAAGAAGGGGACAGATCGCTTCCGTCCTCCCCCTCCATGGCTTCTATGCCACCTCTCACTCCGGACAGGAAGGGGTCACTGAGCAGCTGGCCCAGCAAAGCATCCTGGGAAAGGTCGTCTAGGAACTCGGAGAAGTGCTGCACAAAGGAAAAAGAAAATTCTTTAAATGCCTTAAGCTTAAAACGTCAATTTGAAGGAGGAGAGGAGGAGACAGACAGATAATTATAAAAAAGCCAGACTGCTCGTCACAGCCGGTCTGTAATTAGAGGCTGCTCCATTCTTTATTGCTACCTCTCGTTAACGTTTTCCTCCGCTCTCTCATGGGGGACACTACAGAAGGCGATTAAAAACTTGTAAAATTGTCTTTCACTGAAGACAAAGCTGGCAGAAAAATCTCACTCTTTCTCTTTCTGTGTGTGGCGATACATTTATTAAACAGAAGCTAACAAACAAGCGCTCCTCCCTCTCCAACCCTCTGACCTAAAATCTCCTCTTTCATCCCCCATCGTCTTCCTCCTCCTCCTCCAGCACATTCCTGCGGCTGAATTTTTCATTCCTGCTGTCAGTCCTTTCCTACCATGTCTCAACAAGGTGAGCGTGTGTTTAGCTCTTCCTCCATGTGCAGGTGTTGTGACTAACATGAGCAGCGGGCAGCCATAGCAAAGCCCAGCTGATGCTGATGTGCTGATTATACACATCTATCTCCACTGTAGTTTTAAAAAAAAATTTTTTTACAAGAACGACTGTAGAGGCTTCTAGTTGCTGCTGCAGCATTTTGCAAATCATCACCACCAAAAGGCCTAAGGCTGAAATTTACATCATATACTTTTCATAATATTTTAATTAATCTGCTTCATTGTTTCTCAATTACTTGACGAACTAAGAAAACGCCAAAAAGTGTCCATAATAATTTGCCTTAAAATGTCCAGCCGACAGCTCAAAACCCACAATGACATGAAACAGAGAAAAGGCCTCACATTAGAAAAGAAAAAATGAGCATTTATTCTAAGAAAGTCATTAAAAATAGGTGAATTACTAATTCATCTAACATCGATCATTCTTTTGGCTGTTTGTTTGATTAATGCAATATTTATATTTTGGTACAAAGTAGTCGAGTGCTGCATGCAATTCATCCTCATTCTTTAGTTTCTGTCTAGGTTTGTCTTGTTTCTTGGAGTTGGTTGTCATATGACAAATACCACCAATACATTTCTTGCAACAGGAGCAATATAACAGGGTGTGAAGTCATAAGATGTCTTTATTATCACATGTCTGAAGCGACAGTATATTTGTCTCAGCAGGATTCATTTAAGATTGATTTTATACTGGAAATGTGTGACAAAAAAAATAAATGAAACCTTTTCTCAAACCTATTGCCCCGAGAGAAAAAAAAGAAAAAATATTTCTGATGTAACTTCAACTGTTAAAATTCTGTTGCCAGGTGGAAAAAACGCAGAATTTGTCCAATTAAATACTATCCATGCTGAACTGTCTGGGCTCAGCCAATGAGAGGGAACTAAACCGTTTAAATTAAACACACATGGAACTGAGACATTCTCAACTGTTTAGTCACTATTTCAGAGGAACGTTAGCTTCGTCTAACAAAAGACAGAATGACAAATAACAAAGGGATGGTTGGATGAATAGATGGATGAAAAGATGGAGAGAAATCTAGAAGGAGAAAGGGGAGGAAAGAGGAGGAGGCTGGACGGCCAATCACCAAGAATGTGGCTTCAATTACAGGAGAGAAGACTTCACCCATTCTCTCTCTCTCTCTCTCTCTCTCTCTCTCTCTCTCTCACACACACACACACACACACACACACACACACACACACACACACGACCTCTTCACTCCACACACACAGAACACTCGTGGCCTAAATGACCCGGTATCAGCCTTCTGTGTGTGTGATGCAAACACTGACAGCATACTGTTAATCTATTCAAGGGGGAAGACAAATATTTACACGTTCATCCACCCATGGGTCCATTTCCATTTTTCCTCCCCCGCCATGAACGAAGAGGGAGGGGGGTTCAGTCATGTCTGACAGTCAGACATGTTCCACTTCCAGAGAATGACTCAAAAACAGCTTCATAGTTTTTTTCACAAAACTACGGGGTAGGATTTTGTCCTTTAAGGAAAATACTTGACTGAAGGATTGTTAAATACAACTAAACACCTGTGTTTCTTTCTGTAAGGGGGGGGGTCACAGCTGTGTGTCCCTCAGTCGTTATCACTACACTTATAGGCTTTTGTCTGTCTTCAAAGAAAAGCTAATTGTGGTGGATCCTGAGCATTGTTAGAATAAGTGATACGGATGTATGTTCAATGTATGTGTATGAACACCTGTTGCGTGAATGTGCACATGCTAAAACCCATTACATCATAGGCAAATATTGACAGTAGTTTACTGTACTTACTACCCCTAATGTCTCCTGCTTACCCCATGTTGCTCACATTATTGTACCTCTTCAAATCTTAAAGCGCACACACGATGACCATTATAGGCCTCCCATGTGATGATGATAGTTATTATAGACACCGGTTATTGCTGTACTGCATGTCTGCAGGAAAATGTTTTAACGATGATAACTCCATTGAACGTATGCATTTATTCAAGTTTGAAGAAAAAAAGTTTGGAAAATATTTTCTTCAAACTCTTATGTTTCATCTCACTTATCTGGAAGCTCAAGCTTTCATTGTATATAGTTGAGAACTGTTTTTTTGTTGTGTTGGCAGATTAATAATATTCAGACATGAGCTGTGTGATTTAGCTAAAAGTGAAAACCAATTTCCGTTGTATTGTACATATGATAAAGACCAAAGAGTGTTATTTTGAGGTTCGCTGAACCCCTCTGTAGTTGTAAGGGACTGTTCAGATGTGCAAAAGGTTCAGAAAAATCTGAAAAAATGTCATTCTTTGTTGCCACCTTGACCAGGACACCCTGGAAGAAGAGATATTTTATCTCAATGGGACTTTACTGGCTAAAGAAAGGATAAATAAAATAAATAAAATCTGGTCAAATTGTCTACTCAAACTGCTTGTCTTTATTTTTGGACATTTTGTAATATGTTTGTAATGTAATATTCTAGAACCACACTAAAAAAAAAGAGAGAAGATTTTGAGAATATAACGCCAAATATTTCAGAAATTAAGTTGTAATATTACGAGAATAAAGTCGTAATTAAGTTATTCTCAAAATCTCTTTTTTTCAGATTGTGGGCCTAATGCTCTATCGTTTTATATCAAACATTGACTTCGAGGTTTCTTCTCACAGATTATACATGACTCAAAACTGTTTCCTGGTCTGGTAGATGATTTTGTCTGCTAATAAATGATCAGGCATAAGAAAACATTGTTCAGATTAGGCTTCATCTAGAAACGTAGAAAACATCATGATGGTACCAGAAAAAGAGGGTGTAGTTGTTGTTTTTTAGGGAGGAGTAGGTTAATTACACAGCTACAGAACCCATCCAAAAAAAACAAGCTATTTTGTGGCTTCGTCTTTTGACATCACACTTTTCTCTCTGTGGCTCAGTCCCTGCATATAGTACATGTTCTAAATCATCTCAAACCTAAAATTTAGACAGAAATAAACAAATAATTTGCCCAGAACGAGAGAAAGGAATAAAGCATCATCTTGTTTGAGAAAAGGAAATAGGAGTGGTCCAACTCTGCCTGCAGAAAACACAACCACACCAAAGACACAGCGATGAGTTATATGCTCCCTGCCATTTTCAGTGTGTGTTGTTGTGGTTGTGTGTAAGAGTGTACGAAAGGAAAAAATGTGATGCAGGGCAGTAGGTTGGGCAGCAGAATCGGTCACTGGCTGGGTGTAACTCATTACACACAACAGAGACCTCTTTGTCTTTGTGGCCCAACAGAGAGGTGTTATTTAAGGCCAACTGTAACTCTACACTCTCCAGCTGGAAAACAGAACCTCGACAGTTGAAGCCTAAATGGGAAAAGTGGGATTTTAAGACTGGAAATGGGGGCAATAACCAGTGGGTCAGCTATTGTGATGGAGCGGTGTTGATAACAAAGAGGCTTTTCTCATATTTGTCTGAATAATGTTCTTGCAACACAAATCGAAACAGGCAGAAAACATCACTGAAAGTGCAGATTGCAATCGTTTAATGAAGCCACAGTGACGTCTTTTAATATGCAGGAAGACATGCAGAGTGATTATCTCTGCAGGTTCAGATAAGACATCAGTGTTGCAGAGACAAATCCTGTGTCATCCGAAGAGAGACACCCCTCAGACGCTGAGCTGTACTTAGAATACGCTGATATTTTCATCAAATCAGAGAAATGCTGATGAAACTCTAAACTAGGTCAGGAAAGCCTGTGGAGCAATGACAAGCAGACCTGGCTGTGAGGGGAAATTATTAGCAGACTTTCAGCTATGGAATGGTGGCATTGGGCAAGATGGACAAACGAAGGCAAAGAATCTACAGCCTGATACACGGCAATTTAAGCTAAACGCCGGAATACTAACATGTTCTATTTGACAAAGCTAACATGCTAACATGTGCCCCATGTACACCAACTTTGATTAGCATAATAAATGAAGACAACTCTCATTCAACTTTTGACTAAAGCAAAACCAATGTATGTCGATCGCAGCATGCTACAACAGATGGGATCAATATAATGAAAGGTAAAGCTGTGTTTCATCCGCATATAATGAAATCAGACGCTGGTGGTGAAAAATGCTGTTATCAAAGGTGGAAATTAGGTGACGTACAAAGGTCAGTTACAACACACATTATAAGATTGAAAGATATAAATATTTGTGTGCATATTTCATGCCAATCCATCAAATAGTTATCGAGACATTTCACTCTAAATCACAAATGTCAACATTGTCAAGAGATCATCACGTTGCCTTAGTACGGGTCATTATCTGTGGATCATAAATGTATCTATGAAACATCCATCCAGTTGTTCTCGCACCATAAACATGACATTCACTTATATTTGTTTTCTTATCAACCGTCAAGCCAATTTACCAATTGTCCATTTTCCTAAACAACTGGTTACCAGACTAAGTAGCGAGTGACAATAAAAGCCTGGACAGCTGTGTTGGTCACTAGTTGGCAGCTAAATTGGTGGGAGTGGGAAATGGATGGAAGGAATGTCCTCTGGGGTCTGTAATTCTTCTTTAAAGTGGGATATGTGTGTCTGTTTTAACCCTTAACGACCAGACGTTTCGGCCTCAGAGGCAGCAGGAGAGGAAAGTTTGATGATGTAACACCTTCCTCCTCTGAAAAAAGCAAAACCAGATGTCAAAGAATCCAGTGGGAAAAAAATAACCTGAGAGTACAGAAGACACCCCCACAAGCCCAAGGGTCATCTCACTCCAGTGTGTGTACTAGTGTCTGTACCTTGCCCTGTACTCATCTGTGTGTACCTTTGCCGATGATACAGCTTCTTGCTTGCAAACACACTCAACAGACAAACACAAATTAAGTGTTTGATTTTTATACTAGACAGTAAAAACCCAGCCTTGTTTGAGAAAGCCCAACTGAGGGTGGAATCTAAGTCTCAATGATTTCCTATTACAGACAGGGAAAAAAAACATACTTTTATTGAGGCCTGGTCCAAACTCTTGATCTCCCTGACATAAGATATTTAAAGCATGCACTGAGAAGATGCCTGCATATATATTAAAAAGAAGGTGGTGGAGACAAGGAGGAGAAACAAACTTTAAAAAAAACAAAAAAACAGTTTCAGGTTTGTTGCAGGTATTGTGAGAATGATGAGGCCTAAATTAAAGAGAGACATTGAGTACATTTGAAGGGTATTTCCATGAAGAAATAACTTTTCTGATGTTGCACATGTCATTTTAGACTTTGGATTAGGGTTTGATTTAATCAAAAGGGGCCTTGGCTGGAGGTGTACGCTCTACTGAGTGCCCTTCTAGTTTATACAAGGACATTCATTCTTCCAGCACTACCATGCTTGGTTCAGAGCTTTCCGCAGAGGTATTTTGGCACAGAAGAGGAAGATGTTATTCATTCTTCGTCTCTAACCTCACTTTCCCACCCGGTGTAAGATTCCCGTACAGTCCAGTTCCTCTGCCCTCTGAGCTGCTTCGCTGATTCAGGCCCTCTGGTGAAATTCCCAAAACACTTAGAGATAAAAACAGAACAATATCTGAATCTCAGTTACTCCAGTTCGACTGTTTTAGCATGCATGCTTCTCGACTGAAACTGGTGTATCCCAGTGTAAGCACAAGGTGCAGAATATCTGCTGGAATCCTAACAATGTGTGCAAGCTGCTACAACACTTAGCTGAAGTGCATGTGTGGAGACGTGACGTGCAGAGCTGCAGGGATTCCTTTAGTATCTGTCAGTAACTTTGAGAGCAAAGAGAGAAGCACACACGGCTATTCTTAGATCTTCACCACAACAAAAAATTGCTCGGAAGAAACATCGTGTTGTTAGTTAAAAATTTGTCCTCTTTAGCTTTTCATGAATTGATCCTTTGTTTCAAGAGTCTTGAGCTGAGAGCTATTGTTACATATTAAGCCCCATTTCCACTGCGTAGAACCGGCTCGACTCGGCTTGACTCTATTTGCCTTTTTTTTTGCATTTCCATTAGATAAAAAGTACCTGGTACTACTTTTTTAGTACCTCCTCTGTTGCGGTTCCAAACGAGCCGAGCAGGTACTAAAGGGTCACGAGAAACGGTAGAGTCCACTGCTATATTGAGGAGGTGCAGATGTTCCTGTCTTAAACAGCTGATGAGAGGTGGACGAGAGGTGTGTGTCGTGTTGAAGACTACGCCATGGCAGTTTCGAGTGGCGCCAATCTACCCTGACTAGGTACTATTCCGCAATGGAAAACGACCTGCAGAAAAGTACCAGATACCAAGGCGGGTCGAGTCGAGTAGAGCCGGCACTACGCAGAGTTTGCATATTAGCATGCTATGTTAGCATTAAAATCAAGGATAAAGGGATTTTGACAGAAGAGATTTCATCATTTTCACAGCCACTGTGGGAGAAGAGGGGGGTTTAGTTGGTTGCTCACCACCAGATGCCAGTAAATCCTGCACACTGGACCTTTCATATGCCATGAATCAAAATAACTATTAAATGCTCATACTGTACATTACTGAGTATGTGATCAAAGCTGCACCACGTCTTTTTTTTTTTTAAACAACTAAAACCAAACATCAGATAAACGTGACAGTCAACAGGACTACATATCACTCTGGAAACACTTATCATTTGTTTACAACAGCACTGAGACTGGCGGCTGATATGTTGTCTTTGCTGTGGCGATGTTATTGTCTCAGCATAATGGGACAAATCACAGGCCTTGGAAGGCTTCTGCTATCGGGGTCTTATCTGCAGGGGGCGAGCCCAGCACTAAGGCCTCATGTCTGGACTGTGTTGGGTTCTTACAGGAGGTTGGGTCTTATAGCATCTGGCTGCTTGTCTCCTGCAGGCCTGAAGCTTGGTGAAAATGACATCGCTTCACAAAAATGTCCTCGTGCCAACGGAGAATTAAACCGGTTCTCATAGGGATAGGAATCACAAGCTCCCTGACCCAGATTCTAGACATTGATAGCAGCTTGATTTCTACTCATTTAGGACACGATGAATGCACCAGGAAACACGGAACACGCATGAGAGAAGGAAACGCAGCAAACAAACTCCTGCAGGTTTTCAGTGAACAGGGAAATCCTGACATGATTAGGGCTGCTGTTTGTCTAACCAAAATATTCTGTTTATTGTCGTATGAAACAAAGCAAATAGGAAATGTTTTGCAGTCTTGTAAAAAATGACTTGTACATTCTTTTTTTAAGCAGTTGACACCCTGATTAAACAAGACCCACTGAGGCAGATACATCGCCCGACACCTCAAGGCAAATTCTGCTGTCTCAGCTGGGTCAAAGGGCAAATAGTGTCTAATTAGATCCTCTAACTCATAGAGGAGGTAAATGAATCAAAAATGTATTCAAATTGGGGAGAAAGGGTGAGGTTCTAGATTATGGTTGCAAAAAAAGAAACATCAACATCAACTTTAATTGTTAGCATGCAATATATATTAACAACTGCTGGAACTTTCATTACATGCAACATTTTGAAGCTCCTACATATGTAAATATATCTACATCTGCCTTGTTATTATCATACGATTGTGTCCTTTCTCATGACGGGGGTGGGGTGATGGTTAATGGATGTAAACAACAGGATGTGAGAGAGAATAACAATAGGTGTAACATCCAGCGGGGCCACATGAGTTAACCATCGACCCACAGGCGACAACAGGAAAAGCACATAGATAAACAAACTAAAATCACACCACATCTTTTACAAAACCAGTTTCCAACCCTAAACGTTCATTTCCCGTTTAAAAATCGGGGCCCTGGGTGTTATTTCAGGCTCATTAATATTTCACACTTGAATAAAAGAAAGCCTTAAAGTCAGGATGCATGCTGAGGCACGGCAGGAAAAGCATGAAAAAAAGAGAGTGTCACAAAGAGATGTCGACTTTAACGTGTGGTAAAGAAGTCAAAGTTCAAAACCATGAGTCAGCTGTTATCTGTGGCCTGCTGTGCTGATATTACTGCACGTGAGTGTGAATACAGATGTACACATGATAACGACAAACAGTCCCAGAGGATGACACATGGAAAAATGGTCCCCCTTCTAGTAAAATCCCTGCCTCCATCTGGCCCCTGGAGCGTCCCAAAGGCCCAAAAAATCCGACCCCCAACTCGCACACTCACACAGAGTAACACAAACCTTTCAGTCTTGCTCTGTCAAACTGACCTATGAGTAAATCCCCCCCCACACACACAGTTCCAACACACAGTCAAACAAACACTGACCGTCCAGATGTTATACAATAACTTCAGCAGGGTTACACAAATGTCTGCTTGAAAGGACTCGTGTATCTTTACTCTATATGGATAATGTGTGCATCAAAACCTGACACACCTTCTTGAAAGCTCCAGAACAGAGTGCATCATGCAGTACGATTGTTTTCACCAATATCTACAATGTTTTTTTAGAATAATTTAGAATAAATTTTATTATAACATGCACTCGAAAATGTGTCTTTTAATTCAATATAGAAAATTCCTTCTAATTTTATTACAAACATTCAATGCAAAGTCACATTGAATGCAATGTTTTTGAGTCAATGTGAATGAATTAAACGACTCGATTGAGATTCATTAAAACAGACTAACTCGTTTGAAATAGGATCCCCCGCCACAGGTAGATTTCATTAAAGAAAGACAGTTAGAAATAAGTTATTCAAGTTGCATATCTGAGCAAAACTAGAATTTTCAAAATAAAATTTAAAAAAAACTTGACATTCCAAAAATAACAAGGGCATCTCTCCAGTATATGTGAGATGTTTACATAAAGTTTCATGAAAAAAATATTGAACAGTTTTTGAGTTATGCCCCGGAAAACCGTCATCTGAGACAAATCCCATCACGGAATGAGCTTCAGTTTTAACCATGGCAACAAAAAAATACAAACAATAAAAGTTCCTAAATAGCAAAAGCACTTGGTTGTTGTGTGTAGAATGTTTTGTGAAAAAATATTAAAACGTTTTTGAGTTATGTTCCAGAAACTAAACGTGACGGACAAACAGAGGGACTAATGAGTGTCTATTAACCCCTTTATTAATTTATTCATGGTGGGACATAATAAACACTTGATTAAACACATCATATAGAAGTTCCCCTTCATTCGATATGCAATAATTAAATACACACATAAGGTTTGTTTATAAGTTTGTATTCATTTAATTTAATAATACTAAGTTACACATTAACGTTCCGTTATTTTTACCCTTTACAGTGAACTTATGTGTCAAAATCAGATGCAATTAAAGTAGTTAAATTCATGGTTTTGGGGGCATACAGTATGTATTATTGTGGGAGTGTGTGATCATACCATCAAATCAGTGTTTGGTTCACACATCCCGTCTGCAAACACAGCTGTCAGATGGAGAGTGTTTGTGTCAAACACAAGCACAGCTGTCCTCTGGTGTCTCTCACCCTGCTCTCATCCTGAGTGTGTCTGCTCCTTATAAACTGGGTCAACACACACAAACACACATGCATAACTTTTTCCATCGCTCCACTGCAACACTGACTGGTCATTAAGTGCCATTACACACACACACACACACACAGACACACACTGGTGGACACAATAGTGAACTCCTTCACCCTTCTTGTCAGGCACACACACTCAGTGTTTTGCGAGCTTTCCATGTGTGTTTTTTAGATTTTCTCCCTCCAACAAAAGCTGCTCCTTCTCTCCCATTCCTCCTCCTCTCCAGTTTAAAGCACCTTTTACACAGAGATTGGCCAACGCAGAGATCTGCACTCGTCACCCTGGTTACTAGAAAATGGAGGAAAGGCTTGGCCCGTGTGTCTCTTCTAACCTTTATCAGGCAGAAACTCAGAAACAGAGACAGTAAAAGCCTTTCACGGAGGCACATCGGTCACACTCTGAATGCACTGGTTGTGCTTTTATTGTTGTAAGCCTCTGTTAGCATAGCGTCAACTACCTCGCTGATTTCAATCAAAACTGGTGTGCAGCTTGTTGTTTTTTTCCCCCACCTCGCAAACATTTCATCCCAGTAAAAATGGCAGGAGCTAAGAAAAGCCCACCTCGACTCTATTTATCAGTCCTGTCTCGTGTGCTTTTATTGTGTGTATCTAGTTGTTTGTTGAAGGATTATCTCCTAAAAACTTTTGTGAAGATCTGATTAGATCAAGTGCAAAGTGGATGGTACTTGGGCACATGTTCGAACAGACACAGACGTGGTTCTGAGATTTCTGTTCCTCCTGCTGGGTAAAAACTGGGTCAATGCCGGTCTTGCTGAGCACCCCATAGTGAGGGTTTTAATCCTTGGAAAAGGCAAGCACTCTGGAAAATCTTGTTTGGGCATGTCCCTGATCTTAATTCCTTCATTAAAGCTTGCCAAGTAGAAACACGCTTGACTCTTACACACATACACAGCACATGGATGAATGAGCTTGGTCACGTCTCATTGAATCAAAAGGTGCAACTGAGAGTTTTAGAGGCATTTGCATCTAAGATTTGTGATTAATGTTGGATAACCAACATATTTAGATTTCTTTAACCTATGTGCATGAGCAGAAAGAGGCACTGGACATAAAATGAAGTCTGCATTAATCACGATCAACGATTTTGCACAATCGTCCAATATCAACGCTTTTTGTCTGGCGATAAGATTTCTGCCTGACTTGTCATCAATGTATTCTAGAAGGCATGTTTTCAATTAAAGCTTCAAGTGCCGACAACAGTTGGACCAGATGCTGCTACGTGGAGCCGATTCTGTGCGAGTCCTGGCCAGAAAGTCCACATACATCCTCACACTCCACTGGGTAGTGAGGACTCTAAAGTACTCATAGGGTAGCTAAGATCTCACACTCGTCATTGATGCCACAAAACAGGTAGAATATTCACAAGTGATACACAGATTTGGTTTGTTTCAGTTTATTCAGCTTTAGCATCAAAGCAGATGCAGAATGTTAATGCGGAGAAAATCGGCAGATCCGTGAATAAAAATGGTTCCCAAAGAAAAACGAGTCCGTTTAGCGAGAGAGAAAATGGGGAGCAATGGCAAAGTCTCAGGCATTTTGGACAGGAGAGGACTCGCTCCGACTCTCAGCTCACCCTGGAGGAGTGACGGATGAGGAGGAGGAGGAGGAGGAGGAAGAGTGGAAAGAGGGGTGAAAGGCTAACTAGACAGTGGATGGAGAGGTTTCCGAATATGAGGTGCAAGAACCATAAAAAACATCAAAGTTGAGCTCATACTGTACACCATACTGTTTAATTAGATGTTTACAAGAGAACACTGGGGAGGCACCAAGCCTCACGCCTGACTACAACAACTTCAAACCAAATACAGTGATGTTGATTCATAAAGTCTACAGACAGTTTGCTGCATTTAACCAGGCTGCAACCATGAAAAAAAGAAGAAAAAAGGCTCATTTTAGGGCAGGGATATTAAACCCACGCCCTGCTAACCTCACACACAGTCATTTAAAGCTTTTCTGGTGCCTAAAGCAAAATAAGAGTTGGGTAGATGGGGGACAGAAATGCCGAATCAAGAAAGAGAAAAAATTACGAGACAGACGAGGTAAGATTTAGCTTTTAGCCACAGAGACTGACGGCTCCTGTGGATTTTCCATAATGATCCCCCTCACTGATTACTACCTCTGCTTTGCTCTCAAATGGCTTCCTGCCTGCGGCAAATTGAGTCTGAGTCCACTTTCAAAGTCAGGAGAGAAGTTGCATCAGGTTTGAAAAAGAGAAAAGTATGTCCTGCATGTGCGCACCATCTGTAGACCACTGTCACTGTCTAAAGCCAAAAGTCAGCAAGATGGCTCCGGTCTTGACGCACATTAGAGACAGATGTTTGATGATTGTTAAATATCTATCCAGGGTGGAAACCCTTCAGAAGAAGCCTTCAGACCAAATCACCTTTTTGAAACAAGTCAAATCCGATCGAAATGTCACATTAGAATATATTTTGTGTACGGTTTTCCCATTTATTTGAGCTAAATGCTAAAAAAAAAAACACAAAAAAAACGTCGGGACGCTAACGTGTTCAAACTGACAATCCTAACATCCTGTTGGTAATCAGGTGTAATGGTGTCACCGTTAATCATAGCGTCCACATGCAAACACTGGCTAATTAGCACTAAATGCAAAGTACAGCTGAGGCTGATGGGAATGTGAGCAGTTTTGCAGGTTTCTTGTCACAAACCAAAGTGCTGGGTGAAAGAGAACGTTGAGAGGAGACAGTGAAAGGTTATTTTAGATCATCATGATGGCACATGAACATGTGCATCACAGAGATGTTCTGATAGCACTTTTCCTTCCTGACACTGATTCAGAGGCCTGAACTTGTGCATTAGCCAACACCTGATATAGATATTAGATCTAACATTGGTGCATTAAGAATATATATATCGTTATTTAACAGCTGTTTACAAGGACGCAGGACAGCGGGGGCGACTTTCAAAATGCAGGACTATCTTAAGGATGACATGTTTTGATGATTAATTACAACATTACCGAAAATGTGGACCAGAGTCAGGAGAGCCGAGTCATGAAGGGGGCGGGCCACCCCTCCAAATGAATGGAGTGTCAGGCGTGTCAGCATGAATAAATACAGAGAACGCCATGGAAGTCTCTTTTCTTATCTAGTTTGACAGTCATAACTGGAAAAAGAATGTAAATATCAACAAGAGTGGAACTTAGAAGAGCAAATACCTCCACCATGGCTGAACAATACTGAACATTTCTGTTTAGTTTGCTTTAGCCTGACCCATGCCCGCCCCCAATCCACAAAGTTTCCTGACCCCCTTCATTCTGGGTCAGACTGTGGACCGACAGACGGATCAACAGACACCGTCATCCCTGAGAGTGTGCTGCTATAGACTGGCGAAAAACAGATTCACAACTTCTGATGTTTTGCATCAAACAGGAACGAGTACGAGTATTTTACTGTGGATTTTCTTCCATGTTGAAATTGATTCCTTTTGCATACATTTACTCTAAATTTAACTAAGGATGTTCATGTTCCACTGGGAGCCAATTGGCACACATCCAGTTTTGCTGTCAATCTTTTTCTGACTTCATGACAAAGCAGACGTTATTTCTGTGTACTTGTATCTTAAAACTGAAGTGCCTGAGCCTTTTCCACGCAGTCAACTCTCACACCAACCTGTATGTCTGACAGTAATAACGCTTTATGTTTCATTATGATAAACAGGTTTGCTCCTTTGGCTGAGTTATAGATAGAGAGGCTGGCCTGGTTGTAATATTCACACTGGAAGGTAAAGGAACACTGAAGCGATTACAGACACCTGACATCTGACTGGCAATAAAATGTGACTGGCTGTACAATTATGACAGCATATAGTCATTACCTATAACAGGGCTGCTGGGTGTGTGGGTGTGGATATGTGTCTCCACTAAAGCAGCACACATGGATCATTCACAGCGAGACAGAGCAGGGGCGAGCAGGATGCCCTGCCCCGAAGGAGAACAGGCTCTGCACTGTGAGCACATGGATTAAGCTGTTTGTCCACAACTCTCTATGTGCGTTTGCTCTTGCTGGATAAATCCAGAGGGTGTGATGAGTTGTCAGAGGCATAACGCGTAACTGATAAAAGAGCTGGAGTTCAATTTATCTGCAGAGGTGAGTCTTTATCTGCAGGCATGCTGTGCGTTATGCAAGCAGACACACAGTTGGAATGGCCTGGAGCATGTGCAGAGCAAACATGGGACAACTCTCCTCCTCTGCACGACAGAGTTTCACCACAAGTTCAGTCGGTACACCATGCGCTGAGCACCATGCCAAAGTTTGGAAGCAGAAAACAAGTGCATGAAATGGTGTTTGAATTTAAGGCCGCTTTCTCTCTCTCTCTCTCTCTCTCTCTCTCTCTCTCTCCCTCTCTGGTGATTTGAAACGTGATCGCTCTCTCTTCAGTGCACATTTTAATATAAGGCAGCTTTACTGACTGCTCTTCATTTGCATTCATTGTACTATACAGTATAAGTGCCAAACTACTCATCAAGGGTGGTAGCCCTCCAAAAGGTTTGCTTATGATCCCCTTCATACAGAGCTCTGTGTCCTTGGAACTGAAATTGTAAAAATTTGTAATATTTCACACACACAAAAATATGCACTTTAGGACTAAATCTTTCTAAAGTTAGAAATTACCTCAGAATGACTACAAATAATGACAATGAGGACAAGATAAATTTAACTTTGGGCTAAAACAACTGCTTACTTGCACTGAGGCGAGCATTGTCGTGTTTGCGATAACTGTGTGACTAAGGTTTGAGAGCGATTTGAAAGAGAAAACAATATTGACTGTTGGTTGGAAATAAGTCACAGCCTCAAAATACGATATTTAATGGATCCTCTCCGTCATCCACTTATCCCTGCAAGAAAGAACTGAGTCCTAAAAAAAAAAAAAGGTTCCACCTCCCAAATAAAACTTCCCTTTGGAGATAAATCTAATGAAATTCACTAGATGAACGATCAATACTACATTGGTTGGATTTTTATAGTATCTGTGCAAGAACATAGAATCAACATGCAAACAGGGATAGAAAATGTATTTGATAATAATAGTAGAAATAAGATAAAGATACATTAAAAAAGATACATTAAAAAAAGGGGGATAAATGCCATCATTTTTGCGAAATAAGTTGGAGAAAAAAACAGTTGACATTAATGGTGGTGGAAATAAGCTACAATAAAAAAAATAGAATACAGAGAAACAGGTAGAAAATAAAAAATATGGAACACTAATTATTTTTTAAAAGTACAAAAACAGCACTTAGAATATATAAAATCAAGTAGTAGTAGTAGTATCAGCTGAATCAGCAGCTCCCTTTTTAGCATCTTTAAGCTGAACTGGACTGACAAGATCAACCAGAGTGTAATACTGGGTATTTAAATCCTAAAAGAAACACTACAATCTGCACGTCATATCGGTTACACTATTACATCCTGATGCGTTAACTGATATTAGTCACGTCCTATAAACACCACATTTTCAACCACAACAACGTCAAATAGGATTGTGTTGGATGGAGATCAAACAAGACTCCACCTTCACGACTGATGCAGTGTTGTTACTGCAAACCTGAGGAACTACATTGTGACATACGCAGATACAGAGGGAGATTAGGAGGAGGCTCTGACTGATGAGAGAAGCAGGCGTTCCACAAATGCGACCGACTGAGAGGGTTTACATTGTTGTGAGGAATCCCATGTCGACACACCCCCAGAGAGAAAGTGCTATTCGACCCCACAAAGACTCCAGTCTGTTTCTCAAGCTTCACTAGAGTCTTGTTAGTCTTTACATTCATGGTTCCCCCACCCTCACACACACATACTATTCATGCTTTTCTATATTTAGGATATTCACTTCACTAACAAGAGCATCTTAGTCCTGCTGCTACACACAACCTGGTCTTTATGTACTGGAGGTATGAGAGCAAGGCTTTAGTTAAATGAAGGAATAAAGCCAGAATCACCTCTATCAATACTAGCCCCATTCAGACAGCGTTTTCATTCCACCCCGACGTCTGTCTGAACGCAATGAAGGCGTAATGGGGTGTCAGTTTGTTTCACCTCTGTGACGCCTTCGGAGGTAGTAACAGCACCGAAACAGGCGTCTGTATGAATGAAGTGCCCCGGCATTCCGGAAAGGGTGTGACGTTGTAGTAATATGTTCAGGTGTGCGACCTACCCCCCCCGGGGGCTTCAACTATGCGGTAGCAACAGGAAGTCCGCTATTTGAAGAACGAGCACAGAAAATGACCGCTAAACTGGGGAGGTAGCGACGTGACGCCTTGGCTAGTCCAGTTTGAACGCGCCGAAGGGGTCACAGAGAAGGCAATTCATTTTAAAGCTGTTGCACAACGCCTGTCTGAAAGTGGCTACTGATACTGACACTTTTTTTTAATCATGTTTTTGTTTTGATCCGGATCATTCCAGGCCTGCAATGCACTGTTCATGATTCGCTGCCTGCTCCTCAAGGTGTTCATCAGGGAGATTAGAGCTGCAACTACAGCTCTCCTGCCGGGGAGGGGGCAGCAGGCTCCTGTGGAAGTGAGCTCCATTACAGATTTGTGTAGAAAAGGAAGGTTGAAGAGCGGCCACAAATCGCATTAAGAAGTGAGCTTCACAGGGGTAACTTCATGTTGCCGTCACTGAGTGATGTCTAGTTTGCTCGTTGAGAGCAAGATTTCTCAATTTCCAGGAAACTTGGTCGAAGAATGGGGAATAGGCCAAGAAAATATTTTTTCCACTTTCTTTAACATTTTCCCTAATTAAGCTAAAATTAGAGCCGATTTCCACCAATCTTTGTGGAGAGGTGGGGTATGAGTCAGACAGGCTAAACAGGATTACTCAGCCCTGGAGGAGGTATGCTCTCTATTGTCTTAATCATGACAAAACCGTTTTATGACGCATGTGTGTTTCACCTGATAATCTAGAATAATAATAGGTATGGTATAGTAGAAACTGTTTATTGCATTTCCACAGTAAACCAAATCCTGCTTTAAAATGCCCTTTTGCCTTCAGTTATGTAACGTGCAGTGTGAGTTCTTGCCATATGTGTCTCCGTGGGCCAAGAGGGGACGATGGGAGGAGCGCTTGGTTTCACGGGGAAAAATCCAGCTGGTTTGCAGGATGGGAATCAGACACCACAGAGGCCTACTGAGTCCTGAGACAATACACACACACACACACACACACACACAGACCTACAGACAGGTAAAGACTTGTGTTCAAGCTGTGAATGAAGGTCCTTTCAGTGAGTCCTGAGGCTACAGTTCCTGTCAAATACCAGAATATCAGACCAGAGAGCTGCAGCTGCTCCTACACGGTTTATTTTTTTTTTTAAATTGGTAAAATTATCTTAAAACACTGTCATACATAACATTTGAGTACTTTTCCGATACTTTGAGTAAATTGTGCTAATAATACTTCTTCACTTTTACTTAATTAACATTCTGAATTAAGGATTTATACTTGAAATGGAGTATTTTTACAGAAAGCCAACGTTATGAACAGAAGGTGTGAAAGATATGTGAAAGTCTGAGTGTCTAATGACAGATGCTCTTGAGTTGCATTATGGGTAATGTAGTGTGCTTCATTCTTAGAGATTAAATATGTGTGTTGGCCTCTGCTACTTTGATTTTCACCTCCTCCAAGGAGGTTACGTTTTCATTTATTTCCACCTCTTACACATAAATTGCCTGCCGGATATTGCTGAAACTCGGTGGAGGGGTTGGGCATGAAACGAGGAAGAACCCATTGAATTTTTGAGTGGATCTCTGTGAATGGGGCAGATTATATTTTCCACGTTTTTGAACATTGCAAAATTTTGTCAACTGCACATAAACTGCTTGATGGATTACCATGATACTGGGTGGATGGGGTCCAGCATCTGCCATGGACGAGACCAAATTTTCTTCTGCATCCGTTCGTTATGTTGTTTGGCTGACATTTCATTTACAGTTCGAAAAGGCTTTGGGCAGCCAGTTATGATATGGATAGCTTCAATGGATTTGGCTAATAATTTAAATTTGGATTCAAGATCAATGAGAGAATTAATTTAATTGAGAGGGACTGTTGGGCCTTTGGGGAGGTATTCGTTCCACTGAGAGCCTTTATAGTTTTGTAAGTCGATGGCTCTGTTAGATAACTCTAGACACATTTCCCTTTATCGTTCCATGATGTCGGCTCAACCATTGAAAAGGCCCCCGACAAAAAACGCGGCCGAACTGTGTTGCACTGAAATTAGCCATGTGGCAACACCAAATCGAATTTTCCTTCTTCCTTTTACAGTCTTCTGTCAGAGCGGATAGAAGAACTGACATTTTAATCCTTTTTTAATGGTCGTCATTTTAAAAAGGAAAGTGATTCTTAATTGTTCAAACAAATCAAAATCCTGGTTGGTTGAGGTCATGTTGTAAATAAGCAATCAACATTGCAGCACAAGAGGAAGTCTCTTATTGCATTAGTTTGTTTCTCAAAGGCAAACAAAACATATTAGGAGGGAGGGAGTGACGTTTCCAGCAAATTATTGCAAACAAATGAAGCTTAAAATGATTATTAAGAGACCTGCTGTGTGTCTGCATGTTGATTAAGCTTACAACTCCAATGCACAAGATTAAACTATTCGCTATAGACTGTATGTATTCCCTCAAAACCATGACTATGATATATACTATAGATATTCTACTGTATATACTGCAAGAGGCACTCAAACTGCCTACGCAAACTGGAAGCACTCTGGGCATTTTATTATGAAGGTAACCCAGAGGTTGCTATAACTACACATGAGCCAGTGCTACAAGAAAGGATGGCAAACTTTCAGCATCTGCACTTTACCAGAGTCATGATTAACTGTTTAAACACCTTCCTGGGCTTCTCTGGAACATCCTGACCTTTATTAGAAATGTTAAATATTTTAAGTCCAACAGTAAAGTAACAAGGCTCCTCTCTCTGTTACGTGTGCATGCTTCAACATCGTACATATTTGCTGGGATCGGAGAGTCCATTGGTGCCAGGGGGACCAGATGGAGATGTTTCAGGGCCTCCTCATTAGCTTTGTCAGAGGATGTCCAGCAGCACCTCTGGTGATTACGCATGGAAATAGCATCGAGAGAGGCTCATAATGTTCCAGCTATTAGAATAAAGTTTCCACTACATCAAGTCAGTCCTCAGTCTGTCTCTATTTAGACTTACATGGTGCTATGTAATAAATACATCATTAACAGCTGTATAAAATGAGAAACCACATGCCCAGTAAAGCTATAGCCTATATTTCCATCGCAGGACAAACAATCACTGAGAAAATCTTATTTTGGAGTTTGAGATTTTCAATAAAAAAGTTGTTTTCTTTAGCAGACAGAAAACAACAGCAGTTTATAAAGCAGGAATTCTAAATTTTCTCAATTTCTGGACTTTTACATGTGAGAATTTGCTATTTTTTCTCTGTTTATATAACCAAAGATGTCATTAAATCTTACATTTTTAATTTCTTTGGGTTTTGGTTTGTTGGTTGCACAAAATAAGGCAAGTTCAAGACACCTTAATGGAGAATACTCATTATTTCTGACACTTAAATTATGAACTAGTCATCAATTAATTGAAAAAGTAACTTTTGCACCCTAGACAATAGTTCTAGACTAGTTTTTCCTCTCCTCCTCAGCTCATATATTTATTAACTATTCTCTCTAGTATTACTTTAATCTGTCAATAACTTTAAATACTTTGTCACCATCTTGCTTATCATGTGTTTAAAAGACAAATACCAGGCTGAGAAACCTGCACACCTTGCTGGACCCCAAGGCTCAAGTTGTGAATGGTGAGCCGGGTACCAAACGCACTGAACTCATTGCCCTCCCCCTGGTGTCAACTAAAGCCTCAAGAAGCGACGTAAAGTTGTCCTATAGCCTCAATAAGTGAGGTAAAGCTGATCAAACGCCTAATTAAGTGAGGTAAAGCTGATCTGAAGCTACACAGCCAATCACCAGCCCTTGACAGACATGTCCTCATCTCCCCCATCCATCACTGATCGATGACTTACATTGGTGTAGAGCACAGAATCGATTTCCCCGTCCTCAGAGAGCTCGCTGAGGTTCCTGTCCCAGTGTAGAAAGGATTCACTACTATCCAGGATCTCCATGGCTGACTCCACTCAGACTCTCTCTCTCTCTCTCTGTGGCCTTGTTTGTTGTAGTTTAATTCGACAGAAGAAACAGCTGCTTATTGTTAAGAGGTCAGACTACAAATTCCAAAAAAGTTCCCAACAACAAACCAATAATCGAAAAGACGTCCCGGTGACTTCACTCAGAGGAGATATGTCAGAAAACTGCAGCGGTCAGAATGAAGCGGAGTGATGTTACTGTTGTTTGTCATCTCCTCTCTGGTCCAGGGGTCCACAGGCACTTTTTTTTTTACAGCCTCTCTCTGCTTTTCTTCCTACTGCTGCTCCTCCTCACGAGCCAGACACTCAGGAATGTGTGGGCGGAGTAACACACGCAGAGAAACCAGGAATCAATCAAAAATAAAAACAAAATATTCAATTAATTCATAAAGGTCTCAAAGACCGTTCATAAGAGTGCAATGTGATACACTACAGATTAAATGGAGGATATGAAACTTTGTCCCAGCTGTTTGTGATGTTAGCGTCAATTCCCACAATTCCTGTAAAATTGGTTTCCGGTTTTTAATTTCAAAATAAAGCCCCCCACTCAGGCCATCGTTTCCGGTTCCGTTTTAAGATGAAGATAGTAAACAGCTCAATACAAATTATACTGGAGGAAAGATATACACTCAATGGATTTAAATATGCACCATTAATTGTTTGGCCAGATTTGATTTTTTTTCCTCTATTTTAAAATTGTTTATACATCTATAAGTAGGACAGGTTCTGTGATAATTCTCACACTAGAGGTTTGGTCATGGTTAATTAATTTTGTGAATAGTCTTGAATCTAAAACACAATTCTTAGAGAAAGAGCCATAATGGTTCAATCTTGCTTACCCCAAATGGCCACTGTCTTGTTAAACTAACCCATCTCCATAAAAAGGCATGAATACTGGGGGTAAAATGACATCTGCAAGAATGCCATGATTGGGGCAACGTGACTTGGCTCATGTCATTGGAGGCGGTTCTAGAGTTCTGGACTGACCGGCGATGGACTGCAGTTGTGTCACTTGGGAAATTTACGGTGTTTATGTTTTTAGTGTTGATTTTGATTTGGTCTCTTATCCTTTGTCACTGATGAAATTAAGATAATCATTAAAATGGTTGTTATAGTTGTTATTTTTCAAATAACACAAACTACCAAACCTAATTGCGAATAAACACATTGGTGCATTTTTTACATCCTTTTACTATACTTTCTGTCTTAACTTTCAGGACACCATTAATGAGGAGTCTGTTAAGTGCTCAGTAAAGATTAAATTTAAGCATAATTTCAGCATGACAACTGGGCAAATGCCACACTGAGGAAGACCTTGCAATATGATGAAAAGCTCCAGATCAGCTCTGAAGTTACTTAATACAATATCTGGCGAGTGGTCTTTTTTTTTTTTTAAAAAGGTCAAGAATGAGTCTCTGAAATTCAATCAAAATCAAGAACATTTTAATTTATTTTCGAAGTAATCATATAAGTTGACTGAAAACAGTCCCTTTTAATGAATCCCTATTTGAAATTTAAATTATTAACCTAACCTAAAAAAGTTATACATATCAAAACTGGCTGTCCATAGCCAGGGATCTCACAATGTTAAAGAAAGTGAAAACAGTGGATCCACCCCTTTATCTGGATCTACTCCAAAATCCAATTGTTCTGTGTTTGGCCTTATTTTGGGAAGATCAAACGAGTGGAAAAAAGTACTGAATCTTCTTTCCTGAAAAAAGGTCAACCATTGTATCAAGTTTCAGTTTTCACAAGAAGGTTTTGTATAATCCTGCCAACATACCCACAAACAACCAAACAAGATGTCAGTGAAAAAGATACTTTCCTTAGCTGAGGTAATAAAAAAATATAACATATAGCCTAGCTTATTTTATTTTACTTTTTGATGTATTTTGTTATTATTTGAGGAATATTTAATTAAATCTGATACCTATCATACACACGAACTATGCATAAATTCAATGCTTTTATTTTTACATCCACTTCCGGCCTCTCATCATGGTTAACGTCATTTTTATTTGACGCAGTTTCTTTAAACTGCATCCACAGGTTTCCCCAAAACTCATAACTCCGCCTACATCCAGCGGACTGACCAATCAGATTACTTTTCAGTTTAAAGCACGCTTGACACGGCAGTCCTTACTCTTTAACTGTCAGGTGGCGCAGCCAATCAGGACAGACATCGAGACTTTTTATGACCAGTTACTTTAGGCCAAGAATTCTTTTGACTTAAACCCGCCTCGAGTCACAGAGGGAACCAATCAACATCCACTATGAAAATCATCTAAAAGACGAAGTTAAAAAAAAGAAGTAAAATATACTTATAATACACATTTAGTTTCATGTATTACACTTTCATGTACTGTTTTATATATGTATTTATAATTTTATGAGTTATTTGGAAAGTCTCTTAACTTGTTTGAAGGTACTTGTATTTTTTTTCTTTCTCCTCTATAAAGTGGATTCAGGAAATAGTTAACACAAGCACATTAAATCATACAATGTGCTGACTGTAAAACAAACACAAACGTGAAGACCAACACAGTCTGGAAAAAGGTCTATTATAGCAAACAGAGAAATAAACAAACAACAGTGAGCTCAAAGCAACCAGTCACTTCAAGAAAGGAAATGAACAGATGATACAAGAAAGTGACAAAGCAGGAAACGGATAAAACCTTATACATCAAGTACATACAGTAATGCTCTGTTACGCACAAATCAGAGAAAAGAAAATGTTTAAGATGTAACCTTAAGTTATCTAAAAAAATAAAAATAACTTTAGACAGTTAGGATGTGAAATAAAGGTTGCTCGATAATACGCAGGATGAATTTAACAAATCTGGCCACCAGACTGGGAGTTTGAGACCTCTGAAATACATAAGATAGAGTTGCTCTTAACAGAGCTACAACCTCTACAACATCTTTGTAGCAGTGATGTATAAGTAGCACAATCACAATTATAATCCGTAATGAGCTTCTTTCTGCTTCTCTTGATGCCTCAAGGTCTGCTGGAGGAGTCGTGGTCAGACATGACCTGTGTCACACCATATTCGGTCCCCTCCTCTTGCACAAGTCCTTTACTTTGGTGACATTCAGGGCCTCAGTTTTATTTTCGTATAAACAAAAAAATACAAGAAGTTGTTGTCTCATTGTTGGCCGGAGATACAGAGGACAGTCCTTCAGGTTCTGTCTCGAACGTTGTCGCTGAGAAAGACGATGTTGTCTGGGGAACGGGGAGGAGGAAACAATAAACTGCTGCGACATGACAAGAATGTAAGACATGACATCCTATATCTCCATCATATTCACACATAGAGGCGTATGAGTGTTTGCTCTCTGACCTGCGATGATGGTGGTGGCCTGACGTCTGACTTGGTTCTTGTCCACATACTCTCCATAGTCCAGTTTACCCTCCACTAGGATCCTGGACCTGAAGAGGACAGAATCAGGATCGTGGTTCACACAAAGATTTTAAAGGCTGTGATGTTTTTCTTGGCTGAAGTGGATTGTCGTGGTTGCTAGTTACCTCCGCCAAGGATTTCCACAAAAACTTGGTTGGCGAGGCGAGCTAAACAGACAAGTGTAGGGTTGTTTGGTCATGGTGGCGGTATGAGCTAAGCAATGTCATTCTAGTTTTATATACAGTATTTTCAATTCTGCATTCGCACATTGATATTTTCTGAGGGAACCCACATAAAGAGTCACAATCAGGTAGTAATGAGGTAAGTACAACAATTGTTTCATCTTATTTTACCCAGTTTTAGTTATTTTAGGTTTAAAGGTATAGTTTTGAAAAAAGTTGCAAAACACTTTTAAGAATCTTATTTTTTTGTTTCTTCAGAGACTGAATATACATCACTTTGCACAAAAGTGTCTGCTAGATGAAAATACAAATAAATCCCCCCAATATCATGGGTGTAAGAAAATATTGATCCACTTAAGCGTCACAATATCTTTTGTGATCCCTTATCAAATTTCAAAACCATTTTTTATATCAATGGTTTAAATGCAAAGTTTCGTGGCATTAACCGCTACAACTGCCTTGCAAGCATCTTTTATTAGTATTTTTTTCCATTTATGGAGGCAATAATGAAAAGGTACAGTAGTACGATGATGGTGGATGCAAAAGGGACAGTCGTAACATAAAGCAGATCTCACTGCTCTATGAAAAAGTTAACTTTTATTATCTATATGCATGAGGTGGTGAGTTCTCAAGACTTGACAACTGCAACTTCCTGGATTTTGGCATTAACCAAGCCTCCATCCACCGTCTGCTACTGGTTCAGAATGCTGCAGCCAGACTCTTACGCAGATGCAAAAAGACAGAACATATTACACCTATACCAGCATCTTTGCTCTGGCTCCCGGTTAATTATCGAATTCAAGACAAGATTCTTCTGTTTGTATATAAAGCTTTGCATGAGCTCACCCCAAGCTACTTTACAGAACTTTTATCATGTTTAAAGATTTAATTCGAGCATATTGCTAACCTTGAAAACAGAACGTTTAAGATAACGCGTTTGAAATTCCAGCAGCCGTTTTAAGCATTTATTTCTGCCATGGAAAGCAGTCCCCATGAGAATCCTCTAAATGAATTCAAGCTGACCACAGATGGTCTGTACGAAGGGAAAACTAAACTTGTTCTTCCAGTAGTGTTGTCAGACCTCAATCACACCACCAAACTAGCACTGGCTCAAATTTGTGTGGCAACATGTTTTGCATGTCATCACACCACTCTTCTTCTCTTCTATATACAAGTGGTGGAAGAAGTACTTAGATCCTTTACTTGAGTAAATGTAATAATAGAGTATTGATATAAGAATGAGCAAAATGTACTTAAAGTATTAAATCTAAAAGTACTCTATGCCTCTTTCAGAGTTTGAATTTATGGAGCCTTAATGGTCTTGAAAGATTATATATTACGACACACGAGGAACCAGATAATACTTATTTTATACGTATATAAATATACCTGTGGGGTCTGTAATCTGTAACACGGGATCATATTTATTACACTTATCCTATGTTCTGTATCTGACATCAAAGTAACTACAGCAACTGAATAAATTCAATGAAGTAAAAAGCTTATATTTCCCTCTGAAATGAAACGGAGTAGAAGTATTACGTTGAATCAGCTATACACAAGTCAAAAATGAAAACGAATAGAACTGGAGAAGTGTTGGTGCTGGACCCCTGCAGGGGTCATGTGGGCCGTACCCTTTCTTCACGTACTGGTAGGCCACGTCTCTCAAACCGGGTTTGAACACGGACACACGATGCCACGTCGTCTTCTGACTGATGTCGCCTGGAATCACAACACAGCAGCACACAGGAATCAGCCACAATGCAGTACAATGAAAATGACTGATCAACGCGTGCAAGTACATCATCATGCATAACAAAGCTTAGTGAAACATTCTGAAGGCTGTCTGTAATGACTTCATATTAGCAGTGAATTAGAATTTTAAATCCCAAACGATGCATCAGGGTTGGAAATGAATACCTCAGGGACAGACACAGTATTACTCTGCCTGATTTGTGCTGATTTATTCCACTGCATGTGGTCATTTGAAACCTTGAAATCCAACATCAATAGTCCATCAAGTGTTCACTTTCATTGAGGAGTAACGGTGACCTCTAGTGGCAGAATATGAAAACTACATTTAACTGAGCAAATCACAAACAGAATTTACAGCTAATATCACAGTAAATATATCATCTGAACATCAGCTACATGGTGAACTAATTCTCAATTTAAAACATTGATAATATTGTTTACCTTCATATTTATGACTAAAACAAACCTGTCAAGTAAACGGAAGTTGGTTCAACCTCTTAATTACATATGACCCATTAAAAGACTTTGTATTTACCTTTTTATGTTCAACAGGAATGAAGGACACTTTAAATGAGCTTAGAAACCTGTTACCAGGTTTGAGATTTTTCCACATAATCTAACAGGGCTTTAACTACATTTGATTAACCTGAACTTTTACTATTTTTTAGTAAAAGTCCTGGTTGAAAGTTTTCCACCCCAACTGCAACAAAATCTGACTAAATAATGTTTTTATTTGTTAATCAAATTTCAAAAGAACCTCGATCCCACAATATGAAGATAAGACCCTAATAGACAAAGGTAAGTCAGACTCCAACTGGTATCCTCAAGTTAGAATAAACTCTGAAATGCGTTCATTTAGATGCATAAAACACTTTTGACATCGTACTTGTTGAGGTCATCTCTCCGTCTCCAGTGCGCCACATTTCATTGGTTGCTAAGGAGAAGATGGTCACAGGGTTACGACCCTCCACTTGTCTCATCACCGGGTCTTGACCCACTCGACCTAACAGCTGCACTCGGTTTATGGCTGGAATAGAGACATTGACATCCTGGTTATCTGAACAATTTAATGGCTTCTTCTGTCTCCGGTCAAATCCTTCTCTTACAGGTTTACTCACATCTCTCCAGGATGAGGCTGGTGTCTGTGCTCCGGTATCTCACCAGCTGTCTGAACATCTGTGGAGGGATGAGACCGCAGACAAATTAAATGTCATGAAGCTAGAAGGCATGTAATCATCATGTACTGGCCAGATCTCACAAGCCTCCTCATTGCATGTTGGGTGCATTCCCACCCGTTCACTTTTGATCGAATCATCCAGAATAGATGTCTATAAAAGGTCTGAACAGGCTCAAAAACCAGTCCACATTAAGAGTGCTCAGGACTCCTTAAATCTTAAGTCTTTAAACCAGTGCAGCTCCAGGAAAGATGCTGTTATTTGTGTTCAGTATGATACATATGGTATAGTAATAATCATTTCTTGTTCACCTGTGCTGAGGCTCTTCTTAACATCTTCTCGGTGCTGCAGACAGCTGTGAGTGAAGCCGTGTGTGGACAGACAGAAGCTGTGGACTTTTTGAAGATTGATCTGAGAAATAAATGCAGGAATTGGTCTGTCAGAATTCTAAGAAAATGACCTGATTGCAATCTGTAGAAAAACTATTGTCTTTTTCCACCATTTGATGTTTGATGGGGCTCATAAAAGAAATCATCTGGTTATGCTTATTCTGCTACAAGTGGAGAATTAAATCAGCCTCAGTACCATCAAATGTTTATCTTTTAAACATTGCAAGAACTTGACAGATTTCTATGAAATTGGTGGAAGAGTGAGGCGTGTCCCAGAGGCAACTACTAAATTTGGATGTAGATCTGTAAAAATAAAAAGTTTTTTTTTCCTTCCAAATCCTAACTTACATCATGAAAAATATGTTTTCTTCCACATCTGTTTGTGATGTTTCTTGGCTGATATTTTAGTCAGTGCCCTTCTACTTATGGTATTATTTATAATTAAATGCAATATCAATAAACTATATTAAAATTCTGATTCTATCGTTTGATGGTTTGTTTTATGGCAACACATTATACACTCGACAAAAATGTAAATGCAACACTTTTGTTTTAGCTCCAATTTTTCATGTGTTGAAAGCAAAGATCTAAGACTTTTTCTATGTACACAAAAGGCCTGTTTATCTCAAATTTTGTTCACAAACTTGTTTAAATCTGTGTTAGTGAGCACTTCTCCTTTGCCGAGATAATCCATCCACCTGACAGGTGTGGCATATCAGGATGCTGATTAGACAGCATGATTATTGCACAGGTGTGCCTTAGGCTGGTCACAATAAAAGGCCACTCTAAAATGTGCAGTTTTATCACACAGCACAATGCCACAGATGTCGCAAGTTTTGAGGGAGCTGCAATTGGCATGCTGACTGCAGGAATGTCCACCAGAGCTGTTGCCCGTGAATTGAATGTTCATTTCTCTACCATAAGCCGTCTCCAAATTTGTTTCCGAGAATTTGGCAGTACATCCAACCGGCCTCACAACCGCAGACCACGTGTAACCACGCCAGCTCAGGACCTCCACATCCGGCATCTTCACCTGCAAGATCGTCTGAGACCGGCCACCCGGACAGCTGATGCAACAATTGGTTTGCATTTGTTGACTTGAGTGGGCAAATGCTCACCTTCGATGGCGTCTGGCACTTTGGAGAAGTGTTCTCTTCACGGATGAATCCCGGTTTTCACTGTACCGGGCAGATGGCAGACAGCGTGCATGGCGTCATGTGGGTGAGCGGTTTGCTGATGTCAACGTTGTGAATAGAGTGGCCCATGGTGGCGGTGGGGTTATGGTATGGGCAGGCATATGCTACGGACAACCAACACAGGTGCATTTTATTGATGGCATTGTGAATGCACAGAGATACTGTGACGAGGTCCTGAGGCCCATTGTTGTGCCATTGATCCACCGCCATCACCTCATGTTGCAGCATGATAATGCACAGCCCCATGTTACAAGGATCTGTACACAATTACTGGAAGCTGAAAACATCCCAGTCCTTGCATAGCCTCCATACTCCACGGACATGTCACCCATTGAGCATGTTTGGGATGCTCTGGATCGGCGTATACGACAGCGTGTTCCAGTTCCTGCCAATATCCAGCAACTTCGCACAGCCATTGAAGAGGAGTGGACCATGCGAAGGAGATGTGTTGCACTGCGTGAGGCAAATGGTGGTCACACCAGATACTGACACTTCAGTGCCTATAAATGTCTCTTTTCAAGATAAAACTGCACATTTTAGAGTGGCCTTTTATTGTGACCAGCCTAAGGCACACCTGTGCAATAATCATGCTGTCTAATCAGCATCTTGATATGCCACACCTGTCAGGTGGATGGAGAAGTGCTCACTAACACAGATTTAAACAAGTTTGTGAACAAAATTTGAGAGAAATAGGCCTTTTGTGTACATAGAAAAAGTCTTAGATCTTTGCTTTCAACTCATGAAAAATTGGAGCTAAAACGAAAGTGTTGCGTTTATATTTTTGTTCAGTGTAGTTTAGACTCCTTATATTACATGTATGTTCTTCAATTTGCAAAGTACTTGGAGCTCTTAAATAATTGTAGATGCATTTCTCTCTTAAATGTAGTGGGGTAGAGAGTATTATTAAATTGAAAGAGTACCACAAATCTGTAATAAGTAAAGTACTGGAGCATCTAATATCATTTCTTAAATGTTCTGTTAGATGACTGGGAGAGATGTTCACAAGTTTTAAGTGCTGCAAGCTGAATCATTTGATGTTTTATAGCATGAGCGCCACAACATGAGTTCTACGTTACCTATAGGGAAAAAAAAGCGACAAGCCTGCCATATTTTAAAATGGAGTTTGGCGATATTACGATGGCTGGAGGAGAGTCTGCTTTCGTTTCTGTGTCTGCAGTCAGACAGGCTGAAGAAAGTCTGAGCACCGCTTTCCTACAGCAGCAATGAGGCTTCTGGAATCTCCCGCCATAGGATGTGAAAGTGAAATAAATCTTTAAAATTCACGTTTCTCGCAGCATATTTTAGTTCACAGGTTACAGTTGCTGAAACAGCAGATTATCTGTAATGAGTTGGTAGAAATTGTGTCCCAATCGACGAAAGGGAGCCCAGACAAGCTTAGAGCAAACTTACCAGCTGCCGGACTTCAGTAACCTCACGTTGTTTCCGGTCCGTCCCTCACACTGGTCCGGCAATTCACCGGAGGATATTAAAGTTCCGCTTGGTAACAATATTATATTTAGGGTTTTCAACATTTAATAAAATACATGTTAATACTGTAATATAATCATAAAATTCTAAATAATGCTCCCCTCTAACGTCACCCTTTTAAATCTCTCATTATGATTACCCTGGCAGTTTGAAAAAGAAAACATCATCTTTGTCCATCTAATTGCCTCTAAAAGAATAAAATATCTATCTTTATCCTTTAGCTTAATAATGTGCTCCTCCTCTCAAAATGTTCAGTATCACCTTACCCTGAACTCTGACAAACATTAATCACGTGCCCTGTCCGACCTTTGAGATCTGTGTGTGTTTGAGCAGTAAGTGTAGTTAGCCTAAAGCTCACAGGCAGTTGGATTTTTCTGATCTCTCGTGGACGTGTCAAAAAGATTCATCTGTGTGAGTTCTTTGCTGAAACTGTTTCCTAATAGCCTATTCTTTTTATTCAAAGACTGCTCCAAAATATTATTTGTATGTAAATAGTCACATTGAAGTGGTTACATTTACAATAGCCAACTGTAGGAATTAAAATTTTCTGTTGAAATCAACCTATGTAATTTGGGTATTTTTAAAGTTAACTAAGTACACATAAACAGGGCATGTGTTGAAAAGTGGTTGGTGCAGTTGTCATGCCAAAAGCCATCCTAGATAAATGCATTTATCTTTAACAGGACTGTAGTTCAGGATAATGGACCAACACAGTCAACAATGAGATGTTCGAAAGACAACTCAAGAGCAACAACAAGGAACTCTGTCAAACCATCATAAACCAGTAAAGACTTTTCAGTACATTTATTCATGCCCCTCTCAGCTGATGTAAAATATATTGTCGAGGAAGAAGCATCATGTTCCGACTCCGAATTTGGAACAACATCAGGAACAGGATAAACTTTTCCACCAGTCAAGCTGTTTCTCATGATAAAGTCAACACCATCCATGAGGAAACAGGAGCCGACAGCTACAGGGAAGAAACCAGTAACCAGAGGCACACAGTCAAGACCAGCAAACCAGGTGCAAGTTTGGGACCCCCAAAAAACTTTTGGTAAAAAATTTTTTCTCAGTTTCAGGAACCAACTTTGTCTGTATATGTGATGCAAAGGTTTCATTTAATTTAAACACCTCTCACTACTGCGTTTACATTACAGGCAGATGTTTCACCTCATGGCAGGATACCGGTAAGAATGATTGATTGGGAACAGGCTGTGTTTGGCAGCACTGCAACCAGGTGTTAGTCCTCAGCCTTTCCTGTGAGAGCTACAAATCTATCAATTAGTGCTAAGTGCCAAGGCTGAAAAGCAGTGTTTTTTTCTCTGTCACAAACCCAGTCATCTAGTTTCCAGACTGTGTCTCACAACACTGAAACCAGTTGTTGGTCCTCAGCCAAATCCATCAACTATGTAAAAAAATTAAATAAAATAAATACAAAAATAGATTATGAATCCATACGACAGAACACCTGTAGTATAGCTTATTTATTTTAACATCTGAGACCTTATGTTCATATGTATCTATGTATTTATCTATGATAGGATGCCTGTTGTAAATAGCTGGTGACATCTTAGGCACCTTATGTTTATAAGTATACGTATTTATTTATTTATTTCATCTGAGCACCTGTGTCACAACTTGCCTCTTTGGATCGGGTGCAAAACTACATTCCATTGTTGAGTCTGCTATTTACTGAAGCGTATTGCACTCACCAAATACATTTTTTTTTTTAGATAAGTTATCTCTCGGAATTATGAGAAAAGTTGTCAAAAAAAGTTTATTCAATGCTGCCTTGCATTGAAAGAGAGGAAGACACCTTCTGAGCTTTACCTGTTTATTTACACTGTAACAGAATTACCCATACATCTCTTGGACAACATAAAGTGTTGTAAATTTACAAGAATACAGTAATCATCAACTCTAGGAATATAATGTAATTCTAAAATACAGTAAAAACTGTAAAAACATGAGTTTGCATTTCTCCACAGGCGATTATCGACCATGGCTCAGACCATCCCTCCGATTCTCTCTGTTCTTCCCACTCGAGCTCTGGTTGATGAGAAGTTCAAGGTGGTGGTGGAGAATCTGCCTCCAGGATCCCCAGTAACGCTTCACTCCCTCCACCACTCTGAGGACAAGGACTACTGGGAGGCCTTCGGACACTACATCAGTGATCACAGAGGAGTAGTATCTGGTGAGTGTTCCTCCTTTGTGTCACAGTGTGCTGATGCCTGAAATCTACCATGTGTACTTTACCAAGTGGCCTCATATTCTCAACACAAACAGACCACTGATGTTTGCTGTCTGTCTTTAATTTAGCAGATTGTTGGATATTTTGACACGTTTCTTTTCCTGTTGTTGACATTTTAATACTATAGTTGCAGAGGATTTGAGTTTTGGGGGCACCTACACAGGAATAGAGGTCATGGGTTTGTTGTGGAGTATGCGACTGGTTCCAGGGAGCCGCACCGGCCTCAGGTAATCTGTTAAGTCTCTGGGAAGTTCAAATCTGTTAAGTCTCTGGGAAGCTGCTACAAGATTCTCTGTCCTCACAATAGATATGTTTATTCTGTGTAGTGAACTGTACTTATAGGACCTTTCTAGTCTAACTCAAAGTGCTTTACAACAAGCCAGCATTCACCTATTCACACACATTCATACAGCAGTGGCTGAGGCTACCATGGAAGGTGACAACTGCTCATCAGGAGCAATAATCATTCACACCATCACTCACACACCCCAGTGGAAACGCTACTTAGAATTGGAGCTTTTGCGCTTACTGTTGTCTAATAAATAATTGCTAAATCAAAGGAGTATTCTTTTAAAGGATTGGGATAAATTGAATTTACTAAACATCATTATAGCGTTAAGGAAATTGTGAAAATGTTAAAATATAGCAATCAATTATCATAGACTGAGATGAGTGGGCTCAGTTAGTTTTTATCTTCCAATCACTAAAATATTGATTGGTACAGTGGACAGAAATGTAAGACGACCCGATGGCACTGTGGATATGAAATGCTCTGCCCTTTTCTTTACCTGTCAGGTTGAGAAAGATGAACGTCTGCACCCCAATGCTGGTCAACATCTCGGTCTACAGCGGACATTTAGCTGAGGGCTTCAGGGAGCAGTCTCCTCTGGCTTCTGTGCTCACAGAGAGATGGTATATGGCTCCAGGGGTCCAGAGGATCGATATCAGAGAGAAAGCAGTGAGAGGGACCCTCTTTATCCCACCAGGTAGCTGACTTATCTTTTCTTATCTTCCTTTTGTTGATCTTGAAAGAGATTGGGATGTCTCCTGACCCTTTTGATTGTTTGATTGTGATTATTGATTGGTATCTTTAAACTATCTTTTCTCAGAAAGTTCAGATCTGTTTGTCTCTGCCTCAGGTCCAGGCCCTTTCCCTGGGGTGTTGGATATGTGGGGAGGGGGTGGAGGGCTGGTGGAGTATCGTTCGTCTTTGCTGGCATCCCATGGTTATGCCTCCTTTGCACTGGAGTATTTCGCCCCTGGTGAGATGAGGACAACCGATTTTGGGTTGAGCTATTTTGAGGTTTGTGTTATTTAATTACCTCCAGAGTTCCTACATTCTGTATGAAGAGTATCTGGTATTTAATTATTATCATATGAAACTGTTTGTGGGACTCTTTTACTGTATTTCCTTTTTCTTTACAGCTTTACGTTGGTTGCTTGTCTGATTTTGCTTCCCCACATTCCCCCAGAGTTTTCTATTCACCAATTTTCTGCTGAGCTGAATCTATTTGTGACATTTGAAGATGTGAAAATTTATAAACCTGTCGTTTCACCTAGAAAGTAAAGAGATTAATGATATGTTCGTGTTAATGTTAAACTCCACAATCAACAACCACCATACTGACACACTAAGTACTCTTGATGTAAACACCTGTGACAGTAAATAGTAAATAAGTTTAAAGCACTCAATACATTGGTCCATGCTGACAGGATGCAGGGTAAATGAGTAACAAGCCTTTTAGTATAGAGCAAAGAAAGCAGGCATTACTCGTTTTTCAGTTACATCATTTTAGCAGACATCTGGAGTATTTTCTTTGGTCATAGATTAATGGTCTAAATTACAGATTATACCACCTGACTGTTGGTAAGGGGTTGTAATCTTATCTCCATCTCCCTCCCATTAATGTTTTATTTTTATTATTCAGAAACATCAACAGTACGTTCTTTAATTTACATTCTGTGAAAAACTGAAAAAATTTCAAAAATCATAGTTAATAATTAATTACTTACTGAGAATGTGTTAGAGGTTTGCAAAACAACAACCTTAAAAAGACTTCCTGTTATCTGCTTCTGCACAGACAGCATTCAATATTCTCAAGGATCATCCTCAAGTGATCCCAGACAGAATCGGAATGTTCGGAATTTCCCTTGGTTCCTTGGTGACCATGTATGTGGCAGCTGAGAGCACTGTTGTCAAGGCAAGTAACAGATATTTCTATATCCTTGAATATGTGGATGTTAAAGTATGTGCCACTAACACATAACCAGAGAAGGAGTTAATCAGAGAAATCACCTCTAGTTTTTTTTTATTTGATTGAAAATCTGCCCTGATGGCTCAAAGTCTTACGGTGTGTGATTGCGTTGTGTTCCAGCCTCTTTGTTGTGTTTGTGTCAGCGGCTTCCACCTCATTCTGCCTGGGTTTAACATGAGAGGAATGCATGAAATAATGGCCAAGTAGGTAGTCCTCTGAGTCAGTAACATAAATACTTTACACAAGTTTTCACAACCAGTGACCTGAACAATTACTTGTGATTGCAGGCATTCTAACATGATACATGTGGACGAGAACAACCATCACATATGGCGAAATGTGAGCCTTGAAATTATGAAAGACCCCTCAAATAAATTGGATGTAAGTACATTTTTCACTAAGATTATTATTACTGGATTGCTGTCATTTGGGATGGAATAAAATTAAACTCTGCATCAAGACCCTCAGATTATATGCCTGCCAAATTTCTTTAAGAGGTTTTAAACCGTGTTGGTCCCACGATTGCAGCAATTATGAATAGCTCTTTGTCCTTTGTGTAGGCATCAGGGAAGCTCCTATTGATTTATTCTAACAAACATATTAAAGAGTTTCCTTTTCAATTATTTGCAAGCTGGGGAAAATCAACTGTCCACTGTTGTTGGTCTGCAGCCATGATGATCAAAACTGTGCTGCAGTAGAGAGTGCAGAAGATGTGAGTACACATTTTAATTATTTATATCCACATAGAAGTGGATAATGATGCTGTAATTGAAAATGCTGTAAACTGCAATGCAATATAGGAAAAATAAAACATGATTACAGCACTTTAGGGAATTACATTATTGACAGGAATCCTAAGACGTTAAATCAAATTAATTTTGGAATTCTTTTCAGGGTGTAATGTACTGCAAACTTAATTGTAAACAGCAGAGCATCATGGGAATGTGAAAGAAACATGGGAAATAAAATTAATAAATGAACAGACACGTTACAGCCTTTTGATACAGATATCCAGAGCTGCATTGATAAGACAACATCCACTGAGTAAAATAAATCGACACATTAGTGAAAACACATTCGTAATTTTCTATAATTCCTTATTTTTAATAGCATTTTTTGTGTTGTAAGGCACTTTAAGTGGTCAGTTAGACTAGAAAGGTGCTATACAGTATAAGTACAGTCCATTTACCATATTAGTATTAAGTGACATCTTTAAGTATCATTTACCACCACTGATAACTGAAGGTTCTGGCTCCCATTCTATTTTTAGACTGAATGGAACACAAGTAATCCTGCATCCTGGCAGTGTAAACTGGTAAATTGATCAGTCGATCAACAATGTTTGGCAACACTTTTGAGGAATTATTTCAAGCATTCACTCTTTCCAGCTTTTAATTGTTCACAATCTCCTGCCTCTTTGTAAACTCAATACTTTTAGATTGCTGGTTTGAACAAAAAACATTTAAAGACGAGACCTTGGGTTTTAGGAATTTGTCACTTTTAATTATTTTCCGTATTTGATAAAAACCAGGCTTATAATTGATTAATTGATAGTAAACATAAACAATTGTTTTAGCTCTTAACACATCTTGAAGTGAAGAAGCATTCACTCATATTCTAAATGAGTTCTCACTCCTCACCAGACAGTATAGGAAGCTTCTTGGTCATGATCCAGCTAACTGTGAATTACCATTTTTAGCAGATCTTTAGTGTTGCTGTTTCAGAGATGTGAAATATAACAGCTTGTGTCACACAAAATAGATGTGGTTTCACATGTCCACCACTCAGTGTAGACATGAATTCAATCTGTCCTATTTTGATTTAACATTTGACCCTCAGATGGCCCAGATGATGAATGCAGCAGGGAAGAAGCACCTGCTGACCAGAGTGCTATACCCCGATGCTGGACATCTGATTGAACCGCCCTTCTCACCTCACTTCAGGGCTACAAACTTTAAGATGGATACAAAAACAAAAGGTGAGTTCTACTCGAACGATGGAGGAACATGGTCAAATTATCAAAGACATGTCAAGTTGTAAGAATCTGTAGAACTCTAGGTTTGTTTGGCCGTACTGATCTTTTAACTCCTGAAAGTTTCTGAGTTTTCCATCTATATATAGATCACTGTATTTTCCGTATCCACTAGATTTAAATGGTTGGCTGTTTTGTTCGTGTTTCCATATGCAGGGTATGACTTTAGGGAAAGTACATAATAAATGTTGTCATAAAGATTATCTCTACATTTGTACCTCGACCAGTAGTTGTTTCAGCAGCAGCAGCACTGCTGTATAACAGTGGTAGTTGTAGTGGTCTAAACAATGTCAGTTTGTAAAACACATTTCATACAGGCAGCATGTATTTAAGAAAAAAAAGTGATTTGAGTGATGGGGTCTGTGCCCCAGTTGAGCTTTATGTCACCCCTGGATTTTGGTGACAATGGTGAGGAAAAACCTCCTTGTTCTAGACTCAGTGTGTAACAGCATCTTCTCTCAAACATAATGTTCTGTGTTGCAGCGATAATGCTGTGGGGAGGACAAACCAAACCCCATTCAGACGCCCAGGAAGACTCCTGGAGGAAGATCTTAGCTTTTCTGCAGCATCATCTGTACTCCAGCACAACTCCCAAAGCCAAGATGTGAAGAAGCACAGATAGACCACAAATCTCTACTGGAAAATATAATGTTGTGTGAGAAGGTCACATTTACTACAATATCATTAATAAAATGGAAATGAAAACCTCATTGTTGATGAATTTTTCATGGTAAACTTGTTGACCACCCACAAATTGGCTGGTTGAAGCTACTGGGCTTTACAATCTGTTCAGTTTTAACTTAGTGCAAGTTTGCTTGGGTAGTTTGTGTTGTATGGAAAAAAAAAACTTGTATTTTTTTCCTTATTAACTCTTAATTATCGCGATTTTAATCAGTAACAAAAACAAAGAGCAATGGTGTCCCATGAGCACAGTACTGGTTTAAGATAAGATAAATTAAGGCTTGTCGTCTGGCTAGATAATTCCTCAGGTGATTTCTTATTGTTTTGTCATACACAGGACTATTATGGGTACCAATGTAGATAAAAGTTCCATAAATATTTCCATAAATTGTTTACATAGAACTAATTCTAACAGTGTATTGTATGTACATAAACATCCTAATATAGCTTGTGTCTCTCTGTACATTATTCTTTGTGTGTTTCAAAGCTTCTAGTTTGCATTTATATATCAATATTAGCTGAAATAATGAAAAAAGCAGCTCATGTGCTTCTATCACATCTTTTATTACTCATTTCTATTCATTATTTTTTGGACATACAGGTCATTTAGAATTGATGACATATTTCAGAAGAATCACAAACCAACCAATGCCGGCAAAAACATAACAGAACCATAAACATAACATAACCATCTCTCCCTCATATGTGGGAGTGTGGTGGACCTGGAAGAGTGCTGCAGACTTGAGTCTGCCGGAGAGGGCAGGCTGTATGCTGGAGTTGGCCTGAAAAGGCCGACAGGAATTATCTCAGCCTGGAGACTGGAGACGCGAGGGGCGCGTCTGGGACTGGCGCTGAAAAGAGTCACTGTGTTTGAGTTTTGGTTTGATTCGTTTGTAAAGCTGAAAAGCTAGGTAAAGTTAACTTTGTGTTTAAGTTTACATTCATTATTTGTGTTAATAAAGCCTGTTACCAAACGCCATCCATCGGGTCTCACTGAGGGAACCCACACTGTGGTAGCAGAGTCGACTGCTCCAGTCTTCCACTCTGAAACAAATGCAGCAACACTACCTTTGACATACACATAGGCTAGTCGATCAATCGCGTGGTATTCTAATCATAGGTATGCTCACATATCCCAAATGTTGTTTCTGACATGTCAAAAGTAAAGAATATGCAAATCAGGACCATAAATTGCATATGGTTTCCCGATATGTCGTGCTAATTTACACATTCTTTTTGGATATGTGGCCCTCCTTCATACAGTAGCGTCATTTAAGATATCTACAATGATGATTTTGATATCTAAAATAATTAAATTATTACTAGTTATTAAAGGAATTGTAGATATCTTAAATATAATTCTTACTAGTATGAATATAATTTTCACTAGTTACAATTGTATTTTCAGGTATCTGAAATGCTGTTCTAGATATCAGAAATGTAATTTTAAAAATCTGAAATTACATTCTTACTGGTTACAATTACACGCCAACATATCATGAATTTAATTTTGACTAGTAATTTTAGATATCTAGAATTACATTTATATCTATGATGTAAGAACAGCTGTAGATCTCTACAACAAATATTGCCACTAGTAAGAGCTGAATTGTTGACATCAACAATGGTAATGGCTACAATACAACAATACAATGGCTAGTTGTGCTTAAATTACAGATATCTACAACTGACATTTCCACTAGTAAGAAATTAATTGTTGATATCAATAAATAACATTGTAACTAGTGAGAAATGAAGTGTCGATATCTTTAATTAGAATTGCTACTAGTCAAAATTACATTACGGATATGTTTGGCTTGGATCTCTAACTAGTCAAAGGACAATTGTTGATATCTATAACTGCTATTACCGCTCCTGATTGAATGTTAAAACCGCTTGCCCTACGTCTTAATACTCTAGTAGGCTCCGACGCCGTCTCCGTCGTGTTTCTTCCTCTCAGACGCCGTCTTCCGTTCCTCACCGTGTTTCTCCGTCTCAAACTCCGTCCTGCCTTCCCCGCTACTCCCGCATTCCTCTCGATCTTCCACACTGCTTCCTGCTTGTAGGAGAGGAAGATCCCTCCTACCAGCCGCCGATTGGTCCGTTCGGCCTCACCTCCCATCTCCCATTGGCCAATCCACAGTCAGTCAAGGGGGTGAAAACTCACAGCTGTAGGTTGTTTGCTGTCATTAGCGTGTCTCGGGCAGAAGTGATCTAAATTAAACTTAAAATAAAACCATGCGATACACAATATAGAAACAAATGTACAAACCCATAAAAACACATAAATCATGCAAGTAGAACACTAATAAAATCATACACAATACAAATATGACCACAAGAATAAATAAATGCACAATAAAAATATGAATATAAGATGTTATGACCTGGCTCAGATGGCCACAACAACAATAGAGACACACCATGTGGAAGCAGTTAACAAAATACTTTATTTAACCAATCTTAAGCAAATTAGACCAAATTAAAGTAGTAGTTCAATTAACTATTTACATATGGAGGTGAGCCATCAGTAAAGTCACTAGTGTAAAGTGTGCATGAGTGGAGTATGTATGTGTGAGGATGTTGTAAGCAAAAGTGCCTGTGAGAAGAGCAGCGAGCAGAGAGAGAGACATTAGAATGAAGCCAAGCCTTAAGTAAACTGGAACCTGGGCACCACAGGTGTTCCAGATCACTCAATCACCTACCTGCAGGAAAAGGCAGATTAGTGACATGTCACCCCCAAGAGGACCCAAGGGGTCATAATAAAGAGTGGATAAAACCTTCACTTCTGCCGTGAGACATAAGAAAGAACAACCTGTTCAGACAGAGCAGAGGCAGACATTGAGTCAGACAAATTAACATCTTGGGCTTACTTTTGGTCCTAAGAACAGCAGAACAGAACAACTGACTGTGAACAGTCCTGGATAACGCTGGGCCAGAGCATCATGTATCGACTCAGAATTTGGAACAACATCAGGAACAGGATAAACTTTTCCACCAGTCAAGCTGTTTCTCATGATAAAGTCAACACCATCCATGAGGAAACAGGAGCCGACAGCTACAAGGAAGAAACCAGTAACCAGAGCCACACCGTCAAGACCAGCAAACCAGGCGCAAGTTTGGGACCCCCAAAAAACTTTTGGTAAAAAAACTTTTCTCAGTTTCAGTAACCAAGTTTGTCTGTATATGTGATGCAAAGGTTTCATTTAATTTAAACACCTCTCACTACTGTGTTTACATTACAGGCAGATGTTTCACCTCACGGCAGGATACCGGTAAGAATGAGTGATTGGGAACAGGCTGTGTTTGGCAGCACTGCAACCAGGTGTTAGTCCTCAGCCTTTCCTGTAAGAGCTACAAATCTATCAATTAGTGCTAAGTGCTAAAGCTGAAAAGCAGTGTTTTTTTTTATCTGTCACAAACCCAGTCATCTAGTTTATTAAAAAAATAGATAATGAATCCATACTACAGAACACCTGTAGTATAGCTTATTTATTTTAACATCTGAGACCTTATGTTCATATGTATCTATGTATTTATCTATGATAAGATGCCTGTTGTAAATAGCTGATGACATCTTATCATAATCATAATCTTATGTTTATAAGTACATATATTTTTTTTTTATTTCATCTGAGCACCTGTGTCACTACTTTCCTCTTTGGATCGGGTGCAAAACTACATTCCATTGTTGACTCTGCTATTTACGGAAGCGTATTGCACTCACCAAATAAAAAAATTTTTTTTGGACAACTTATCTCGTAATTATGAGATAAGTTGTCAAAAGAAATTTATTCAATGCTGTCTTGCATTGAAAGAGAGGAAGACACCTTCTGAGCTCTACCTGTTTATTTACACTGTAACAGAATTACCCATACATCTCTTGGACAACATAAAGTGTTGTAAATTTACAAGAATACAGTAATCATCAACTCTAGGAATATAATGTAATTCTAAAATACAGTAAAAACTGTAAAAATATGAGTTTGAATTTCTCCACAGGCGATTATCGACCATGGCTCAGACCGTCCCTCCGATTCTCTCTGTTCTTCCCACTCGAGCTCTGGTTGATGAGAAGTTCAAGGTGGTGGTGGAGAATCTGCCTCCAGGATCCCCAGTAACGCTTCACTCCCTCCACCACTCTGAGGATAAGGACTACTGGGAGGCCTTCGGACACTACATCAGTGATCACAGAGGAGTAGTATCTGGTGAGTGTTCCTCCTTTGTGTCACAGTGTGCTGATGCCTGAAATCTACCAAGTGTACTTTACCAAGTGGCCTCATATTCTCAACACAAAAAGACCACTGATGTTTGCTGTCTGTCTTTAATTTAGCAGATTGTTGGATATTTTGACACTGTTGACATTTTAATATTATAGTTGCAGAGGATTTGAGTTTTGGGGGCACCTACACAGGAATAGAGGTCATGGGTTTGTTGTGGAGTATGCGACCGGTTCCAGGGAGCCGCACCGGCCTCAGGTAATCTGTTAAGTCTCTGGGAAGCTGCTACGAGATTCTCTGTCCTCACAATAGATATCTGTTTATTCTGTGTAGTAAAGAACAACCAGAAAATCACCAATAACATTTTGTAAGCACAATCAGTTGTTAACAACTCAGAAACATCAGAAAATAGGGAAAAATACCAGTTAGAATTTCCCAAACTAACTGGGCACACATGGTTAGTTTGTTTCAGTTCTGATCAAAGCCAAACTCAGCACACAAAGCTGACTCACAATAATTTGTTTCCTCCACTAACGAGAATTGGAGGTTGTGCACTTATTGCTTTCTAGTTGTTGTTTGAGGTCAACGGTCCCAAAAGTTAAAGCAGGATCTACACGTTTTGCAATGTCTGATATATTACCTCATGTGATGTCACTTGAGTCGGAGTTGAAATTGGCTGAGAAAAAAAATCAAGGGGTCTGAGGTTAGACAGAAGTGACCAGACCTCTGTTTCCCACTCTTCACCTCTGCTTGGAAGCTCAGGCTGCATTTGCCGCTACTAGCATAACACACCCCAATTTTTGTCTACACTGTCGGAGCTTGAGTTGCATTGTGGGTATTGTAGGCACCAATTTTTGATGAGGAACTCAAAGGTGTGACCCACAGGAAAATGTGACAATATGTTATAATATACAAACAGAGATCTGCAGCTTAAAAAATCAATGATTGTAGACTGAGATGAGTGGGCTCAGTTAGTTTTTATCTTCCAATCACTAAAATATTGATTGGTACAGTGGACAGAAATGTAAGACGACCTGATGGCACTGTGGATATGAAATGCTCTGCCCTTTTCTTTACCTGTCAGGTTGAGAAAGATGAACGTCTGCACCCCAATGCCGGTCAACATCTCGGTCTACAGCGGACATTTAGCTGAGGGCTTCAGGGAGCAGTCTCCTCTGGCTTCTGTGCTCACAGAGAGATGGTATATGGCTCCAGGGGTCCAGAGGATTGATATTAGAGAGAAAGCAGTGAGAGGGACCCTCTTTATCCCACCAGGTAGCTGTCTTATCTTTCTTATTTTCCTTTTGTTGATCTTGAAAGAGATTGGGATGTCTCCTGACCCTTTTTTTAAAATTGTGGCATGATTATTGATTGGTATCTTTAAACTATCTTTTCTCAGAAAGTTCAGATCTGTTTGTCTCTGCCTCAGGTCCAGGCCCTTTCCCTGGGGTGTTGGATATATGGGGAGGGGGTGGAGGGCTGGTGGAGTATCGTTCATCTTTGCTGGCATCCCATGGTTATGCCTCCTTTGCACTGGAGTATTTCGCCGTTGGTGAGATGAGCACAGCAGATGTTGGGTTGAGCTATTTTGAGGTTTGTGTTATTTAATTACCTCCAGAGTTCCTACATTCTGTATGAAGAGTATCTGGTATTTAATTATTATCATATGAAACTGTTTGTGGGACTCTTTTACTATATTTACTTTTTCTTTACAGCTTTACTTTGGTTGCTTGTCTGATTTTGCTTCCCCACATTCCCCCAGAGTTTTCTATTCACCAATTTTCTGCTGAGCTGAATCTATTTGTGATATTTGAAGATGTGAAAATTTACTGAAAATTTATAAACCTGTCGTTTCACCTAGAAAGTAAAGAGATTATTATGATATGTTCGTGTTAATGTTAAACTCCACAATCAACAACCACCATACTGACACACTAAGTACTCTTGATGTAAACACCTGTGACAGTAAATAGTGAATAAGTTTAAAGCACTCAATACATTGGTCCATGCTGACAGGATGCAGGGTAAATGAGTAACAAGCCTTTTAGTATAGAGCAAAGAAAGCAGGCATTACTCATTTTTCAGTTACATCATTTTAGCAGACATCTGGAGTATTTTCTTTGGTCATAGATTAATGGTCTAGATTACAGATTATTACAGAGTTTTCTATTCATCAGTTTTCTGCAAAGCTGAATCTATTTGTGACATTTTAAGATATCAGAATTTACTGAAATTTCATAGACAATTGGATAAATCTAAAAGGTAATTACTTTCAGATACATCTTAGTGATGCTACACTTGGGCACTCAGTGATATTACTGTGGGTCACAGGATGTTTCGGGCCTTTTGAATATCACACACCCTCACCTAGGCGATCAGACCCTGGCCTGTGACCCAGCAGCAACACACAGATGTGTTTTATGTGTGTTTGTGGTGGTGGAAATGGCTGTCCTTCGTCTCTATCCTGTGATTCCTAGTGCCGTGTATGCCCTACAAAGCGTCTGCCCTGCAAAGCCCCGACACCCGACCTCAACTGGCAAACACTTGGCTCTCCAGCCTTTCCTCTGGCAGGTGGTCCTCACCTCCTCGTACTTCAATCTTTGATGAATCTGACCACAACACAATGTTAGGCTGCAGTATAGTCTCTAAGATATGAGGAGGAAACCACAGCTGCTTTCCAAGGACTGCCTCCAGCCTCCAGTCCTGTGCAGTGAAGAGCAGCCCAGTTTCTTTCTGATGTTCTCCACTTGGTCTTTCTCCCTCTGACAAAGTTGATGGTGTTTACTGGTGTTTAATTGGTAACTAAGAACTCGGTTTAAAGTTTGCACAGCAACCAGCAACAACCTTACAAATATTTCCTGTTATCTGCTTCTGCACAGACAGCATTTAATATTCTCAAGGACCATCCTCAAGTGATCCCAGACAGAATCGGAATTTTCGGTTTTTGCCTTGGTTCAATGGTGACCATGTATGTGACAGCTGAGAGCACTGTTGTCAAGGCAAGTAACAAATATCTTGGAGATACTTTTTCTATTGCCTTGAATATGTGGATGTTAAAGTATGTGCCACTAACACATAACCAGAAAAGGAGTTAATCAGAGAAATCACCTGTAGCTTTTTTTATTTGATTGAAAATCTGCCCTGATGGCTCAAAGTCTTACGGTGTGTGAATGCGTTTTGTTCCAGCCTTTTTGTTGTGTTTGTGTCAGCGGCCTCCCCATCATTCTGCCTGGGTTTACTGTGAAAGGAGTCTACGAAATATTGGTCAAGTAGGTTTTCTTCTGTGTCAATGACATAAATACATTACACAAGGTTTCACAGCCAGAGTGACCTGAATAATTACTTGTGATTGCAGGCATTCTAACCAGATACGTGTGGACGAGAACAACCATCACATATGGCGAAATTTGGGCCTAGAAATTATGAAAGACCCCTCAAATAAAGTGGATGTAAGTACATTTTTCACTGATAACACACAAGGATGAGATTATGTATTTGATTGCTGACATTTGGGACAGAATTAAATTATACATCTACCAGATTTCTTGAAGAAGTTTTAGACGGTGTTGGTCCCACGATTCCAGCAATTGTAAATATCTTATATAATCTTTGCCCTCTGGATGTTTTCCATCGTGCCTCAAGTAGGTAGTAGTTCACACACCTCTAAATAAACCGAGGCTTGACTGTACCTATTTTCAAAACTCTACGCTGCGTTCACACCAAACGCTACGCAAATGTTCGCATCGCTCTACTCGCTCTATTCGCTCGATTCGCTTCGCTCAACTTGTGTGAATGTCAACGTGGGATCATTCGCTTTACACAAGTGACACGCCCTTCTCTTTTGGAAAAGATGCCAACAACGTTTACTTGCTTTACTAGCGCTAATGGTATCGTGGGATTATTTGACTTTACTTGCGCAAGTAACGCGACCGATATCAACAATGTTCATATCCGCCATTTACTCCCATCATCAACCATGACTGTAGTAAACACAATAGCTGCCTTGTCTATGTTGTGGAAGTCACAGATGTGCTTGGAAGCCAAACGTCACCGTGTCTGGGTTCACAACACTATCCGGAGGCACACACAGACAGCTCTGGGTGTCCACATACAACTACGATTAGCTCGTATTCCACTTCCACATTAACGTCCCACTGATATCCAGATGTGTGGAGGATCTCAACACTGATAGGCTTCCGCGTCACAGCGTCATGCAAATTTCTCGCCTGAGTTGAAATTTTTCAACTTGAGCAAATCTTGCATAATTCGTGCTGCGTAGTTTGCGTCATTCGCCATTGGTCATTCCATTGACTTTGTATGTATTTGCGCCACACGAAAAATTTGCGTCGCTTTTGGTGGTTCCATGTCTAAATTACTGTTATTATCAAAGGTTTTAGAGAAGACTGTTTACTCAGAGTTGATATCTGTTATGTGCACATTTGATTTAGTTTTCACAAATTTCAAGCAGGTTTCGGCCCTCATCATGGTATTCAATCTGCTCTCATCAAGCAGCTGATGTAGGTGTCTGTACAATTTTAACCCTTCTGGTTCTGAGCTCGTCATTTCATGCATTGGATAACCTGAAAAGTGGGTAGGCATCAGAGACACAGCTCTGCAATGGCTAAAATCGTATTTATCGCACAGGACTTCCTCTGTAGCCATGGGTGATCCTCCTCTTGTTCCACAAGGCTATATCCTTGGCCCTTTGCTATTCTAGAAATACAATTTACAATACAATTTGCTATTATAGACTAGATCTGTTCGCTCTTCTCTGTACCAAATGAGGAACATATCATTCCTCATCGATATTGAGAAGGTCATCCATGTCTTTATTTCCTCATGTTTAGACTACTGCAACTCAGTGTATACAGGGTTGACCCATTAAGCTGTCTCACACCTTCAGATAATACAAAATGCAGCTGCTCGCCTTTGAAACAAACACCAGAATACAAGGTCATATCAGCCCTGTTTTAGCATCTCTTCACTGGTTACCTGTCAGTTTTTGAACTGATCATGTCATGGTTTATCTACCATCTACCTTGAACTGCTGCTCCTCTGAGCGTAGCCTCAGATCCTCAGTCATGCCTCAGAATCCGGCATTTGCAGTTAAAGCCTCTCAGTTGTGGAACTTGCATAAGACCTGAGGATTGCGGAACATCTTTTAAAAAACTTTTTATTGTTACTTATTTATTGCCAGCATTTCTACCTATTTTTACTATTTATTTTTACCTTATTTATTTTATTGCCAACATTTCTGATCTGTTCTTAATATTTATTTTTATTGTTGATTTCTGCTCTCCATTCTGTTATGTTTAATCATGTTTCAACTGTGTAAAACACTGTTATTATTATTTTTATTATTATTATCATTTATTATGGAGTAGTAGTATGAGGGACAAATAGAACCAGTTGAACTATTTGTTGTTGCAGATAAGCAGGTTTCCTTGTTAATTATTTTCAAGGTGGGGAAAATAAACTGTCCACTGTTGTTGGTCAACGGCCATGATGATCAAAACTGTGCTATAGTGGAGGCTGCTGAAGATGTAAGTACACATTTTAAAAATGTATTCCACAAGTAATCCTGCATCCTGGGAGTATAAACTGATAAATTGATTAGTCAATAAACGATGTTTGGCAACACTTTTGAGGAATTATTTCAAGCATTCACTCTTTCTTACGGAGCCCTGAAGGGGACATGGACAAAAAAAAAATTATTACGTGCCCACGTAATAGTAACATTTAAAGGCGACACCTTGGGTTTTGGTTATTTGTCATTTTTAATTATTTTCTGACAATGATTTTCTGTATTTGATAAAAACCAAGCAAATAATTGATTAATTGATGGTAAATATAGTCAGTAGAAGCATTCACTCGAATATGAGTTAGATACCAAATTAGCATTTTTAGGAGATCTTAAGTGTCGCCGTTTCAGACAGGTGACAAATAACGCCTTGTATCAAATCTAATAACTCACCTGTGTACAAAAAATAGATGTGGTTTCACATGTCCACCACTCAATGTAGACATAAATTCAATCTGTCCTATTTTGATTTAACATTTGACCCTCAGATCGCCCAGATGATGAATGCAGCAGGGAAGGAGCACCTGCTGACCAGAGTGCTATACCCCGATGCTGGACATCTGATTGAACCGCCCTTCTCACCTCACTTCAGGGCTACAACCTTTATGATGGAAGCAAAATCAAAAGGTGAGTTCTATTCACACAGGTTCACAGTGCCTTTGTTTTTTCATATTGTTGTGTCAGGGTTAGGGCAGGTAAATTTACGAACATGGTCAAATTATGAAAGACATGTTCCCTTCACCTCCGACCAGAGACCCAAATCTTCAACTCATTCCTAGAAAATTCTCCCATGGTACAGTTGAACTGAACACGTGCACACTGACAGTAAAAGGATAGATGTTTGGCTTAGTCATGGTCATACCAGTTGACTCCGACACATGAAGGTCGTCTGTGTTTTTGAGATGTGACTTGTAGAGTCTAAATTGTCCCAGATGCTGACTGGAAAACACAACAGCATGACCAGTGAGAGAAAAACTAGATTTCAATTAGTGTCTCATAAGGAATACAAATAATTTTTCAAGGCTGTTACCACCAGTACAGAGAAGCTTGATATTTTCCTAACTCTATATAAATATTTCCAACTCAAAGGCAAGATAATGCTGTAATAAGAATAACTTCAGTCATCTCAATTGCTTCTGAAACCAATACAGAACGTCCTACAAATACAAATAAATGTGTCCCATGAAGACAAAAAAATAATATCACATGACTTTTGGTACAATCGTTCCATGTGATTTGTGCTCAGGACTGTCTCACTGATGTCCACAGTAGTACAGCCTCCACAGTGAGTGGGTGTATGAGTCGATTTTAGAGTGCCGGTAGGTAGAGCAGACAGAGCAGATTGACCAAGACAGCTCAATACAACAGAAATTACATGCTTGTTGATCAAAACTCCATTGTCATCAGTAGAAATGCATTTAATGATAAAAACACATTATACCGTGCAAGGGCAGTTCACCAGTAAACATAACATAAGTGTGTAAAATTTGTCTAGGGGCAAGGAAAGTAATGGCTGCAGCAAGTTTCACACAAAAAAATAAGTAAACCTTTAACAATGTTAGTGCTGCTGTTTTAAGTATGTTTTATGTTTTCAAATTAGAGTTATACTGAATAATACGATGTTTAATTGGGGGAAAACAAAACAATCTACCTACATGGGGATTTTGGTGGAAATGTGCTGCGGTATTGGCCAAGAGCTCAGACTCCACCAATAAACTTCAAAATATTTTACTGGCTTCAAGGGAAAATAAATAAAAATAACTGACACCTAGATGTTTTTTGTTAGATTAGTTTGAGTTTGATGCTCATTCATCCAGATTTATTACCTCTGCCAAGGAGATTATGCTTTCACCTGTTTCTGTCTGTTGTGTTGTCAGCAAGATCACACAAACACTACAGAACTGTTTTCTATTAAACTTAGTGGGAGGATGTGTTTTGGGCCAGAATTGACCCCATTAAATTTTGATGTTGATCACATATTTTTTCACTTTCTTTAACATTTTAATACGGAGCCCCTTAAGTCCCATAAGGGGAAATGCTTTTATCTTGTGCGAACAAGTTTTCATCTTGTTACACAGAAGATAATTATGTTGTGCGCACAAGTTATCATCTTAATGTCAAGACAATTATCTTGTCGGAACAAGATAATTAAGATAATTATCTTGTGCGCACAAGATAATTATCTTTACAGCGTCAGGATCTATTTCAGCTAATATGATTCTAACTTAATGCCATTCTCTTGGCAAGAAAATGATCTTGTTACCAGATAGTAACTTGTGTGGTTTTGTTCGTGTTTCCATATGCAGGGTATGACTTTAGGGAAAGTTAATAATAAATGTTGTCATAAAGATTATCTCTACATTTGTACCTCGACCAGTAGTTGTTTCAGCAGCAGCAGCACTGCTGTATAACAGTGGTAGTTATAGTGGTCTAAAACAATGTTAGTTTGTAAAGCAAATTTCATACAGGCAGCATGTATTTAAGAAAAAAAAGTGATTTGAGTGATGGGGTCTGTGCCTCAGTTGAGCTTTATGTCACCCCTGGATTTTGGTGACAATGGTGAGGAAAAACCGCCTTGTTCTAGACTCAGTGTGTAACAGCATCTTCTCTCAAACATAACGTTCTGTGTTTCAGAGATCTTTTTGTGGGGAGGACAAACCAAACCCCATTCAGACGCCCAGGAAGACTCCTGGAGGAAGATCTTAGCTTTTCTGCAGCATCATCTGTACTCCAGCACAACTCCCAAAGCCAAGATGTGAAGAAGCACAGATAGACCACAAATCTCTACTGGAAAATATAATGTTGTGTGAGAAGGTCGCATTTACTACAATATCATTAATAAAATGGAAATGAAAACCTCATTGTTGATGAATTTTTCATGGTAACAAACTTGTTGACCACCCACAAATTGGCTGGTTGAAGCTACTGGGCTTTACAATCTGTTCAGTTTTAACACTCACTGCAAGTTTGCTTGGGTATAGTTTGTGTTGTATGGAAAAAAAAAAACTTGTATTTTTTTCCTTATTAACTCTTAATTATCGCGATTTTAATCAGTAACAAAAACAAAGAGCAATGGTGTCCCATGAGCACAGTACTGGTTTAAGATAAGATAAATTAAGGCTTGTCGTCTGGCTAGATAATTCCTCAGGTGATTTCTTATTGTTTTGTCATATACAGGACTATTATGGGTACCAATGTAGATAAAAGTTCCATAAATATTTCCATAAATTGTTTACATAGAACTAATTCTAACAGTGTATTGTATGTACATAAACATCCTAATATAGCTTGTGTCTCTCTGTACATTATTCTTTGTGTGTTTCAAAGCTTCTAGTTTGCATTTATATATCAATATTAGCTGAAATAATGAAAAAAGCAGCTCATGTGCTTCTATCACATCTTTTATTACTCATTTCTATTCATTATTTTTTGGACATACAGGTCATTTAGAATTGATGACATATTTCAGAAGAATCACAAACCAACCAATGCCGGCAAAAACATAACAGAACCATAAACATAACATAACCATCTCTCCCTCATATGTGGGAGTGTGGTGGACCTGGAAGAGTGCTGCAGACTTGAGTCTGCCGGAGAGGGCAGGCTGTATGCTGGAGTTGGCCTGAAAAGGCCAACAGGAATTGTCTCAGCCTGGAGACTGGAGACGCGAGGGGCGCGTCTGGGACTGGCGCTGAAAAGAGTCACTGTGTTTGAGTTTTGGTTTGATTCGTTTGTAAAGCTGAAAAGCTAGGTAAAGTTAACTTTGTGTTTAAGTTTACATTCATTATTTGTGTTAATAAAGCCTGTTACCAAACGCCATCCATCGGGTCTCACTGAGGGAACCCACACTGTGGTAGCAGTCGACTGCTCCAGTCTTCCACTCTGAAACAAATGCAGCAACACTACCTTTGACATACACATAGGCTAGTCGATCAATCGCGTGGTATTCTAATCATAGGTATGCTCACATATCCCAAATGTTGTTTCTGACATGTCAAAAGTAAAGAATATGCAAATCAGGACCATAAATTGCATATGGTTTCCCGATATGTCGTGCTAATTTACACATTCTTTTTGGATATGTGGCCCTCCTTCATACAGTAGCGTCATTTAAGATATCTACAATGATGATTTTGATATCTAAAAAAAAAAAATTATTACTAGTTATTAAAGGAATTGTAGATAACTTAAATATAATTCTTACTAGTATGAATATAATTTTCACTCGTTACAATTGTATTTTCAGGTATCTGAAATGCTGTTCTAGATATCAGAAATGTAATTTTAAAAATCTGAAATTACATTCTTACTAGTTACAATTACACGCCAACATATCATGAATTTAATTTTGACTAGTCAGAATTGAATTTTAGATATCTAGAATTACATTTATATCTATGATGTAAGAACAGCTGTAGATATCTACAACAAATATTGCCACTAGTAAGAGCTGAATTGTTGACATCAACAATGGTAATGGCTACAATACAACAATACAATGGCTAGTTGTGCTTAAATTACAGATATCTACAACTGACATTTCCACTAGTAAGAAATTAATTGTTGATATCAATAAATAACATTGTAACTAGTGAGAAATGAAGTGTCGATATCTTTAATTAGAATTGCTACTAGTCAAAATTACATTACGGATATGTTTGGCTTGGATCTCTAACTAGTCAAAGGACAATTGTTGATATCTATAATTGCTATTACCGCTCCTGATTGAATGTTAAAACCGCTTGCCCTACGTCTTAATACTCTAGTAGGCTCCGACGCCGTCTCCGTCGTGTTTCTTCCTCTCAGACGCCGTCTTCCGTTCCTCACCGTGTTTCTCCGTCTCAAACTCCGTCCTGCCTTCCCCGCTACTCCCGCATTCCTCTCGATCTTCCACACTGCTTCCTGCTTGTAGGAGAGGAAGATCCCTCCTACCAGCCGCCGATTGGTCCGTTCGGCCTCACCTCCCATCTCCCATTGGCCAATCCACAGTCAGTCAAGGGGGTGAAAACTCACAGCTGTAGGTTGTTTGCTGTCATTAGCGTGTCTCGGGCAGAAGTGATCTAAATTAAACTTAAAATAAAACCATGCGATACACAATGTAGAAACAAATGTACAAACCCATAAAAACACATAAATCATGCAAGTAGAAGACTAATAAAATCATACACAATACAAATATGACCACAAGAATAAATAAATGCACAATAAAAATATGAATATAAGATGTTATGACCTGGCTCAGATGGCCACAACAATAGAGACACACCATGTGGAAGCAGTTAACAAAATACTTTATTTAACCAAACTTAAGCAAATTAGACCAAATTAAAGTAGTAGTTCAATTTACTATTTACATATGGAGGTGAGCCATCAGTAAAGTCACTAGTGTAAAGTGTGCATGAGTGGAGTATGTATGTGTGAGGATTTTGTAAGCAAAAGTGCCTGTGAAAAGAGCAGCGAGCAGCGAGCAGAGAGAGAGACATTAGAATGAAGCCAAGCCTTAAGTAAACTGGAACCTGGGCACCACAGGTGTTCCAGATCACTCACACACCTGCAGGAAAAGGCAGATTAGTGACGTGTCACCCCCAAGAGGACCCAAGGGGTCATAATAAAGACTGGATAAAACCTTCACTTCTGCCGTGAGACATAACAAAGAACAACCTGTTCAGACAGAGCAGAGGCAGACATTGAGTCAGACAAATTAACATCTTGGGCTTACTTTTGGTCCTAAGAACAGCAGAACAGAACAACTGACTGTGAACAGTCCTGGATAACGCTGGGCCAGAGCATCATGTATCGACTCAGAATTTGGAACAACATCAGGAACAAGATAAACTTTTCCACCAGTCAAGCTGTTTCTCATGATAAAGTCAACACCATCCATGAGGAAACAGGAGCCGACAGCTACAGGGAAGAAACCAGTAACCAGAGGCACACCGTCAAGACCAGCAAACCAGGCGCAAGTTTGGGACCCCCAAAAAACTTTCGGTAAAAAAACTTTTCTCAGTTTCAGTAACCAAGTTTGTCACAAACCCAGTCATCTAGGTTCCAGTTTATTAACAAAATAGATAATGAATCCATACTACAGAACACCTGTAGTATAGCTTATTTATTTTAACATCTGAGACCTTATGTTCATATGTATCTATGTATTTATCTATGATAAGATGCCTGTTGTAAATAGCTGATGACATCTTATCATAATCTTATGTTTATAAGAACATATATTTTTTTTAATTTCATCTGAGCACCTGTGTCACTACTTTCCTCTTTGGATCGGGTGCAAAACTACATTCCATTGTTGAGTCTGCTATTTACTCACCAAATTAAAAAAAATTTTTTGGACAACTTATCTCGTAATTATGAGATAAGTTGTCAAAAGAAGTTTATTCAATGCTGTCTTGCATTGAAAGAGAGGAAGACACCTTCTGAGCTTTACCTGTTTATTTACACTGTAACAGAATTACCCATACATCTCTTGGACAACATAAAGTGTTGTAAATTTACAAGAATACAGTAATCATCAACTCTAGGAATATAATGTAATTCTAAAACACAGTAAAAACTGTAAAAATATGAGTTTGAATTTCTCCACAGGCGATTATCGACCATGGCTCAGACCGTCCCTCCGATTCTCTCTGTTCTCCCCACTCGAGCTCTGGTTGATGAGAAGTTCAAGGTGGTGGTGGAGAATCTGCCTCCAGGATCCCCAGTAACGCTTCACTCCCTCCACCACTCTGAGGATAAGAACTACTGGGAGGCCTTCGGACACTACATCAGTGATCACAGAGGAGTAGTATCTGGTGAGTGTTCCTCCTTTGTGTCACAGTGTGCTGATGCCTGAAATCTACCATGTGTAGTTTAGCAAGTGGCCTCATATTCTCAACACAAAAAGACCACTGATGTTTGCTGTCTTTCTTTAATTTAGCAGATTGTTGGATATTTTGACACGTTTCTTTTCCTGTTGTTGACATTTTAATATTATAGTTGCAGAGGATTTGAGTTTTGGAGGCACCTACACAGGAATAGAGGTCATGGGTTTGTTGTGGAGTATGCGACTGGTTCCAGGGAGCCGCACCGGCCTCAGGTAATCTGTTAAGTCTCTGAGAAGCTGCTACGAGATTCTCTGTCCTCACAATAGATATCTGTTTATTCTGTGTAGTAAAGAACAACCAGAAAATCACCAATAACATTTTGTAAGCACAATCAGTTGTTAACAACTCAGAAACATCAGAAAATAGGGAAAAATACCAGTTAGAATTTCCCAAACTAACTGGGCACACATGGTTAGTTTGTTTCAGTTCTGATCAAAGCCAAACTCAGCACACAAAGCTGACTCACAATAATTTGTTTCCTCTACTAACAAGAATTGGAGGTTGTGCACTTATTGCTTTCTAGTTGTTGTTTGAGGTCAACGGTCCCAAAAGTTAAAGCAGGATCTACACGTTTTGCAATGTCTGATATATTACCTCATGTGATGTCACTTGAGTCGGAGTTGAAATTGGCTGAGAAAAAAAATCAAGGGGTCTGAGGTTAGACAGAAGTGACCAGACCTCTGTTTCCCACTCTTCACCTCTGCTTGGAAGCTCATGCTGCATTTGCCGCTACTAGCATAACACACCCCAATTTTTGTCTGAACTGTCGGAGGTTGAGTTGCATTGTGGGTATTGTAAGCACCAATTTTTGATGAGGAACTCGAAGGTGTGACCAACAGGAAAACGTGACAATATGTTAAAATATACAAACAGAGATCTGCAGCTTAAAAAATCAATGATTGCAGACTGAGATGAGTGGGCTCAGTTAGTTTTTATCTTCCAATCACTAAAATATTGATTGGTACAGTGGACAGAAATGTAAGACCACCTGATGGCACTGTGGATATGAAATGCTCTGCCCTTTTCTTGACCTGTCAGGTTGAGAAAGATGAACGTCTGCACCCCAATGCTGGTCAACATCTCGGTCTACAGCGGACATTTAGCTGAGGGCTTCAGGGAGCAGTCTCCTCTGGCTTCTGTGCTCACAGAGAGATGGTATATGGCTCCAGGGGTCCGGAGGATCGATATCAGAGAGAAAGCAGTGAGAGGGACCCTCTTTATCCCACCAGGTAGCTGTCTTATCTTTTCTTACCTTCCTTTTTTTGATCTTGAAAGAGATTGGGATGTCTCCTGACCCTTTTATTTGATTGTGATTATTGATTGGTATCTTGAAACTATCTTTTCTCAGAAAGTTCAGATCTGTTTGTCTCTGCCTCAGGTCCAGGCCCTTTCCCTGGGGTGTTGGATATATGGGGAGGGGGTGGAGGGCTGGTGGAGTATCGTTCATCTTTGCTGGCATCCCATGGTTATGCCTCCTTTGCACTGGAGTATTTCGCCGTCGGTGAGATGAGCACAGCAGATGTTGGGTTGAGCTATTTTGAGGTTTGTGTTATTTAATTACCTCCGGAGTTCCTACATTCTGTATGAAGAGTATCTGGTATTTAATTATTATCATATGAAACTGTTTGTGGGACTCTTTTACTATATTTACTTTTTCTTTACAGCTTTACTTTGGTTGCTTGTCTGATTTTGCTTCCCCACATTCCCCCAGAGTTTTCTATTCACCAATTTTCTGCTGAGCTGAATCTATTTGTGATATTTGAAGATGTGAAAATTTACTGAAAATTTATAAACCTGTCGTTTCACCTAGAAAGTAAAGAGATTATTATGATATGTTTGTGTTAATGTTAAACTCCACAATCAACAACCACCATACTGACACACTAAGTACTCTTGATGTAAACACCTGTGACAGTAATAGTAAATAAGTTTAAAGCACTCAATACATTTGTCCATGCTGACAGGATGCAGGGTAAATGAGTAACAAGCCTTTTAGTATAGAGCAAAGAAAGTAGGCATTACTCATTTTTCAGTTACATCATTTTAGCAGACATCTGGAGTATTTTCTTTGGTCATAGATTAATGGTCTAAATTACAGATTATTACAGAGTTTTCTATTCATCAATTTTCTGCAAAGCGGAATCTATTTGTGACATTTTAAGATATCAAAATTTACTGAAATTTCATAGACAATTGGATAAATCTAAAAGGTAATTACTTTCAGATACATCTTAGTGATGCTACACTTGGGCACTCAGTGATATTACCGTGGGTCACAGGGTGTTTCGGGTCTTTTGAATATCACACACCCTCACCTAGGCGATCAGACCCTGGCCTGTGACCCAGCAGCAACACACAGATGTGTTTTATGTGTGTTTGTGGTGGTGGAAATGGCTGTCCTTCGTCTCTCTCCTGTGATTCCTAGTGCCGTGTATGCCCTACAAAGCGTCTGCCCTGCAAAGCCCCGACACCCGACTTCAACTGGCAAACACTTGGCTCTCCAGCCTTTCCTCTGGCAGGTGGTCCTCACCTCCTCGTACTTCAATCTTTGATGAATCTGACCACAACACAATGTTAGGCTGCAGTGTAGTCTCTAAGATATGAGGAGGAAACCACAGCTTCTTTCCAAGGTCTGCCTCCAGCCTCCAGTCCTGTGCAGTGAAGAGCAGCCCAGTTTCTTTCTGATGTTCTCCACTTGGTCTTTCTCCCTCTGACAAAGTTGATGGTGTTTACTGGTGTTTAATTGGTAACTAAGAACTCGGTTTAAAGTTTGCACAGCAACCAGCAACAACCTTACAAATATTTCCTGTTATCTGCTTCTGCACAGACAGCATTTAATATTCTCAAGGACCATCCTCAAGTGATCCCAGACAGAATCGGAATTTTCGGTTTTTCCCTTGGTTCAATGGTGACCATGTATGTGACAGCTGAGAGCACTGTTGTCAAGGCAAGTAACAAATATCTTGGAGATACTTTTTCTATTGCCTTGAATATGTGGATGTTAAAGTATGTGCCACTAACACATAATCAGAAAAGGACTTAATCAGAGAAATCACCTGTAGCTTTTTTTATTTGATTGAAAATCTGCCCTGATGGCTCAAAGTCTTACGGTGTGTGATTGCGTTTTGTTCCAGCCTTTTTGTTGTGTTTGTGTCAGCGGCCTCCCCATCATTCTGCCTGGGTTTACTGTGAAAGGAGTCTACGAAATATCAGTCAAGTAGGTTTTCTTCTGTGTCAATGACATAAATACATTACACAAGGTTTCGCAGCCAGAGTGACCTGAATAATTACTTGTGATTGCAGGCATTCTAACCAGATACGTGTGGACGAGAACAACCATCACATATGGCGAAATGTGGGCCTAGAAATGATGAAAGACCCCTCAAATAAAGTGGATGTAAGTACATTTTTCACTGATAACACACAAGGATGAGATTATGTATTTGATTGCTGTCATTTGGGACAGAATTAAATTATACATCTACCAGATTTTTTGAAGAAGTTTTAGACGGTGTTGGTCCCACGATTCCAGCAATTGTAAATATCTTGTATAATCTTTGGCCTCTGGATGTTTTCCATCGTGCCTCAAGTAGGTAGTAGTTCACACACCTCTAAATAAACCGAGGCTTGACTGTACCTATTTTCTAAAACTTTATGCTGCGTTCACACCAAACGCTACGCAAATGTTCGCATCGCTCTACTCGCTCTATTCGCTCGATTCGCTTCGCTCAACTTGTGTGAATGTCAACGTGGGATCATTCGCTTTACACAAGTGACACGCCCTTCTCTTTTGGAAAAGATGCCAACAACGTTTACTTGCTTTACTAGCGCTAATGGCATCGTGGGATTATTTGACTTTACTTGCGCAAGTAACGTGACCGATATCAACAATGTTCATATCCGCCATTTACTCCCATCATCAACCATGACTGTAGTAAACACAATAGCTGCCTTGTCTATGTTGTGGAAGTCACAGATGTGCTTGGAAGCCAAACGTCGCCGTGTCTGGGTTCACAACACTATCCGGAGGCACACACAGACAGCTCTGGGTGTCCACATACAACTACGATTAGCTCGTATTCCACTTCCACATTAACGTCCCACTGATATCCAGATGTGTGGAGGATCTCAACACTGATAGGCTTCCGCGTCACAGCGTCATGCAAATTTCTCGCCTGAGTTGAAATTTTTCAACTTGAGCAAATCTTGCATAATTCGTGCCGCGTAATTTGCGTCATTCGCGTCCCACGGCACAAATTCACGTCTACTCACACCTTTCCATTGACTTTGTATGTGTTTGCGCCACACAAAAAATTTGCGTCGCTTTTGGTGGTTCCATGTCTAAATTACTGTTATTATCAAAGGTTTTAGAGAAGACTGTTTACTCAGAGTTGATATCTGTTATGTGCACATTTAATTTAGTTTTCACAAATTTCAAGCAGGTTTCGGCCCTCATCATGGTATTCAATCTGCTCTCATCAAGCAGCTGATGTAGGTGTCTGTACAATTTTAACCCTTCTGGTTCTGAGCTCCTCGTTTCATGCATTGGATAACCTGAAAAGTGCGTAGGCATCAGAGACACAGCTCTGCAATGGCTAAAATCGTATTTATCGCACAGGACTTCCTCTGTAGCCATGGATGATTCCTCCTCTTGTTCCACAAGGCTACATCCTTGGCCCTTTGCTATTCTAGAAATACAATTTACAATACAATTGCTATTATAGACTAGATTTCTTCGCTCTTGTCTGTACCAAATGAACATATCATTCCTCATCGATATTGAGAAGGTCAGCCATGTCTTTATTTCCTCATGTTTAGGCTACTGCAACTCACTGTATACAGGGTTGACCCATTAAGCTGTCTCACACCTTCAGATAATACAAAATGCAGCTGCTCGCCTTTGAAACAAACACCAGAATACAAGGTCATATCAGCCCTGTTTTAGCATCTCTTCACTGGTTACCTGTCAGTTTTTTAACTGATCATGTCATGGTTTATCTACCATCTACGTTGAACTGCTGCTCCTCTTAGCGTAGCCTCAGATCCTCAGTCATGCCTCAGAATCCGGAATTTGCAGTTAAAGCCTCTCAGCTGTGGAACTTGCATAAGACCTGAGGATTGCGGAACATCTTTTAAAAAACTTTTTATTGTTACTTATTTATTGCCAGCATTTCTACCTATTTTTACTATTTATTTTTACCTTATTTATTTTATTGCCAACATTTCAGATCTGTTCTTAATATTTATTTTTATTGTTGATTTCTGGTCTCATTCTGTTATGTTTAATCATGTTTCAACTGTGTAAAACACTGTTATTATTATTTTTATTATTATTATCATTTATTATGGAGTAGTAGTATGAGGGACAGATAGAACCAGTTGAACTATTTGTTGTTGCAGATAAGCAGGTTTCCTTGTTAATTATTTTCAAGATGGGGAAAATAAACTGTCCACTGTTGCTGGTCAACGGCCATGATGATCAGAACTGTGCTATAGTGGAGGCTGCTGAAGATGTAAGTACACATTTTAAAAATGTATTCCACAAGTAATCCTGCATCCTGGGAGTATAAACTGATAAATTGATCAGTCAATAAACGATGTTTGGCAACACTTTTGAGGAATTATTTCAAGCATTCACTCTTTCTTACGGAGCCCTGGAGGGGACATGGACAAAAAAAAATTATTACGTGCCCACGTAATAGTAACATTTAAAGGCGACACCTTGGGTTTTGGTTATTTGTCATTTTTAATTATTTTCTGACACAATGATTTTCTGTATTTGATAAAAACCTAGCAAATAATTGATTAATTGATGGTAAATATAATCAGTAGAAGCATTCACTCATATTCTAAACTTGTCTAGAATATGAGTTAGATACCGAATTAGCATTTTTAGCAGATCTTAAGTGTTGCCGTTTCAGACAGGTGACAAATAACGCCTTGTGTCAAATCTAATAACTCACCTGTGTACAAAAAATAGATGTGGTTTCACATGTCCACCACTCAATGTAGACATAAATTCAATCTGTCCTATTTTGATTTAACATTTGACCCTCAGATCGCCCAGATGATGAATGTAGCAGGGAAGGAGCACCTGCTGACCAGAGTGCTATACCCCGATGCTGGACATCTGATTGAACCGCCCTTCTCACCTCACTTCAGGGCTACAAACTTTATGATGGAAGCAAAATCAAAAGGTGAGTTGTATTCACACAGGTTCACAGTGCCTTTGTTTTTTCATATTATTGTCTCAGGGTTAGGGCAGGTAAATTTACGAACATGGTCAAATTATGAAAGACATGTTCCCTTCACCTCCGACCAGAGACCCAAATCTTCAACTCCTTTCCTAGAAAATTCTCCCATGGTACATTCAACAGAAATTACATGCTTGTTGATCAAAACTCCATTGTCATCAGTAGAAATGCATTTAATGATTAAAAACACATTATACCGTGCAAGGGCAGTTCACCAGTAAACATAACATAAGTGTATAAAATTTGTCTAGGGGCAAGGAAAGTAATGGCTGCAGCAAGTTTCACACAAAAAAATAAGTAAACCTTCTACAATGTTAGTGCTGCTGTTTTAAGTATGTTTTATGTTTTCAAATTAGAGTTATACTGAATAATACGATGTTTAATTGGGGGAAAACAAAACAATCTACCTACATGGGGATTTTGGTGGAAATGTGCTGCGGTATTGGCCAAGAGCTCAGACTCCACCAATGAACTTGAAAATATTTTACTGGCTTCAAGGGAAAATAAATAAAAATAACTGACACCTAGATGTTTTTTGTTAGATTAGTTTGAGTTTGATGCTCATTCATCCAGATTTATTACCTCTGCCAAGGAGATTATGCTTTCACCTGTTTCTGTCTGTTGTGTTGTCAGCAAGATCACACAAACACTACAGAACTGTTTTCTATTAAACTTAGTGGGAGGATGTGTTTTGGGCCAGAATTGACCCCATTAAATTTTGATGTTGATCACATATTTTTTCACTTTCTTTAACATTTTAATACGGAGCCTCTTAAGTCTGTTGGGGCTATCAATAGGGCAAATCCCATAAGTCCCATAAGGGGAAATGCTTTTATCTTGTGCGAACAAGTTATCATCTTGTTACACAGAAGATAATTATCTTGTGTGCACAAGTTATCATCTCCTCAGAACAAGATAATTAAGATAATTATCTTGTGTGCACAAGTTATCATCTTGTCGGAACAAGATATTATCGATAATTATCTTGTAAGGTAATTATCTTGTTTGACAAGATAATTATCTTGTGTGCACAAGTTATCATCTTGTCGGAACAAGATAATTATCAATAATTATCTTGTAAGGTAATTATCTTGTTTGACAAGATAATTATCTTGTGCGCACAAGATAATTATCTTTACAACCTAAGGATCTATTTCAGCTAATATGATTCTAACTTAATGCCATTCTCTTGGCAAGAAAATGATCTTGTTACCAGATAGTAACTTGTGTGGTTTGTTCGTGTTTCCATATGCAGGGTATGACTTTAGGGAAAGTTAATAATAAATGTTGTCATAAAGATTATCTCTACATTTGTACCTCGACCAGTAGTTGTTTCAGCAGCAGCAGCACTGCTGTATAACAGTGGTAGTTATAGTGGTCTAAAACAATGTTAGTTTGTAAAGCACATTTCATACAGGCAGCATGTATTTAAGAAAAAAAAGTGATTTGAGTGATGGGGTCTGTGCCTCAGTTGAGCTTTATGTCACCCCTGGATTTTGGTGACAATGGTGAGGAAAAACCTCCTTGTTCTAGACTCAGTGTGTAACAGCATCTTCTCTCAAACATAGTGTTCTGTGTTTCAGAGATCTTTTTGTGGGGAGGACAAACCAAACCCCATTCAGACGCCCAGGAAGACTCCTGGAGGAAGATCTTAGCTTTTCTGCAGCATCATCTGTACTCCAGCACAACTCCCAAAGCCAAGATGTGAAGAAGCACAGATAGACCACAAATCTCTACTGGAAAATATAATGTTGTGTGAGAAGGTCGCATTTACTACAATATCATTAATAAAATGGAAATGAAAACCTCATTGTTGATGAATTTTTCATGGTAACAAACTTGTTGAGCACCCACAAATTGGCTGGTTGAAGCTAACTGGGCTTTACCATCTGTTCAGTTTTAACACTTACAGAGGTACGGGTCGTCTGTTGTTGTTCCTCTGGCTACATAACCCTGGTGTAGACGCAATATTGTGGAACTCAGTGTTTGTAGATAGTATTTAAATAAATATTTACATGAATTGTTCACAGAGAACTAATTCTAACAGTGTATTGTATGTACATAAACATCCTAATATAGCTTGTGTCTCTCTGTACATTATTCTTTGTATGTTTCAAAGCTTCTAGTTTGCTTTTATATATCAATATTAGCTGAAATATTGAAAAAAGCAGCTCATGTGCTTCTATCACATCTTTTATTACTCATTTCTTTTCATTATTTTTTTGCACATACAGGTCATTTAGAATTGATGACATGTTTCAGAAATGTTCTAGTTTTATACTGAAAAGTTCTCCATCTGATTGTATTTTATATTTGATTTTAAATCTTATTTCAATTTGCAGTCATGTATGATGAACGCTGTAAACTAAATGCTCTATAAATACAGGTAAAATTATAAAAACATTTTATTCTGTGAACTCTTTCCATGGGTTCTACAGGTGCATGTTTTACAGGAATAAATACATTTTCTTACATAATGATGACTGCTTTGATTTGTTGGAGGACCATGCTCGTGCACCTCTGGCCTAGTTCCACTTCAGTCTAACTTTACAAACAAAACTACATTCAGAATACACAAAACTCATTGTACTAAGGATACAGCCAATACACTGTCAAATCTAATAGGTTGAGTTACTTATAAATATTATGCAAAGTCATTGCCTTAGATAAATTTAAAAGAGTAAACTTGAGATTTTGTGTGTGTAACACTTAAATTAACTTGCTTACTGTTATTGTGAGAACTAAATCCTAGATCTTAAAAAGTATTGTAGCATGCTACAATAATATAATAATTATAATTTCTTATTGCATGAATTTGACATAATGATTTGCTTTTTGCTCTGCAGTGCTTGTTATTACAATACATCACACTACTTTATTTTATCACCCTCTTGCATCACCCAGGCAGGACGTCACTAACCGTGTGAGAGACTAAACTCATGGTGTAATGGTGTTGTAACACTAATCATTTTCTATAGAAATATTTCTAAAGAACTAATTACTGCTTAACTGATGATTATTCAGAACACATTTAAACACAGGTTACTTGGGCTTATGGCCTCACATACATTGTCTCGCGGTATGCTGGGAAACTCCACCCGCCCATCACCAACACGCTACAGTATCCATTTATCCTTTGTGCAAAACCACAGTTGTTTCAACTGCCATCAAACATTCATTTTCATAAGGGCAAAAGACGTCAGCTACTCAACATTGAACAGGACAGCTACAGAACAATAATATAATATAATAATAACAAAAGTAGTGGAATACAAGTAGAAAGTGGTATGAACAGAAAACAGGCTGTTCAAGTCAATTAGATCTAATTTGTGGGGTACCTCAAGTACAAGTCATTTACTTAGTTACATTGTGGTATGTTTACTTGTTGTGAAACACCTGACGGCATAATTAATGACACAGAGGAGGAGGCGCAAACCATCCTGCCACACAGTAAAGACTTTTCAGACAAATTAACATCTTGGGCTTACTTTTGGTCCTAAGAACAGCAGAACAGAACAACTGACTGTGAACAGTCCTGGATAACGCTGGGCCAGAGCATCATGTATCGACTCAGAATTTGGAACAACATCAGGAACAGGATAAACTTTTCCACCAGTCAAGTTTCTCATGATAAAGTCAACACCATCCATGAGGAAACAGGAGCCGACAGCTACAGGGAAGAAACCAGTAACCAGAGGCACACCGTCAAGACCAGCAAACCAGGCACAAGTTTGGGACCCCCAAAAAAGTTTTGGTAAAAAAACTTTTCTCAGTTTCAGTAACCAAGTTTGTCTGTATATGTGATGCAAAGGTTTCATTTAATTTAAACACCTCTCACTACTCTCACAACTGGTTTCAGTGTCTCACAACACTGAAACCAGTTGTTGGTCCTCAGCCAAATCCATCAGTTACAATATTATTAAAATAATAGATAATGAATCCATACTACAGAACACCTGTAGTATAGCTTATTTATTTTAACATCTGAGACCTTATGTTCATATGTGTCTATGTATTTATCCATGATAAGATGCCTGTTGTAAATAGCTGATGACATCTTATCATAATCTTATGTTTATAAGAACATATATTTTTTTAAATTTCATCTGAGCACCTGTGTCACTACTTTCCTCTTTGGATCGGGTGCAAAACTACATTCCATTGTTGAGTCTGCTATTTACTGAAGCGTATTGCACTCACCAAATAACTTTTTTTTTAGGCAACTTATCTCTCGTAATTATGAGATAAGTTGTCAAAAAAAGTTTATTCAATGCTGCCTTGCATTGAAAGAGAGGAAGACACCTTCTGAGCTCTACCTGTTTATTTACACTGTAACAGAATTACCCATACATCTCTTGGACAACATAAAGTGTTGTAAATTTACAAGAATACAGTAATCATCAACTCTAGGAATATGATGTAATTCTAAAATACAGTAAAAACTGTAAAAATATGAGTTTGAATTTCTCCACAGGCGATTATCGACCATGGCTCAGACCATCCCTCCGATTCTCTCTGTTCTCCCCACTCGAGCTCTGGTTGATGAGAAGTTCAAGGTGGTGGTGGAGAATCTGCCTCCAGGATCCCCAGTAACGCTTCACTCCCTCCACCACTCTGAGGATAAGGACTACTGGGAGGCCTTCGGACACTACATCAGTGATCACAGAGGAGTAGTATCTGGTGAGTGTTCCTCCTTTGTGTCACAGTGTGCTGATGCCTGAAATCTACCATGTGTACTTTACCAAGTGGCCTCATATTCTCAACACAAAAAGACCACTGATGTTTGCTGTCTGTCTTTAATTTAGCAGATTGTTGGATATTTTGACACGTTTCTTTTCCTGTTGTTGACATTTTAATATTTATAGTTGCAGAGGATTTGAGTTTTGGGGGCACCTACACAGGAATAGAGGTCATGGGTTTGTTGTGGAGTATGCGACCGGTTCCAGGGAGCCGCACCGGCCTCAGGTAATCTGTTAAGTCTCTGAGAAGCTGCTACGAGATTCTCTGTCCTCACAATAGATATCTGTTTATTCTGTGTAGTAAAGAACAAACAGAAAATCACCAATAACATTTTGTAAGCACAATCAGTTGTTAACAACTCAGAAACATCAGAAAATAGGGAAAAATACCAGTTAGAATTTCCCAAACTAACTGGGCACACATGGTTAGTTTGTTTCAGTTCTGATCAAAGCCAAACTCAGCACACAAAGCTGACTCACAATAATTTGTTTCCTCCACTAACGAGAATTGGAGGTTGTGCACTTATTGCTTTCTAGTTGTTGTTTGAGGTCAACGGTCCCAAAAGTTAAAACAGGATCTACACGTTTTGCAATGTCTGATATATTACCTCATGTGATGTCACTTGAGTCGGAGTTGAAATTGGCTGAGAAAAAAAATCAAGGGGTCTGAGGTTAGACAGAAGTGACCAGACCTCTGTTTCCCACTCTTCACCTCTGCTTGGAAGCTCAGGCTGCATTTGCCGCTACTAGCATAACACACCCCAATTTTTGTCTGACCTGTCGGAGGTTGAGTTGCATTGTGGGTATTGTAGGCACCAATTTTTTTTATGAGGAACTCGAAGGTGTGACCCACAGGAAAATGTCACAATATGTTATAATATACAAACAGAGATCTGCAGCTTAAAAAATCAATGATTGTAGACTGAGATGAGTGGGCTCAGTTAGTTTTTATCTTCCAATCACTAAAATATTGATTGGTACAGTGGACAGAAATGTAAGACGACCTGATGGCACTGTGGATATGAAATGCTCTGCCCTTTTCTTTACCTGTCAGGTTGAGAAAGATGAACGTCTGCACCCCAATACTGGTCAACATCTCGGTCTACAGCGGACATTTAGCTGAGGGCTTCAGGGAGCAGTCTCCTCTGGCTTCTGTGCTCACAGAGAGATGGTATATGGCTCCAGGGGTCCAGAGGATCGATATTAGAGAGAAAGCAGTGAGAGGGACCCTCTTTATCCCACCAGGTAGCTGTCTTATCTTTTCTTACCTTCCTTTTTTTGATCTTGAAAGAGATTGGGATGTCTCCTGACCCTTTTATTTGATTGTGATTATTGATTGGTATCTTGAAACTATCTTTTCTCAGAAAGTTCAGATCTGTTTGTCTCTGCCTCAGGTCCAGGCCCTTTCCCTGGGGTGTTGGATATATGGGGAGGGGGTGGAGGGCTGGTGGAGTATCGTTCGTCTTTGCTGGCATCCCATGGTTATGCCTCCTTTGCACTGGAGTATTTCGCCGTCGGTGAGATGAGCACAGCAGATGTTGGGTTGAGCTATTTTGAGGTTTGTGTTATTTAATTACCTCCAGAGTTCCTACATTCTGTATGAAGAGTATCTGGTATTTAATTATTATCATATGAAAGTGTTTGTGGGACTCTTTTACTGTATTTCCTTTTTCTTTACAGCTTTACGTTGGTTGCTTGTCTGATTTTGCTTCCCCACATTCCCCCAGAGTTTTCTATTCACCAATCTTCTGCTGAGCTGAATCTATTTGTGACATTTGAAGATATCAAAATTTACTGAAAATTTATAAACCTGTCGTTTCACCTAGAAAGTAAAGAGATTAATGATATGTTTGTGTTAATGTTAAACTCCACAATCAACAACCACCATACTGACACACTAAGTACTCTTGATGTAAACACCTGTGACAGTAAATAGTAAATAGGTTTAAAGCACTCAATACATTGGTCCATGCTGACAGGATGCAGGGTAAATGAGTAACAAGCCTTTTAGTATAGAGCAAAGAAAGCAGGCATTACTCATTTTTCAGTTACATCATTTTAGCAGACATCTGGAGTATTTTCTTTGGTCATAGATTAATGGTCTAAATTACAGATTATTACAGAGTTTTCTATTCATCAATTTTCTGCAAAGTTGAATCTATTTGTGACATTTGAAGATATCAAAATTTACTGAAATTTCATAGACAATTGGATAAATCTCAAAGGTAATTACTTTCAGATACATCTTAGTGATGCAACACTTGGGCACTCAGTGATATTACCGTGGGTCACAGGGTGTTTCGGGTCTTTTGAATATCACACACCCTCACCTAGGTGATCAGACCCTGGCCTGTGACCCAGCAGCAACACACAGATGTGTTTTATGTGTGTTTGTGGTGGTGGAAATGGCTGTCCTTCGTCTCTCTCCTGTGATTCCTAGTGCCGTGTATGCCCTACAAAGCGTCTGCCCTGCAAAGCCCCGACACCCGACCTCAACTGGCAAACACTTGGCTCTCCAGCCTTTCCTCTGGCAGGTGGTCCTCACCTCCTCGTACTTCAATCTTTGATGAATCTGACCACAACACAATGTTAGGCTGCAGTGTAGTCTCTAAGATATGAGGAGGAAACCACAGCTGCTTTCCAAGGTCTGCCTCCAGCCTCCAGTCCTGTGCAGTGAAGAGCAGCCCAGTTTCTTTCTGATGTTCTCCCTCTGACAAAGTTGATGGTGTTTACTGGTGTTTAATTGGTAACTAAGAACTCGGTTTAAAGTTTGCACAGCAACCAGCAACAACCTTACAAATATTTCCTGTTATCTGCTTCTGCACAGACAGCATTTAATATTCTCAAGGACCATCCTCAAGTGATCCCAGACAGAATCGGAATTTTCGGTTTTTCCCTTGGTTCAATGGTGACCATGTATGTGACAGCTGAGAGCACTGTTGTCAAGGCAAGTAACAAATATCTTGGAGATACTTTTTCTATTGCCTTGAATATGTGGATGTAAAGTATGTGCCACTAACACATAACCAGAAAAGGAGTTAATCAGAGAAATCACCTGTAGCTTTTTTTATTTGATTGAAAATCTGCCCTGATGGCTCAAAGTCTTACGGTGTGTGAATGCGTTTTGTTCCAGCCTTTTTGTTGTGTTTGTGTCAGCGGCCTCCCCATCATTCTGCCTGGGTTTACTGTGAAAGGAGTCTACGAAATATCAGTCAAGTAGGTTTTCTTCTGTGTCAATGACATAAATACATTACACAAGGTTTCACAGCCAGAGTGACCTGAATAATTACTTGTGATTGCAGGCATTCTAACCAGATACGTGTGGACGAGAACAACCATCACATATGGCGAAATTTGGGCCTAGAAATTATGAAAGACCCCTCAAATAAAGTGGATGTAAGTACATTTTTCACTGATAACACACAAGGATGAGATTATGTATTTGATTGCTGACATTTGGGACAGAATTAAATTATACATCTACCAGATTTCTTGAAGAAGTTTTAGACGGTGTTGGTCCCACGATTCCAGCAATTGTAAATATCTTATATAATCTTTGCCCTCTGGATGTTTTCCATCGTGCCTCAAGTAGGTAGTAGTTCACACACCTCTAAATAAACCGAGGCTTGACTGTACCTATTTTCAAAACTCTACGCTGCGTTCACACCAAACGCTACGCAAATGTTCGCATCGCTCTACTCGCTCTATTCGCTCGATTCGCTTCGCTCAACTTGTGTGAATGTCAATGTGGGATCATTCGCTTTACACAAGTGACACGCCCTTCTCTTTTGGAAAAGATGCCAACAACGTTTACTTGCTTTACTAGCGCTAATGGTATCGTGGGATTATTTGACTTTACTTGCGCAAGTAACGCGACCGATATCAACAATGTTCATATCCGCCATTTACTCCCATCATCAACCATGACTGTAGTAAACGCAATAGCTGCCTTGTCTATGTTGTGGAAGTCACAGATGTGCTTGGAAGCCAAACGTCACCGTGTCTGGGTTCACAGCACTATCCGGAGGCACACACAGACAGCTCTGGGTGTCCACATACAACTACGATTAGCTCGTATTCCACTTCCACATTAACGTCCCACTGATATCCAGATGTGTGGAGGATCTCAACACTGATAGGCTTCCGCGTCACAGCGTCATGCAAATTTCTCGCCTGAGTTGAAATTTTTCAACTTGAGCAAATCTTGCATAATTCGTGCTGCGTAGTTTGCGTCATTCGCCATTGGTCATTCCATTGACTTTGTATGTATTTGCGCCACACGAAAAATTTGCGTCGCTTTTGGTGGTTCCATGTCTAAATTACTGTTATTATCAAAGGTTTTAGAGAAGACTGTTTACTCAGAGTTGATATCTGTTATGTGCACATTTGATTTAGTTTTCACAAATTTCAAGCAGGTTTCGGCCCTCATCATGGTATTCAATCTGCTCTCATCAAGCAGCTGATGTAGGTGTCTGTACAATTTTAACCCTTCTGGTTCTGAGCTCCTCGTTTCATGCATTGGATAACCTGAAAAGTGGGTAGGCATCAGAGACACAGCTCTGCAATGGCTAAAATCGTATTTATCGCACAGGACTTCCTCTGTAGCCATGGGTGATTCCTCCTCTTGTTCCACAAGGCTACATCCTTGGCCCTTTGCTATTCTAGAAATACAATTTACAATACAATTTGCTATTATAGACTAGATCTGTTTGCTCTTGTCTGTACCAAATGAGGAACATATCATTCCTCATCGATATTGAGAGGTTCAGCCATGTCTTTATTTCCTCATGTTTAGGCTACTGCAACTCACTGTATACAGGGTTGACTCATTAAGCTGTCTCACACCTTCAGATAATACAAAATGCAGCTGCTCGCCTTTGAAACAAACACCAGAATACAAGGTCATATCAGCCCTGTTTTAGCATCTCTTCACTGGTTACCTGTCAGTTTTTGAACTGATCATGTCATGGTTTATCTACCATCTACCTTGAACTGCTGCTCCTCTGAGTGTAGCCTCAGATCCTCAGTCATGCCTCAGAATCCGGCATTTGCAGTTAAAGCCTCTATGCTGTGGAACTTGCATAAGACCTGAGGATTGCGGAACATCTTTTAAAAACTTTTTATTGTTACTTATTTATTGCCAGCATTTCTACCTATTTTTTACTATTTATTTTTACCTTATTTATTTTATTGCCAACATTTCTGATCTGTTCTTAATATTTATTTTTATTGTTGATTTCTGGTCTCATTCTGTTATGTTTAATCATGTTTCAACTGTGTAAAACACTGTTATTATTATTTTTATTATTATTATCATTTATTATGGAGTAGTAGTATGAGGGACAGATAGAACCAGTTGAACTATTTGTTGTTGCAGATAAGCAGGTTTCCTTGTTAATTATTTTCAAGATGGGGAAAATAAACTGTCCACTGTTGCTGGTCAACGGCCATGATGATCAGAACTGTGCTATAGTGGAGGCTGCTGAAGATGTAAGTACACATTTTAAAAATGTATTCCACAAGTAATCCTGCATCCTGGGAGTATAAACTGATAAATTGATCAGTCAATAAACGATGTTTGGCAACACTTTTGAGGAATTATTTCAAGCATTCACTCTTTCTTACGGAGCCCTGGAGGGGACATGGACAAAAAAAAATTATTACGTGCCCACGTAATAGTAACATTTAAAGGCGACACCTTGGGTTTTGGTTATTTGTCATTTTTAATTATTTTCTGACACAATGATTTTCTGTATTTGATAAAAACCTAGCAAATAATTGATTAATTGATGGTAAATATAATCAGTAGAAGCATTCACTCATATTCTAAACTTGTCTAGAATATGAGTTAGATACCGAATTAGCATTTTTAGCAGATCTTAAGTGTTGCCGTTTCAGACAGGTGACAAATAACGCCTTGTGTCAAATCTAATAACTCACCTGTGTACAAAAAATAGATGTGGTTTCACATGTCCACCACTCAATGTAGACATAAATTCAATCTGTCCTATTTTGATTTAACATTTGACCCTCAGATCGCCCAGATGATGAATGTAGCAGGGAAGGAGCACCTGCTGACCAGAGTGCTATACCCCGATGCTGGACATCTGATTGAACCGCCCTTCTCACCTCACTTCAGGGCTACAAACTTTATGATGGAAGCAAAATCAAAAGGTGAGTTGTATTCACACAGGTTCACAGTGCCTTTGTTTTTTCATATTATTGTCTCAGGGTTAGGGCAGGTAAATTTACGAACATGGTCAAATTATGAAAGACATGTTCCCTTCACCTCCGACCAGAGACCCAAATCTTCAACTCCTTTCCTAGAAAATTCTCCCATGGTACATTCAACAGAAATTACATGCTTGTTGATCAAAACTCCATTGTCATCAGTAGAAATGCATTTAATGATAAAAACACATTATACCGTGCAAGGGCAGTTCACCAGTAAACATAACATAAGTGTATAAAATTTGTCTAGGGGCAAGGAAAGTAATGGCTGCAGCAAGTTTCACACAAAAAAATAAGTAAACCTTTTACAATGTTAGTGCTGCTGTTTTAAGTATGTTTTATGTTTTCAAATTAGAGTTATACTGAATAATACGATGTTTAATTGGGGGAAAACAAAACAATCTACCTACATGGGGATTTTGGTGGAAATGTGCTGCGGTATTGGCCAAGAGCTCAGACTCCACCAATAAACTTCAAAATATTTTACTGGCTTCAAGGGAAAATAAATAAAAATAACTGACACCTAGATGTTTTTTGTTAGATTAGTTTGAGTTTGATGCTCATTCATCCAGATTTATTACCTCTGCCAAGGAGATTATGCTTTCACCTGTTTCTGTCTGTTGTGTTGTCAGCAAGATCACACAAACACTACAGAACTGTTTTCTATTAAACTTAGTGGGAGGATGTGTTTTGGGCCAGAATTGACCCCATTAAATTTTGATGTTGATCACATATTTTTTCACTTTCTTTAACATTTTAATACGGAGCCTCTTAAGTCTGTTGGGGCTATCAATAGGGCAAATCCCATAAGTCCCATAAGGGGAAATGCTTTTATCTTGTGGGAACAAGTTATCATCTTGTTACACAGAAGATAATTATCTTGTGTGCACAAGTTATCATCTCCTCAGAACAAGATAATTAAGATAATTATCTTGTGTGCACAAGTTATCATCTTGTCAGAACAAGATAATTATCAATAATTATCTTGTAAGGTAATTATCTTGTTTGACAAGATAATTATCTTGTGCGCACAAGATAATTATCTTTACAACGTCAGGATCTATATCAGCTCATATGATTCTAACTTAATGCCATTCTCTTGGCAAGAAAATGATCTTGTTACCAGATAGTAACTTGTGTGGTTTGTTCGTGTTTCCATATGCAGGGTATGACTTTAGGGAAAGTTAATAATAAATGTTGTCATAAAGATTATCTCTACATTTGTACCTCGACCAGTAGTTGTTTCAGCAGCAGCAGCACTGCTGTATAACAGTGGTAGTTATAGTGGTCTAAAACAATGTTAGTTTGTAAAGCACATTTCATACAGGCAGCATGTATTTAAGAAAAAAAAGTGATTTGAGTGATGGGGTCTGTGCCCCAGTTGAGCTTTATGTCACCCCTGGATTTTGGTGACAATGGTGAGGAAAAACCTCCTTGTTCTAGACTCAGTGTGTAACAGCATCTTCTCTCAAACATAGTGTTCTGTGTTTCAGAGATCTTTTTGTGGGGAGGACAAACCAAACCCCATTCAGACGCCCAGGAAGACTCCTGGAGGAAGATCTTAGCTTTTCTGCAGCATCATCTGTACTCCAGCACAACTCCCAAAGCCAAGATGTGAAGAAGCACAGATAGCCCACAAAACTCTACTGGAAAATATAATGTTGTGTGAGAAGGTCGCATTTACTACAATATCATTAATAAAATGGAAATGAAAACCTCATTGTTGATGAATTTTTCATGGTAACAAACTTGTTGAGCACCCACAAATTGGCTGGTTGAAGCTAACTGGGCTTTACCATCTGTTCAGTTTTAACACTTACAGAGGTACGGGTCGTCTGTTGTTGTTCCTCTGGCTACATAACCCTGGTGTAGACGCAATATTGTGGAACTCAGTGTTTGTAGATAGTATTTAAATAAATATTTACATGAATTGTTCACAGAGAACTAATTCTAACAGTGTATTGTATGTACATAAACATCCTAATATAGCTTGTGTCTCTCTGTACATTATTCTTTGTATGTTTCAAAGCTTCTAGTTTGCTTTTATATATCAATATTAGCTGAAATATTGAAAAAAGCAGCTCATGTGCTTCTATCACATCTTTTATTACTCATTTCTATTCATTATTTTTTTGCACATACAGGTCATTTAGAATTGATGACATGTTTCAGAAGTGTTCTAGTTTTATACCGAAAAGTTCTCCATCTGATTGTATTTTATATTTGATTTTAAATCTTATTTCAATTTGCAGTCATGTATGATGAACGCTGTAAACTAAATGCTCTATAAATACAGGTAAAATTATAAAAACATTTTATTCTGTGAACTCTTTCCATGGGTTCTACAGGTGCATGTTTTACAGGAATAAATACATTTTCTTACATAATGATGACTGCTTTGATTTGTTGGAGGACCATGCTCATGCACCTCTGGCCTAGTTCCACTTCAGTCTAACTTTACAAACAAAACTACATTCAGAATACACAAAACTCATTGTACTAAGGATACAGCCAATACACTGTCAAATCTAATAGGTTGAGTTACTTATAAATATTATGCAAAGTCATTGCCTTAGATAAATTTAAAAGAGTAAACTTGAGATTTTGTGTGTGTAACACTTAAATTAACTTGCTTACTGTTATTGTGAGAACTAAATCCTAGATCTTAAAAAGTATTGTAGCATGCTACAATAATATAATAATTATAATTTCTTATTGCATGAATTTGACATAATGATTTGCTTTTTGCTCTGCAGTGCTTGTTATTACAATACATCACACTACTTTATTTTATCACCCTCTTGCATCACCCAGGCAGGACGTCACTAACCGTGTGAGAGACTTAACTCATGGTGTAATGGTGTTGTAACACTAATCATTTTCTATAGAAATATTTCTAAAGAACTAATTACTGCTTAACTGATGATTATTCAGAACACATTTAAACACAGGTTACTTGGGCTTATGGCCTCACATACATTGTCTCAAGGTATGCTGGGAAACTCCACCCGCCCATCACCAACACGCTACAGTATCCATTTATCCTTTGTGCAAAACCACAGTTGTTTCAACCGCCATCAAACATTCATTTTCAAAAGGGCAAAAGATGTCAGCTACCCAACATGGAACAGGACAGCTACAGAACAATAAAGTATATGTGAATCTATTCTGGTGTGTTCTATTGCCACAACCGTTAAGAGCTTTCCATGTAAAAGATCTGAATGTGAATTAAAGATTTTAGAAGCTTGGACAACAAATACCTGAGTAGAGTTTTACAAAACAAAAGAACCATTTATCCAACTTTTCTCACATAACAAACGGACTGTTTCCCATGAAAAGTAGTGGAGTACAAGTAGAAAGTGGTATGAACAGAAAACAGGCTATTCAAGTCAAGTAGATCTAATTTGTGGGGTACTTAAGTACAAGTCATTTACTTAGTTACATTGTGGTGTGTTAAGTACTGAAAAAAGCAAAGGTTCCCAGTACTTGGTTTGTTTAAATGACCAAACTCAAGTAATTGATATATATATATATATATGTATATATTTTTGTTTTATTTATACCAACAACTCCACCTGGGGTATTTCGCCCCAGGAAATAGTTTTTGAAGTTCCTCCAATCAATGTACAGGGACACACAGGTTCGTTTCACACAGTAGGCCAGAGACAAGATTTCCATTTAACCATATAAATTTATTAAACAAGATAATAGTTAAATGTAGAACAGACAAGACAGCAGTTTCTCCAGGAAGAGACGGCCAGCATCACCGGGCCACGCACGTGCTTATGAATGTGCACGGGAGACTAGATTTACTTGTTGTGAAACACCTGACGGCATAATTAATGACACAGAGGAGGAGGCGCAAACCATCCTGCCACACAGTAAAGACCTTTCAGACAAATTAACATCTTGGGCTTACTTTTGGTCCTAAGAACAGCAGAACAGAACAACTGACTGTGAACAGTCCTGGATAACGCTGGGCCAGAGCATCATGTATCTCCTCCACCAGTCAAGCTGTTTCTCATGATAAAGTCAACGCCATCCATGAGGAAACAGGAGCCGACAGCTACAGGGAAGAAACCAGTAACCAGAGGCACACCGTCAAGACAAGCAAACCAGGCGCACGTTTGGGACCCCCAAAAAACTTTTGGTAAAAAAAACTTTTCTCAGTTTCAGTAACCAAATAATAGATAATAGATAATGAATCCATACTACAGAACACCTGTAGTATAGCTTATTTATCTTAACATCTGACACCTTATGTTCATATGTATCTATGTATTTATCTATGATAAGATGCCTGTTGTAAATAGCTGATGACATCTTAGGCACCTTATGTTTATAAGTACAAATATTTTTATTTATTTATTTCATCTGAGCACCTGTGTCACAACTTGCTTCTTTGGATCGGGTGCAAAACTACATTCCATTGTTGAGTCTGCTATTTACTGAAGCGTAATGCATTTGTTACAGGTATCGGGCTTCAACACCCATAAACAGTTGATACGTGTCCTGAAATTCAGGAAATAATGATGAGACAGGGAAAACGTGACTTGCTTCTGCTGAATCTCTCATGCATATATTTAATCACAACTCAATGTACTGTGTGCAATATCCATTTAACAAATAAGCAATATTCACAAATACCGTTCAAATTATTGTCTTTCTTCACACAAGTTCATGTTTATAAAACTACAAAAACTTTTCAATAAACACATTCACAACTTCCATCTTCATTTACTTTACCATAGCTTTAGTTTGATATTGCATCATAAATGCATCGACACACAGACGCTATGAAGTATTTCTTGGACTTTCACAGAACAGTACTACTTTACAAACTCTTACAATTAAAGAGTCTTTAACATGACTCAAACGACCCATGGAGCCAGGCATTATTTAACCTTAAACAACATATAACAGAGACGTGTGGCCCAAACTAACATCGTATGATTAGCATGCCTACTATCACAGCGAACAAGCATACGCTCCAATTTGTCACTCGTGGCAATGTTACTTTAAGACTAAAACTCTTTCACCAATTATTTTACTCATATACTTGAACTTAAGTTATGCCTCCGCATTTATTAACAAACTGCAGCAGGTTTTGTGTGGGTATTGACACATCACTAAAACCTGAAATTCAGGAAATAATGATGAGATAGGGAAACGTGACATGCTTCTGCTGAATCTCTCACGCATATGAGGAGGAACAGCGAGACACGTAAGCCTGCACCGTATCACAATGCCACCTGCTATCATAACCTGGTACTACAGCAACACTTTACTGACTTACAAACCAGATTTCCCCACAGGAAAACAAAAGAAAACCTTTCTACATGAAAGAGGATACAATTAAACTAAATTTTGAGGAGAAATCAATTATTATATTCACACAAATGTGATCACACATTAGTGGGCATCGCACATTCACCAAATAAATTTCTTTTTTAGACAACTTATCTCTCGTAATTATGAGATACGTTGTCAAAAAATGTTTATTCAATGCTGCCTTGCATTGAAAGAGAGGAAGACACCTTCTGAGCTTTACCTGTTTATTTACACTGTAACAGAATTACCCATACATCTCTTGGACAACATAAAGTGTTGTAAATTTACAAGAATACAGTAATCATCAACTCTAGGAATATAATGTAATTCTAAAATACAGTAAAAACTGTAAAAATATGAGTTTGAATTTCTCCACAGGCGATTATCGACCATGGCTCAGACCGTCCCTCCGATTCTCTCTGTTCTCCCCACACTCCCCCCCACCTCTGCTTGGAAGCTCATGCTGCATTTGCCGCTACTAGCATAACACACCCCAATTTTTGTCTGACCTGTCGGAGGTTGAGTTGCATTGTGGGTATTGTAGGCACCAATTTTTGATGAGGAACTCGAAGGTGTGACCCACAGGAAAATGTCACAATATGTTATAATATACAAACAGAGATCTGCAGCTGAGTGGGCTCAGTTAGTTTTTATCTTCCAATCACTAAAATATTGATTGGTACAGTGGACAGAAATGTAAGACGACCTGATGGCACTGTGGATATGAAATGCTCTGCCCTTTTCTTTACCTGTCAGGTTGAGAAAGATGAACGTCTGCACCCCAATACTGGTCAACATCTCGGTCTACAGCGGACATTTAGCTGAGGGCTTCAGGGAGCAGTCTCCTCTGGCTTCTGTGCTCACAGAGAGATGGTATATGGCTCCAGGGGTCCGAAGGATCGATATCAGAGAGAAAGCAGTGAGAGGGACCCTCTTTATCCCACCAGGTAGCTGTCTTATCTTTCTTATCTTTCTTTTGTTGATCTTGAAAGAGATTGGGATGTCTCCTGACCCTTTTATTTGATTGTTTGATTGTGATTATTGATTGGTATCTTGAAACTATCTTTTCTCAGAAAGTTCAGATCTGTTTGTCTCTGCCTCAGGTCCAGGCCCTTTCCCTGGGGTGTTGGATATATGGGGAGGGGGTGGAGGGCTGGTGGAGTATCGTTCGTCTTTGCTGGCATCCCATGGTTATGCCTCCTTTGCACTGGAGTATTTCGCCGTCGGTGAGATGAGCACAGCAGATGTTGGGTTGAGCTATTTTGAGGTTTGTGTTATTTAATTACCTCCAGAGTTCCTACATTCTGTATGAAGAGTATCTGGTATTTAATTATTATCATATGAAAGTGTTTGTGGGACTCTTTTACTGTATTTCCTTTTTCTTTACAGCTTTACGTTGGTTGCTTGTCTGATTTTGCTTCCCCACATTCCCCCAGAGTTTTCTATTCACCAATCTTCTGCTGAGCTGAATCTATTTGTGACATTTGAAGATATCAAAATTTACTGAAAATTTATAAACCTGTCGTTTCACCTAGAAAGTAAAGAGATTAATGATATGTTTGTGTTAATGTTAAACTCCACAATCAACAACCACCATACTGACACACTAAGTACTCTTGATGTAAACACCTGTGACAGTAAATAGTAAATAGGTTTAAAGCACTCAATACATTGGTCCATGCTGACAGGATGCAGGGTAAATGAGTAACAAGCCTTTTAGTATAGAGCAAAGAAAGCAGGCATTACTCATTTTTCAGTTACATCATTTTAGCAGACATCTGGAGTATTTTCTTTGGTCATAGATTAATGGTCTAAATTACAGATTATTACAGAGTTTTCTATTCATCAATTTTCTGCAAAGTTGAATCTATTTGTGACATTTGAAGATATCAAAATTTACTGAAATTTCATAGACAATTGGATAAATCTCAAAGGTAATTACTTTCAGATACATCTTAGTGATGCTACACTTGGGCACTCAGTGATATTACCGTGGGTCACAGGGTGTTTCGGGTCTTTTGAATATCACACACCCTCACCTAGGTGATCAGACCCTGGCCTGTGACCCAGCAGCAACACACAGATGTGTTTTATGTGTGTTTGTGGTGGTGGAAATGGCTGTCCTTCGTCTCTATCCTGTGATTCCTAGTGCCGTGTATGCCCTACAAAGCGTCTGCCCTGCAAAGCCCCGACACCCGACCTCAACTGGCAAACACTTGGCTCTCCAGCCTTTCCTCTGGCAGGTGGTCCTCACCTCCTCGTACTTCAATCTTTGATGAATCTGACCACAACACAATGTTAGGCTGCAGTGTAGTCTCTAAGATATGAGGAGGAAACCACAGCTTCTTTCCAAGGTCTGCCTCCAGCCTCCAGTCCTGTGCAGTGAAGAGCAGCCCAGTTTCTTTCTGATGTTCTCCCTCTGACAAAGATGATGGTGTTTACTGGTGTTTAATTGGTAACTAAGAACTCGGTTTAAAGTTTGCACAGCAACCAGCAACAACCTTACAAATATTTCCTGTTATCTGCTTCTGCACAGACAGCATTTAATATTCTCAAGGACCATCCTCAAGTGATCCCAGACAGAATCGGAATTTTCGGTTTTTGCCTTGGTTCAATGGTGACCATGTATGTGACAGCTGAGAGCACTGTTGTCAAGGCAAGTAACAAATATCTTGGAGATACTTTTTCTATTGCCTTGAATATGTGGATGTTAAAGTATGTGCCACTAACACATAACCAGAAAAGGAATTAATCAGAGAAATCACCTGTAGCTTTTTTTATTTGATTGAAAATCTGCCCTGATGGCTCAAAATCTTACGGTGTGTGAATGCGTTTTGTTCCAGCCTTTTTGTTGTGTTTGTGTCAGCGGCCTCCCCATCATTCTGCCTGGGTTTACTGTGAAAGGAGTCTACGAAATATCAGTCAAGTAGGTTTTCTTCTGTGTCAATGACATAAATACATTACACAAGGTTTCACAGCCAGAGTGACCTGAATAATTACTTGTGATTGCAGGCATTCTAACCAGATACGTGTGGACGAGAACAACCATCACATATGGCGAAATTTGGGCCTAGAAATGATGAAAGACCCCTCAAATAAAGTGGATGTAAGTACATTTTTCACTGATAACACACAAGGATGAGATTATGTATTTGATTGCTGTCATTTGGGACAGAATTAAATTATACATCTACCAGATTTTTTGAAGAAGTTTTAGACGGTGTTGGTCCCACGATTCCAGCAATTGTAAATATCTTATATAATCTTTGCCCTCTGGATGTTTTCCATCGTGCCTCAAGTAGGTAGTAGTTCACACACCTCTAAATAAACCGAGGCATTTTCAAAACTTTACGCTGTGTTCACACCAAACGCTACGCAAATGTTCGCATCGCTCTACTCGCTCTATTCGCTCAATTCGCTTCGCTCAACTTGTGTGAATGTCAACGTGGGATCATTCGATTTACACAAGTGACACGCCCTTCTCTTTTGGAAAAGATGCCAACAACGTTTACTTGCTTTACTAGCGCTAATGGTATCGTGGGATTATTTGACTTTACTTGCGCAAGTAACGCGACCGATATCAATAATGTTCATATCCGCCATTTACTCCCATCATCAACCATGACTGTAGTAAACACAATAGCTGCCTTGTCTATGTTGTGGAAGTCACAGATGTGCTTGGAAGCCAAACGTCGCCGTGTCTGGGTTCACAGCACTATCCGGAGGCACACACAGACAGCTCTGGGTGTCCACATACAACTACGATTAGCTCGTATTCCAGTTCCACATTCACGTCCCACTGATATCCAGATGTGTGGAGGATCTCAACACTGATAGGCTTCCGCGTCACAGCGTCATGCAAATTTCTCGCCTGAGTTGAAATTTTTCAACTTGAGCAAATCTTGCATAATTCGTGCAGCGTAATTTGCGTCATTCGCGTCCCACGGCACAAATTCACGTCTACTCACACCTTTCCATTGACTTTGTATGTGTTTGCGCCACACGAAAAATTTGCGTCGCTTTTGGTGGTTCCATGTCTAAATTACTGTTATTATCAAAGGTTTTAGAGAAGACTGTTTACTCAGAGTTGATATCTGTTATGTGCACATTTGATTTAGTTTTCACAAATTTCAAGCAGGTTTCGGCCCTCATCATGGTATTCAATCTGCTCTCATCAAGCAGCTGATGTAGGTGTCTGTACAATTTTAACCCTTCTGGTTCTGAGCTCCTCGTTTCATGCATTGGATAACCTGAAAAGTGGGTAGGCATCAGAGACACAGCTCTGCAATGGCTAAAATCGTATTTATCGCACAGGACTTCCTCTGTAGCCATGGATGATTCCTCCTCTTGTTCCACAAGGCTACATCCTTGGCCCTTTGCTATTCTAGAAATACAATTTACAATACAATTGCTATTATAGACTAGATTTCTTCGCTCTTGTCTGTACCAAATGAACATATCATTCCTCATCGATATTGAGAAGGTCAGCCATGTCTTTATTTCCTCATGTTTAGGCTACTGCAACTCACTGTATACAGGGTTGACCCATTAAGCTGTCTCACACCTTCAGATAATACAAAATGCAGCTGCTCGCCTTTGAAACAAACACCAGAATACAAGGTCATATCAGCCCTGTTTTAGCATCTCTTCACTGGTTATCTGTCAGTTTTTGAACTGATCATGTCATGGTTTATCTACCATCTACGTTGAACTGCTGCTCCTCTGAGCGTAGCCTCAGATCTTCAGTCATGCCTCAGAATCCGGCATTTGCAGTTAAAGCCACTCAGCTGTGGAACTTGCATAAGACCTGAGGATTGCGGAACATCTTTTAAAAAACCTTTTATTGTTACTTATTTATTGCCAGCATTTCTACCTATTTTTACTATTTATTTTTACCTTATATATTTTATTGCCAACATTTCTGATCTGTTCTTAATATTTATTTTTATTGTTGATTTCTGGTCTCATTCTGTTATGTTTAATCATGTTTCAACTGTGTAAAACACTGTTATTATTATTTTTATTATTATTATCATTTATTATGGAGTAGTAGTATGAGGGACAGATAGAACCAGTTGAACTATTTGTTGTTGCAGATAAGCAGGTTTCCTTGTTAATTATTTTCAAGATGGGGAAAATAAACTGTCCACTGTTGCTGGTCAACGGCCATGATGATCAAAACTGTGCTATAGTGGAGGCTGCTGAAGATGTAAGTACACATTTTAAAAATGTATTCCACAAGTAATCCTGCATCCTGGGAGTATAAACTGATAAATTGATCAGTCAATAAACGATGTTTGGCAACACTTTTGAGGAATTATTTCAAGCATTCACTCTTTCTTACGGAGCCCTGGAGGGGACATGGACAAAAAAAAATTATTACGTGCCCACGTAATAGTAACATTTAAAGGCGACACCTTGGGTTTTGGTTATTTGTCATTTTTAATTATTTTCTGACACAATGATTTTCTGTATTTGATAAAAACCTAGCAAATAATTGATTAATTGATGGTAAATATAATCAGTAGAAGCATTCACTCATATTCTAAACTTGTCTAGAATATGAGTTAGATACCGAATTAGCATTTTTAGCAGATCTTAAGTGTCGCCGTTTCAGACAGGTGACAAATAACGCCTTGTGTCAAATCTAATAACTCACCTGTGTACAAAAAATAGATGTGGTTTCACATGTCCACCACTCAATGTAGACATAAATTCAATCTGTCCTATTTTGATTTAACATTTGACCCTCAGATCGCCCAGATGATGAATGTAGTAGGGAAGGAGCACCTGCTGACCAGAGTGCTATACCCCGATGCTGGACATGTGATTGAACCGCCCTTCTCACCTCACTTCAGGGCTACAACCTTTATGGTGGAAGCAAAATCAAATGGTGAGTTCTATTCACACAGGTTCACAGTGCCTTTGTTTTTTCATATTGTTGTGTCAGGGTTAGGGCAGGTAAATTTACGAACATGGTCAAATTATGAAAGACATGTTCACTTCACCTCCGACCAGAGACCCAAATCTTCAACTCATTCCTAGAAAATTCTCCCATGGTACAGTTGAACTGAACACGTGCACACTGACAGTAAAAGGATAGATGTTTGGCTTAGTCATGGTCATACCAGTTGCCTCCGACACATGAAGGTCATCTGTGTTTTTGAGATGTGACTTGTAGAGTCTAAATTGTCCCAGATGCTGACTGGAAAACACAACAGCATGACCAGTGAGAGAAAAACTAGATTTCAATTAGTGTCTCATAAGGAATACAAATAATTTTTCAAGGCTGTTACCACCAGTACAGAGAAGCTTGATATTTTCCTAACTCTATATAAATATTTCCAACTCAAAGGCAAGATAATGCTGTAATAAGAATAACTTCAGTCATCTCAATTGCTTCTGAAACCAATACAGAACGTCCTACAAATACAAATAAATGTGTCCCATGAAGACAAAAAAATAATATCACATGACTTTTGGTACAATCGTTCCATGTGATTTGTGTTCAGGACTGTCTCACTGATGTCCACAGTAGTACAGCCTCCACAGTGAGTGGGTGGTATGAGTCGATTTTAGAGTGCCGGTAGGTAGAGCAGACAGAGCAGATTGACCAAGACAGCTCAATACAACAGAAATTACATGCTTGTTGATCAAACCTCCATTGTCATCAGTAGAAATGCATTTAATGATAAAAACACATTATACCGTGCAAGGGCAGTTCACCAGTAAACATAACATAAGTGTATAAAATTTGTCTAGGGGCAAGGAAAGTAATGGCTGCAGCAAGTTTCACACAAAAAAATAAGTAAACCTTTAACAATGTTAGTGCTGCTGTTTTAAGTATGTTTTATGTTTTCAAATTAGAGTTATACTGAATAATACGATGTTTAATTGGGGGAAAACAAAACAATCTACCTACATGGGGATTTTGGTGGAAATGTGCTGCGGTATTGGCCAAGAGCTCAGACTCCACCAATAAACTTCAAAATATTTTACTGGCTTCAAGGGAAAATAAATAAAAATAACTGACACCTAGATGTTTTTTGTTAGATTAGTTTGAGTTTGATGCTCATTCATCCAGATTTATTACCTCTGCCAAGGAGATTATGCTTTCACCTGTTTCTGTCTGTTGTGTTGTCAGCAAGATCACACAAACACTACAGAACTGTTTTCTATTAAACTTAGTGGGAGGATGTGTTTTGGGCCAGAATTGACCCCATTAAATTTTGATGTTGATCACATATTTTTTCACTTTCTTTAACATTTTAATACGGAGCCTCTTAAGTCTGTTGGGGCTATCAATAGGGCAAATCCCATAAGTCCCATAAGGGGAAATGCTTTTATCTTGTGCGAACAAGTTATCATCTTGTTACACAGAAGATAATTATCTTGTGTGCACAAGTTATCATCTCCTCAGAACAAGATAATTAAGATAATTATCTTGTGCGCACAAGTTATCATCTTGTTACACACAAGATAATTATCTTGTGCGCACAAGTTATCATCTTAATGTCAAGACAATTATCTTGTCGGAACAAGATAATTAAGATAATTATCATGTGCGCACAAGATAATTATCTTTACAACGTCAGGATCTATTTCAGCTAATATGATTCTAACTTAATGCCATTCTCTTGGCAAGAAAATGATCTTGTTACCAGATAGTAACTTGTGTGGTTTGTTCGTGTTTCCATATGCAGGGTATGACTTTAGGGAAAGTTAATAATAAATGTTGTCATAAAGATTATCTCTACATTTGTACCTCGACCAGTAGTTGTTTCAGCAGCAGCAGCACTGCTGTATAACAGTGGTAGTTATAGTGGTCTAAAACAATGTTAGTTTGTAAAGCACATTTCATACAGGCAGCATGTATTTAAGAAAAAAAAGTGATTTGAGTGATGGGGTCTGTGCCCCAGTTGAGCTTTATGTCACCCCTGGATTTTGGTGACAATGGTGAGGAAAAACCTCCTTGTTCTAGACTCAGTGTGTAACAGCATCTTCTCTCAAACATAGTGTTCTGTGTTTCAGAGATCTTTTTGTGGGGAGGACAAACCAAACCCCATTCAGACGCCCAGGAAGACTCCTGGAGGAAGATCTTAGCTTTTCTGCAGCATCATCTGTACTCCGGCACAACTCCCAAAGCCAAGATGTGAAGAAGCACAGATAGCCCACAAAACTCTACTGGAAAATATAATGTTGTGTGAGAAGGTCGCATTTACTACAATATCATTAATAAAATGGAAATGAAAACCTCATTGTTGATGAATTTTTCATGGTAACAAACTTGTTGAGCACCCACAAATTGGCTGGTTGAAGCTACTAGGCTTTACAATCTGTTCAGTTTTAACACTTACAGAGTTACGGCTCATCTGTTGTTGTTCCTCTGGCTACATAACCCTGGTGTAGACGCAATATTGTGGAACTCAGTGTTTGTAGATAGCATTTAAATAAATATTTACATGAATTGTTCACAGAGAACTAATTCTAACAGTGTATTGTATGTACATAAACATCCTAATATAGCTTGTGTCTCTATGTACATTATTTTTTGTGTGTTTCAAAGCTTCTAGTTTGCTTTTATATATCAATATTAGCTGAAATATTGAAAAAAGCAGCTCGTGTGCTTCTATCACATCTTTTATTACTCATTTCTATTCATTATTTTTTTGCACATACAGGTCATTTAGAATTGATGACATGTTTCAGAAGTGTTCTAGTTTTATACCGAAAAGTTCTCCATCTGATTGTATTTTATATTTGATTTTAAATCTTATTTCAATTTGCAGTCATGTATGATGAACGCTGTAAACTAAATGCTCTATAAATACAGGTAAAATTATAAAAACATTTTATTCTGTGAACTCTTTCCATGGGTTCTACAGGTGCATGTTTTACAGGAATAAATACATTTTCTTACATAATGATGACTGCTTTGATTTGTTGGAGGACCATGCTCGTGCACCTCTGGCCTAGTTCCACTTCAATCTAACTTTACTAACAAAACTACATTCAGAATACACAAAACTCATTGTACTAAGGATACAGCCAATACACTGTCAAATCTAATAAGTTGAGTTACTTATAAATATTATGCAAAGTCATTGCCTTAGATAAATTTAAAAAAGTAAACTTGACATTTTGAGTGTGTAATACTTAGACCAACTTCTTTATTTTCTGTGTGTAACACTTACATTAACTTGCTTACTGTTATTGTGAGAACTAAATCCTAGATCTTAAAAAGTATTGTAGCATGCTACAATTTCTTATTGCATGAATTTGACATAATGATTTGCTTTTTACTCTGCAGTGCTTGTTATTACAATACATCACACTACTTTATTTTATCACCCTCTTGCATCACCCAGGCAGGACGTCACTTACCGTGTGAGAGACTTAACTCATGGTGTAATGGTGTTGTAACACTAATCATTTTCTATAGAAATATTTCTAAAGAACTAATTACTGCTTAACTGATAATTATTCAGAACATATTTAAACATAGGTTACTTGGGCTTATGGCCTCAAATACATTGTCTCAAGGTATGCTGGGAAACTCCACCCGCCCATCACCAACACGCTACAGGATCTATTTATCCATTGTGCAAAACCACAGTTGTTTCAACCGCCATCAAACATTCATTTTCATAAGGGCAAAAGATGTCAGCTACCCAACATGGAACAGGACAGCTACAGAACAATAAAGTATATGTGAATCTATTCTGGTGTGTTCTATTGCCACAACCGTTAAGAGCTTTCCATGTAAAAGATCTGAATGTGAATTAAAGATTTTAGAAGCTTCGACAACAAATACCTGAGTAGAGTTTTACAAAACAAAAGAACCATTTATCCAACTTTTCTCACATAACAAACGGACTGTTTCCCATGAAAAGTAGTGGAGTACAAGTAGAAAGTGGTATGAACAGAAAACAGGCTATTCAAGTCAAGTAGATCTAATTTGTGGGGTACTTAAGTACAAGTCATTTACTTAGTTACATTGTGGTGTGTTAAGTACTGAAAAAAGCAAAGGTTCCCAGTACTTGGTTTGTTTAAATGACCAAACTCAAGTAATTGATATATATATATATATATATGTATATATTTTTGTTTTATTTATACCAACAACTCCACCTGGGGTATTTCGCCCCAGGAAATAGTTTTTGAAGTTCCTCCAATCAATGTACAGGGACACACAGGTTCGTTTCACACAGTAGGCCAGAGACAAGATTTCCATTTAACCATATAAATTTATTAAACAAGATAATAGTTAAATGTAGAACAGACAAGACAGCAGTTTCTCCAGGAAGAGACGGCCAGCATCACCGGGCCACGCACGTGCTTATGAATGTGCACGGGAGACTAGATTTACTTGTTGTGAAACACCTGACGGCATAATTAATGACACAGAGGAGGAGGCGCAAACCATCCTGCCACACAGTAAAGACCTTTCAGACAAATTAACATCTTGGGCTTACTTTTGGTCCTAAGAACAGCAGAACAGAACAACTGACTGTGAACAGTCCTGGATAACGCTGGGTCAGAGCATCATGTATCGACTCAGAATTTGGAACAACATCAGGAACAGGATAAACTTTTCCACCAGTCAAGTTTCTCATGATAAAGTCAACACCATCCATGAGGAAACAGGAGCCGACAGCTACAGGGAAGAAACCAGTAACCAGAGGCACACCGTCAAGACCAGCAAACCAGGCGCAAGTTTGGGACACCCAAAAAACTTTTGGTAAAAAAACTTTTTTCAGTTTCAGTAACCAAGTTTGTCTGTTTATGTAATGCAAAGGTTTCATTTAATTTAAACACCTCTCACTACTGCGTTTACATTACAGGCAGATGTTTCACCTCACGGCAGGATACCGGTAAGAATGAGTGATTGGGAACAGGCTGTGTTTGGCAGCACTGCAACCAGGTGTTAGTCCTCAGCCTTTCCTGTGAGAGCTACAAATCTATCAATTAGTGCTAAGTGCTAAAGCTGAAAAGCGTGTTTTTTTTATCTGTCACATACCCGGTCATCTAGTTTCGAGTCAGTGTCTCACAACACTGAAACCAGTTGTTGGTCCTCAGCCAAATCCATCAATTACAATATTATTAAAATAATAGATAATGAATCCATACTACAGAACACCTGTAGTATAGCTTATTTAACATCTGAGACCTTATGTTCATATGTATCTATGTATTTATCTTTGATAAGATGCCTGTTGTAAATAGCTGATGACATCTTATCATAATCATAATCTTATGTTTATAAGTACATATATTTTTATTTATTTATTTCATCTGAGCACCTGTGTCACTACTTTCCTCTTTGGATCGGGTGCAAAACTACATTCCATTGTTGAGTCTGCTATTTACTGAAGCGTATTGCATTCACCAAATAAATTTTTTTTTAGGCAACTTATCTCTCGCAATTATGAGATAAGTTGTCAAAAAAAGTTTATTCAATGCTGTCTTGCATTGAAAGAGAGGAAGACACCTTCTGAGCTCTACCTGTTTATTTAAACTGTAACAGAATTACCCATACATCTCTTGGACAACATAAAGTGTTGTAAATTTACAAGAATACAGTAATCATCAACTCTAGGAATATAATGTAATTCTAAAATACAGTAAAAACTGTAAAAATATGAGTTTGAATTTCTCCACAGGCGATTATCGACCATGGCTCAGACCATCCCTCCGATTCTCTCTGTTCTCCCCACTCGAGCTCTGGTTGATGAGAAGTTCAAGGTGGTGGTGGAGAATCTGCCTCCAGGATCCCCAGTAACGCTTCACTCCCTCCACCACTCTGACGATAAGGACTACTGGGAGGCCTTCGGACACTACATCAGTGATCACAGAGGAGTAGTATCTGGTGAGTGTTCCTCCTTTGTGTCACAGTGTGCTGATGCCTGAAATCTATTGGATTGTTGGATATTTTGACACGTTTCTTTTCCTGTTGTTGACATTTTAATATTTATAGTTGCAGAGGATTTGAGTTTTGGGGGCACCTACACAGGAATAGAGGTCATGGGTTTGTTGTGGAGTATGCGACCGGTTCCAGGGAGCCGCACCGGCCTCAGGTAATCTGTTAAGTCTCTGAGAAGCTGCTACAAGATTCTCTGTCCTCACAATAGATATCTGTTTATTCTGTGTAGTAAAGAACAAACAGAAAATCACCAATAACATTTTGTAAGCACAATCAGTTGTTAACAACTCAGAAACATCAGAAAATAGGGAAAAATACCAGTTAGAATTTCCCAAACTAACTGGGCACACATGGTTAGTTTGTTTCAGTTCTGATCAAAGCCAAACTCAGCACACAAAGCTGACTCACAATAATTTGTTTCCTCCACTAACGAGAATTGGAGGTTGTGCACTTATTGTTTTCTAGTTGTTGTTTGAGGTCAACGGTCCCAAAAGTTAAAACAGGATCTACACGTTTTGCAATGTCTGATATATTACCTCATGTGATGTCACTTGAGTCGGAGTTGAAATTGGCTGAGAAAAAAAATCAAGGGGTCTGAGGTTAGACAGAAGTGACCAGACCTCTGTTTCCCACTCTTCACCTCTGCTTGGAAGCTCAGGCTGCATTTGCCGCTACTAGCATAACACACCCCAATTTTTGTCTGACCTGTCGGAGGTTGAGTTGCATTGTGGGTATTGTAGGCACCAATTTTTTTTATGAGGAACTCGAAGGTGTGACCCACAGGAAAATGTCACAATATGTTATAATATACAAACAGAGATCTGCAGCTTAAAAAATCAATGATTGTAGACTGAGATGAGTGGGCTCAGTTAGTTTTTATCTTCCAATCACTAAAATATTGATTGGTACAGTGGACAGAAATGTAAGACGACCTGATGGCACTGTGGATATGAAATGCTCTGCCCTTTTCTTTACCTGTCAGGTTGAGAAAGATGAACGTCTGCACCCCAATACTGGTCAACATCTCGGTCTACAGCGGACATTTAGCTGAGGGCTTCAGGGAGCAGTCTCCTCTGGCTTCTGTGCTCACAGAGAGATGGTATATGGCTCCAGGGGTCCGGAGGATCGTTATCAGAGAGAAAGCAGTGAGAGGGACCCTCTTTATCCCACCAGGTAGCTGTCTTATCTTTTCTTACCTTCCTTTTTTTGATCTTGAAAGAGATTGGGATGTCTCCTGACCCTTTTATTTGATTGTGATTATTGATTGGTATCTTGAAACTATCTTTTCTCAGAAAGTTCAGATCTGTTTGTCTCTGCCTCAGGTCCAGGCCCTTTCCCTGGGGTGTTGGATATATGGGGAGGGGGTGGAGGGCTGGTGGAGTATCGTTCGTCTTTGCTGGCATCCCATGGTTATGCCTCCTTTGCACTGGAGTATTTCGCCGTCGGTGAGATGAGCACAGCAGATGTTGGGTTGAGCTATTTTGAGGTTTGTGTTATTTAATTACCTCCAGAGTTCCTACATTCTGTATGAAGAGTATCTGGTATTTAATTATTATCATATGAAAGTGTTTGTGGGACTCTTTTACTGTATTTCCTTTTTCTTTACAGCTTTACGTTGGTTGCTTGTCTGATTTTGCTTCCCCACATTCCCCCAGAGTTTTCTATTCACCAATCTTCTGCTGAGCTGAATCTATTTGTGACATTTGAAGATATCAAAATTTACTGAAAATTTATAAACCTGTCGTTTCACCTAGAAAGTAAAGAGATTAATGATATGTTTGTGTTAATGTTAAACTCCACAATCAACAACCACCATACTGACACACTAAGTACTCTTGATGTAAACACCTGTGACAGTAAATAGTAAATAGGTTTAAAGCACTCAATACATTGGTCCATGCTGACAGGATGCAGGGTAAATGAGTAACAAGCCTTTTAGTATAGAGCAAAGAAAGCAGGCATTACTCATTTTTCAGTTACATCATTTTAGCAGACATCTGGAGTATTTTCTTTGGTCATAGATTAATGGTCTAAATTACAGATTATTACAGAGTTTTCTATTCATCAATTTTCTGCAAAGTTGAATCTATTTGTGACATTTGAAGATATAATAATAATAATAATAATGATACCTTTATTAGTCCCACATGGGGAAATTCTTTCTCTGCATTTGACCCATCCCTGAGGAGCAGTGGGCTGCCACTACACGCGGCGCCCGGGGAGCAAATTGGGGTTCAGTATCTTGCTCAAGGATACTTCAACTTGTGGACTTGCAGGGGCTGAGGATCGAACCACCGACCTTTTGTTCCGTGAACGACCGCTCTACCCCCTGAGCCACAGCCGCCCCCAAGACGATATATCAAAATTTACTGAAATTTCATAGACAATTGGATAAATCTCAAAGGTAATTACTTTCAGATACATCTTAGTGATGCAACACTTGGGCACTCAGTGATATTACCGTGGGTCACAGGGTGTTTCGGGTCTTTTGAATATCACACACCCTCACCTAGGTGATCAGACCCTGGCCTGTGACCCAGCAGCAACACACAGATGTGTTTTATGTGTGTTTGTGGTGGTGGAAATGGCTGTCCTTCGTCTCTCTCCTGTGATTCCTAGTGCCGTGTATGCCCTACAAAGCGTCTGCCCTGCAAAGCCCCGACACCCGACCTCAACTGGCAAACACTTGGCTCTCCAGCCTTTCCTCTGGCAGGTGGTCCTCACCTCCTCGTACTTCAATCTTTGATGAATCTGACCACAACACAATGTTAGGCTGCAGTGTAGTCTCTAAGATATGAGGAGGAAACCACAGCTTCTTTCCAAGGTCTGCCTCCAGCCTCCAGTCCTGTGCAGTGAAGAGCAGCCCAGTTTCTTTCTGATGTTCTCCACTTGGTCTTTCTCCCTCTGACAAAGTTGATGGTGTTTACTGGTGTTTAATTGGTAACTAAGAACTCGGTTTAAAGTTTGCACAGCAACCAGCAACAACCTTACAAATATTTCCTGTTATCTGCTTCTGCACAGACAGCATTTAATATTCTCAAGGACCATCCTCAAGTGATCCCAGACAGAATCGGAATTTTCGGTTTTTCCCTTGGTTCAATGGTGACCATGTATGTGACAGCTGAGAGCACTGTTGTCAAGGCAAGTAACAAATATCTTGGAGATACTTTTTCTATTGCCTTGAATATGTGGATGTTAAAGTATGTGCCACTAACACATAACCAGAAAAGGAATTAATCAGAGAAATCACCTGTAGCTTTTTTTATTTGATTGAAAATCTGCCCTGATGGCTCAAAGTCTTACGGTGTGTGATTGCGTTTTGTTCCAGCCTTTTTGTTGTGTTTGTGTCAGCGGCCTCCCCATCATTCTGCCTGGGTTTACTGTGAAAGGAGTCTACGAAATATCAGTCAAGTAGGTTTTCTTCTGTGTCAATGACATAAATACATTACACAAGGTTTCGCAGCCAGAGTGACCTGAATAATTACTTGTGATTGCAGGCATTCTAACCAGATACGTGTGGACGAGAACAACCATCACATATGGCGAAATGTGGGCCTAGAAATGATGAAAGACCCCTCAAATAAAGTGGATGTAAGTACATTTTTCACTGATAACACACAAGGATGAGATTATGTATTTGATTGCTGTCATTTGGGACAGAATTAAATTATACATCTACCAGATTTTTTGAAGAAGTTTTAGACGGTGTTGGTCCCACGATTCCAGCAATTGTAAATATCTTGTATAATCTTTGCCCTCTGGATGTTTTCCATCGTGCCTCAAGTAGGTAGTAGTTCACACACCTCTAAATAAACCGAGGCTTGACTGTACCTATTTTCAAAACTTTACGCTGCGTTCACACCAAACGCTACGCAAATGTTCGCATCGCTCTACTCGCTCTATTCGCTCGATTCGCTTCGCTCAACTTGTGTGAATGTCAACGTGGGATCATTCGCTTTACACAAGTGACACGCCCTTCTCTTTTGGAAAAGATGCCAACAACGTTTACTTGCTTTACTAGCGCTAATGGCATCGTGGGATTATTTGACTTTACTTGCGCAAGTAACGCGACCGATATCAACAATGTTCATATCCGCCATTTACTCCCATCATCAACCATGACTGTAGTAAACACAATAGCTGCCTTGTCTATGTTGTGGAAGTCACAGATGTGCTTGGAAGCCAAATGTAGCCGTGTCTGGGTTCACAGCACTATCCGGAGGCACACACAGACAGCTCTGGGTGTCCACATACAACTACGATTAGCTCGTATTCCACTTCCACATTCACGTCCCACTGATATCCAGATGTGTGGAGGATCTCAACACTGATAGGCTTCCGCGTCACAGCGTCATGCAAATTTCTCGCCTGAGTTGAAATTTTTCAACTTGAGCAAATCTTGCATAATTCGTGCCGCGTAATTTGCGTCATTCGCGTCCCACGGCACAAATTCACGTCTACTCACACCTTTCCATTGACTTTGTATGTGTTTGCGCCACACGAAAAATTTGCGTCGCTTTTGGTGGTTCCATGTCTAAATTACTGTTATTATCAAAGGTTTTAGAGAAGACTGTTTACTCAGAGTTGATATCTGTTATGTGCACATTTGATTTAGTTTTCACAAATTTCAAGCAGGTTTCGGCCCTCATCATGGTATTCAATCTGCTCTCATCAAGCAGCTGATGTAGGTGCCTGTACAATTTTAACCCTTCTGGTTCTGAGCTCGTCGTTTCATGCATTGGATAACCTGAAAAATGGGTAGGCATCAGAGACACAGCTCTGCAATGGCTAAAATCGTATTTATTGCACAGGACTTCCTCTGTAGCCATGGGTGATTCCTCCTCTTGTTCCACAAGGCTACATCCTTGGCCCTTTGCTATTCTAGAAATACAATTTACAATACAATTTGCTATTATAGACTAGATCTCTTCGCTCTTGTCTGTACCAAATGAGGAACATATCATTCCTCATCGATATTGAGAAGGTCATCCATGTCTTTATTTCCTCATGTTTAGACTACTGCAACTCAGTGTATACAGGGTTGACCCATTAAGCTGTCTCACACCTTCAGATAATACAAAATGCAGCTGCTCGCCTTTGAAACAAACACCAGAATACAAGGTCATATCAGCCCTGTTTTAGCATCTCTTCACTGGTTACCTGTCAGTTTTTGAACTGATGATGTCATGGTTTATCTACCATCTACCTTGAACTGCTGCTCCTCTGAGCGTAGCCTCAGATCCTCAGTCATGCCTCAGAATCCGGCATTTGCAGTTAAAGCCTCTCAGCTCTGGAACTTGCATAAGACCTGAGGATTGCGGAACATCTTTTAAAAAACTTTTTATTGTTACTTATTTATTGCCAGCATTTCTACCTATTTTTACTATTTATTTTTACCTTATTTATTTTATTGCCAACATTTCTGATCTGTTCTTAATATTTATTTTTATTGTTGATTTCTGGTCTCATTCTGTTATGTTTAATCATGTTTCAACTGTGTAAAACACTGTTATTATTATTTTTATTATTATTATCATTTATTATGGAGTAGTAGTATGAGGGACAAATAGAACCAGTTGAACTATTTGTTGTTGCAGATAAGCAGGTTTCCTTGTTTATTATTTTCAAGGTGGAGAAAATAAACTGTCCACTGTTGCTGGTCAACGGCGATGATGATCAGAACTGTGCTATAGTGGAGGCTGCTGAAGATGTAAGTACACATTTTAAAAATTTATTCCACAAGTAATCCTGCATCCTGGGAGTATAAACTGATAAATTGATCAGTCAATAAACGATGTTTGGCAACACTTTTGAGGAATTATTTCAAGCATTCACTCTTTCTTACGGAGCCCTGGAGGGGACATGGACAAAAAAAAATTATTACGTGCCCACGTAATAGTAACATTTAAAGGCGACACCTTGGGTTTTGGTTATTTGTCATTTTTAATTATTTTCTGACACAATGATTTTCTGTATTTGATAAAAACCTAGCAAATAATTGATTAATTGATAGTAAATATAATCAGTAGAAGCATTCACTCGAATATGAGTTAGATACCGAATTAGCATTTTTAGCAGATCTTAAGTGTTGCCGTTTCAGACAGGTGACAAATAACGCCTTGTGTCAAATCTAATAACTCACCTGTGTACAAAAAATAGATGTGGTTTCACATGTCCACCACTCAATGTAGACATAAATTCAATCTGTCCTATTTTGATTTAACATTTGACCCTCAGATCGCCCAGATGATGAATGCAGCAGGGAAGGAGCACCTGCTGACCAGAGTGCTATACCCCGATGCTGGACATCTGATTGAACCGCCCTTCTCACCTCACTGCAGGGCTACAACCTTTATGATGGAAGCAAAATCAAAAGGTGAGTTCTATTCACACAGGTTCACAGTGCCTTTGTTTTTTCATATTGTTGTGTCAGGGTTAGGGCAGGTAAATTTACGAACATGGTCAAATTATGAAAGACATGTTCCCTTCACCTCCGACCAGAGACCCAAATCTTTAACTCCTTTCCTAGAAAATTCTCCCATGGTACATTCAACAGAAATTACATGCTTGTTGATCAAAACTCCATTGTCATCAGTAGAAATGCATTTAATGATAAAAAAAAACACATTATATCGTGCAAGGGCAGTTCACCAGTAAACATAACATAAGTGTATAAAATTTGTCTAGGGGCAAGGAAAGTAATGGCTGCAGCAAGTTTCACACAAAAAAATAAGTAAACCTTTAACAATATTAGTGCTGCTGTTTTAAGTATGTTTTATGTTTTCAAATTAGAGTTATACTGAATAATACGATGTTTAATTGGGGGGAAACAAAACAATCTACCTACATGGGGATTTTGGTGGAAATATGCTGCGGTATTGGCCAAGAGGTCAGATTCCACCAATAAACATAATGATTTCCTTTTTTCTCTGGAGTGCTTGTTATTACAATACATCACACTACTTTATTTTATCACGCTCTTGCATCACCCAGGCAGGACGTCACTAACCGTGTGAGAGACTTACCTCATGGTGTAATGGTGTTATATAACTAATCATTTTCTATAGAAATATTTCTAAAGAACTAATTACTGCTTAACTGATAATTATTCAGAACACATTTAAACACAGGTTACTTGGGCTTATGGCCTCAAATACATTGTCTCAAGGTATGCTGGGAAACTCCACCCGCCCATCGCCAACACGCTACAGTATCCATTTATCCATTGTGCAAAACCACAGTTGTTTCAACTGCCATCAAACATTCATTTTCATAAGGGCAAAAGACGTCAGCTACCCAACATGGAACAGGACAGCTGCAGAACAATAAAGTATATGTGAATCTATTCTGGTGTGTTCTATTGCCACAACCGTTAAGAGCTTTCCATGTAAAAGATCTGAATGTGAATTAAAGATTTTAGAAGCTGGGACAGCAAATACCTGAGTAGAGTTTTACAAAACAAAAGAACCATTTATCCAACTTTTCTCACAGTGGAATACAAGTAGAAAGTGGTATGAACAGAAAACAGGCTATTCAAGTCAAGTATATCTAATTTGTGGGGTACTTAAGTACAAGAGTCATTTACTTAGTTACATTGTGGGATGTAACTACGTACTGAAAAAAAAAGTTCCCAGTACTTGATTTGTTTAAATGAGTTTGACAGTTTTCTTGATGCCAAAGTACAAGTAGCCTAACTAAAATAAAATCAGTGTTATCAAGAAGTTGATAAAAACTGAGTTACGTCAACTCAGTATTTCTAATTAAATTCAATCTTACATTTTACAGTGCATGTATTCAAGAAAAAAATGTGACTCCTGGACTTTGGTGACAGTGGTGAGGAAAAACCAACTCCCTCTACACTCAGTGTGTAACAGCATCTTCTCTCAAACATAACGTTCTGTGTTTCAGTGATCTTGCTGTGTGGAGGACAAACCAAACCCCATTCAGACGCCCAGGAAGACTCCTGGAGGAAGATCTTAGCTTTTCTGCAGCATCATCTGTACTCCAGCAGGCCATCCATCCGGTTTTAGGCCAGACAGTCTGGTTTTGAAACACCGTATCCGTCCACCGGCGCAGCCTTGAGCCGGACGCTCATTTGTCCTCCTTTTGACATCATCTCTATTTACACTATATGTAATGGTATAAAAATAAATAGATTAGATAAATAGACAAATAAAAATTGGGCTATGATTAAGTACATTTACTTGTGCTCTAAAAAACTATTGGCTTAAAGCAGTGTCAAATAAATATCTGGTATTTCATTGGTTAAATAGGCTGCATAATCAAATTAGTTGTTTGGTCAAAAGTAATGTGATATTTGATTTCGTCCGTATCGCTAGCCATAATTCACTGAATCCTGCAAAGTGTCCTCCTTTTTGGTGTTATAAAAGTGCCCACCCTACTCCAGCACAATTCCCAATCCTAGCTAATTTAGTTAAACTACATCAAATAGTAGGATTGCCCCTAAACTAGAGATGTGGGCATCGATTCAGAGCTCAGGTCATGCTGACAGCTGTTACTGATCTGACTGACAAAAAATATTAGTAAAGGTATTTAGAGTTGATCAGCGGTATTGTTTTGTTGTCAGTATGTACACAGGATGTTGTAACTTCAGCTGATCAAACTTCCTTCAGATTTATACTCCTCAGAATAGACCATGAATCAACTCTCTGATCTGATTGTTTTCTTTCAGTGCTAATGTTAATCTTGCCATTACATTATTAATTATGATGACTCAACATGCATGAGGGTCTTTAATGAAATAGAAATGAAAACGTTTTATTGCAAATTAAGAGGTGATTCTTCGACTTGATCTGGGAAAAAATATGCCATTAATTCAAATAATAAAATTTCATTTGTTTGAGGTATTTTTCATGAAGCCAGAATATTCAGCAATAAAAATAAAAAGAGATTTTGTGTCATATCTGTGATGTGTTTATTTCCTGCAAAATAAAAAGGTTGGTGTACGTACATCCTCCAGGAGTGGTGGTTCCATCGTTTTTGCCAGGGGTTGAACATTCAAAAACACTCCAGTGTAAACTGCAAATTTGATTGGGTAGTTTGTGTTGCATGAAAAAAAAAAAAAAAAAAAAAAAAAAAACAACACCAAACATGAGCAACGTAAGTTTCACAGGTGACACAACTGGATTATACAACCTTTCACACAACCAGTAATTAGTATGTCGACATCAGCATTGATAATAGCAGTAATTCTCCTCCTCATGGACCGGCACAACCTTCAGATGATGTCATCCTGTGGGATGGCTAGTCTAGAACTGTGATGTCATTCTCCTCCAGAAACTGGGCGTACACACAAGCCCAGTAATGGTGTCTCCTGAGCACAACACTAGTGTAAGGTCATTGGCTATATCATGCCTCAGATGATTTGTTGTTATAGCATACAGGCCTATTATGGGTGCCAGTGGTCTCTGCTGCTGTCGTGGTGGCCGGTTAGGTTGCTGAGGTGCAGCAGGCGGATATGTCGATCGTGATTCTGGGTCGTTACACATGTTCCGACCAGAACTCGGCCTTCTGTTGTACCTCTGGCCACATAGCACTGGTGTAGATGCACTATTATGGAATGGTGAGACTTCACCATCCTGGTGACTGGAGGATTTCTCTGAAGGATAGATTTCTGCTTTAGTCCCATTATTCTACATTTCACTCTCTCAGCAACTTATGACTTGCATAAAATTATATTTACATTTTTTAACAATAAAAATATAAAGGATAGAAAGTTATTTATTTATTAGCAGCAGTTTCCTGCTTGGTTCATTTCGAGGCAGCAGTGAAATTGAACAGTATACAGCTCAAAGCACAAAATCGCTCAGACTTAAGTAAAGGAAAAGAAATGACTCCTGTGTTTGTGTGCGATCATCTGTGCAGAGTCAGGATCTGCTCCACCAGTCGTAGAGTTGGTTGGCTGATTGGATAGTGAGGTGACAGCTTCTCCTCAGCACATGACAGCTTCACAAAGTACCTGGAGAGAAGAAAACGATGATCCTCAACATACTGACCTCAGATCAATCAAGTCTCAACGACACACCTGATGAACAGTGGGCTCATATGGATGTTTGAAGACTTTAGTCCTTGGAAAACTCTCCTTTTTCCTCGTCAGCGATGGGCATCACCATCGTGAATTTTGAGCGATAAAAGAGAAGCAGCACAAACCTGAACTCCTCTCTGAAGTGGGATCGGAGGTGCTGTGCTAGCTGGTTGTTGTGCTGCAGGCAGGCCAACAGGAGTCGACAGCGCTGGAATAACACAACAGACTGACTGGGACTCAGAAATGACTCCTGCTGGTTTGATAAAACCAGAACCACTTGATGGGCCTGGTAACCGATGAAGGACATCTGAAAAAGACAAGGAGATCAATTCTAAGCATTACTTGCCATTTTTTACGATTAGTTTTAGACACTTAAGACACACGACTCTTCGCTTTTCAGTGCTTTTTCTGTGCCAGTATCGCTCTGGTGTAGTAAACAGTAGGGATGTCCCAATCCAAGTCCTTTTCAAACTGGCATTTGTCTAACCTGATGTCGTCTAATGCTGTAATTTTGTAATTTTTTTTAAATGTATTGTCTGTTGTTGCTTCTTTTATTGTTTCCTTTTATTTTTAAGCTGTCGACAGATTTTGATGAAATTTTGTGCAGGGGTGGAACAAAGAGGACTTGATTAAATTTTTAGGCTGATCTCGGTACGGATGCAGATTCTGGATCACTTTTATTCTTTCAGCATTTCAGCATTCAGCATTCAGTGTTCCAAATATCATGAAAAAAAAACAACAGACAAATAAAAATAAAAATACCCAGCCATGGACAACTCATGAGGTTCCACCACAATGCACAATCAGCTCCAGATCCGGGAGGTGAGAATATATATTTGGAGGGGATTCCAAATTCCAAACACATGATTCCAAATGTTAGGAGTAGGTTTCCAGGGTCGAGGCATTAGGAGGTGTTATTTAATATGGCAGGAGGCAGATCTGAGTAAAATGGCACCTCTCTCTGTGAAAGGTGCTAAATACCAAATAAACTTCACTTACTTTAATAATGGATATATGGTGATAAATGTGAAATATGCTGTGAAAGCAGGCATGTTGTAAAGGAGAGTGGTAGCGGGCTGGTGTGAACAGAACACAGTGGAGCAAAGTACAGAAAGGATTGTTATTTGATCAGATTCATGCTAGTGGATAAAGATCCTTTCAAGTATGACCGGATCATCTCTGTTGCTGATCTTCTGGGACATCAGTGAGAAAGTTTACCAGGTGAGGATGAGGCTGCAGGACTCTGAGGATCCAGCCAACAGACAGGAAGTTGTCAGCAGAGGAACATCTGCTGGCCTAAAACACAGAAAAGGTTCAAAAGGTGTAAAGTTTTGTTGCATGAGGAGAATTACTTTAAACAGGTCATCGTACTGCAGGACTGGTGTCAGCCATGCAATCAGGAAATGAATGCGGCCAAAACAAAATAACTTGTAATGCACATAATACAAAGAGTAACCAGCGACAACCGACCTGCCATACTCCATAACCAGCCTGCAGAGGAAGTAGAACATTTTCAGTTCTTGGGCAAAACATTCAATCAAGCCTGGCCTGCCCATTTGCACTAGCAGGGGCTGATCTCTCACATCATAGAAAATGTTATTGGCGAGGTTTCATATTTTACACATACAGAATACGCATTGACCAAATAGTTTTGAGTTAACTCACCTCGTGACCTAAAAGCAGCAGCTCGAACAGCAGAGAGCAGGCAGCGTCCAGATACTCGGCCAGTAAGGCCGGAAGCTGACAGAGAGGGACGACTGTAGAATTAAAAGACGTTCATTCAAAAATGATCATATCAATGTGAGTAGATAGCAGCTCACCTCACAGTCAGTCACAGATCCTTGGTTTTGTGTTTGTAGCCTCGGATCACAAATCAAGGCGAGCAGCATTCTGGAGGCCAGTGCACCTCTGCAGGGAGATAAAAAGCAAGGTTTTTTTTTTAGGTGTAAAGGAGATTTATCCATTTAACATTTTAAGGATAAAATATTCACAAGGCGGGATTACTTTTCGGCAGAGAGCAGGTGGAGTCTGGCAGGTTCGACCTCCGTCTCTCTAAACATGATGGCAAGCGTCTGGACGATCAGAGTGCTCAGTCTGAACACATGCATGGAGCTGGTGTTAGTGTGTGTCGGTCCAGAGAAGTGAAACACTCCAGTGAACATTAATTATCTTAAGGATAACGGCCCGGGTGCTTTCACCATGTGGTTGTTCTCTGACAAATAGGAACTCATATTTTTATGATTTAATGTCCTCATTGATACGTGGGATTACATAATAAGGTAACATACAAGGTGACTTTAAGGAATCTACACAGTTTTGCATGTTAAAGTTACTCATCTACAAATCATACACTTTTCCATAACTGCAGATCATTTTTAAGCATTACTGTAGTGTTAAATAATTATGAATGTGTTTTTGTATCTTTTAGACAGCCACTGGATTCCAGTTTCTTTTTTTCTTTTCTTTTTATTATGTTTGATTTTATTTCATTATACATTTGATTGAAAATGTGTCAGTCCATGGGGAATTTAACCCAATATAATAAATTGTTCTCAATTTTTTAAGAACTGCGATGAAACAAAATGAGGAAATCCCTCATGCTTTATAAGTAAAATGTGCAAAAGACCTGAGAGGCAAGTGAGGAAATGTTGTTGTTTGTTTGGTTATTTGTTCTCTATGTCCGATCACAATTGTTCTCTCTCCAGGGTTTTGTAAGGACAATCTTTTTATGTTGCATATTCTTTTTCATCTGCGATAGGTGGAAATAAAAATTTTGCCCAGACCACATTTCTAAGTTTAATGAAATTAGATGTATTCTGATCAGCTAATGCTAATGGCAGATTAGTGTAGATAGTAATTTTCTAGCCAAAATAAAGACATGACAGTAATGTCACACAACACACTTATATGTTTTCTTTGTGTTTGTACTGCATGGAAAGATTCAAACTCACCAGGATTAAAAACAAAATAGCTTTTTTAAGAGGATGGCGTGGTGCTGCACTTCAGCATCTTGTGGTAGAAATGAGTGTTAAAACAGCAGACACTTTAAATTATCTTAACACTGTTTTGTTTTACTCGCCACTACTTTTTTTCACCAGTTTTCACTGAGGAAAAAAGAAGTCATATCAAAAGAATTTTGGAAAAAGTTATTTTTCACCCGGCAAAATTTGATTTCCACCTGTTTCCCAGATTAAAACACATTTTAAATAGATTATGATTTTGCAAAGGGCTTTTTTTCCCACTTGTTCTTAAGTCAGGAGAGAAAACAGATCAGCCGATTTTATTTTTCCTCAGGTCTTCCATAAACATGTATTACATTGACAATAATATATTCCTGAACATGAAAACATACTTACTAGCAGCTTAGAACCTCAAACGCTTTCCCTATGTTTACACACAAACACACACACACACACACACACACACACACACTGAAGCTTACAGTAGTTGATCCGCTGTGCAGAAACTGAGGCGCTGACATCCGTGGAGAGATTCCTCCAGAGTCTGAACCAGGAAGACACAAATCTCCCTGGACTGAGAGACACAGAACAACAGAGACAGTCTTATCCCAACGGTGACCAGATAAAACTGTGCTAAAGTCTACTCTGGCTCTGGTCTGATTGTGTCTTTATGAGGACCAGAACCTCCTTGGCAGAGATAATAAATGTGATCAATTGGAGATTCAACACAAAGACAAGTGGGCTTTGATGAGAGTAAGGATGGCAAGATTGTAAAATACAGAATGGACCAATTTATGACAAGGAAGAAAAATGGTTTCATTATATTCATTAATATTTAATATTTCATCAAATTCTTTATTATTAAGCAAAAATCACCAACGTAGAAGGTTGCAGTTATATTCCTTATCAATTAATCTGTTGATTATTTTCTCAGTTAATACAGTAGATCAATCACTTGGTCTATAAAGTGTCAGGAAATGGAAAGATGACATCATTAAATGTCTTGTATTAGTCCAAAACCTGACGATGTTCAATTTAATATCACAGAAAATTAAGAAAAGCAGAAAATTTTTACATTTGAGTAGCTGGAACCTGAGGCTTTGGGAGTTTCTTCTTAAAAAATGAAAAAAATTTCACTGTCTGTTGATCAAGTGATCTATGAATTGGGTAATCATTGCAGCTCTAAAGATGAGCATCTTGTTCTCAGTTGTACTGTCAATATACCAGGAGAGTCTTCTGTCCTAGAAATTTTGTCCCTACTGTAGTTCCCCCAATATTGTCAGTTTGTATGGGTAAGTATTTTTTATTTTTTATTTTTTTATGGCTTGAAAAGGGTTCACTGTCTAAGGCTAGGGTCGAGCGTGTAGTTATGATGGCTGGTGACGAGGGAATGAATGATGTCAGGAAAGCAAACAGGAGTTTGACCTCCTCACCCTCCAGAAGAGTCTGCACAGTGCGACGTTACGGTGAGCAGCAGTTCTCAGCTCCTGCAGCAGCAGGTACAGACTCTCCACACCGATGCCCTCCTGCAGGAGCTCAGAGCTCAGCTGAGCAAACAGGTGAGATGTCCGCTCCCAGCTTCACACACACACACACACACACACACACACACACACACACACACACACACACACGGACATAATTAGTGATTGTACCTCCATTTCTGTCCTCTACTCTCTCAGAGCCGTGTTTTTTTTTTTTTACCTGATGGGAGGATTTTGCTTTCCAGGAGAGGAGTCAGACGAAGCTCTGCACCTCCCTCTGTAGAGCGGGTCTAACAACAGAGTGGACCTCTGAACACACACATACACACAGGATGTTAACAACTTCACAATCCTGAGCATCTACCCATAAACAATAAACGGCAGCAGGTGCATTTATCGTTACTGCAGGATGATCAGTGCACCATTACTGTATTTACCAGCGTCTGTTGGTTTGTTTGTTTGTTAGCAGGATTCCTCAAAAACTACTTGGCAGATTGTCATGCAACTTGGTGGAAGAGTGGGATATGAGCCAAAGACAGAACCATTGAATTCTACAGTAGATGCGGATCATGGGGCAGATCCATGATTGTTTTTTCATAACCTAAATTTACTTCAATCAAGGAAGACATGTATTCCTCAGCATCCGTTTGTTGCTGCTTGCCTGATTATTTCAGTTGCAGACCAAATACGCAGCGGCCCTAGTCAGCCAGTTATTATGTGGATAGATTTATTAAGATAGGTAAATACTTGAAATTTTAATTAGAGTTTAATTTAATTAAAAGGGACTGCTGGGCCTTGGAGGAGGTATGCACTCTACCCTCTAACATCCAAAAAGCTGTTTGTTTGTTTTTTCCAAATCATTATATCTGTGATGACTCAAAGGGGAACGCCACTGATTTGATAGATCACTACATGTGTGGAAAAAAACAAAATATGAAGCCTTTCGAAGCTCCAGATGGAGTGGAATCTGATTGAGACAGGTTTAAAGATGATTAATCTGAGGGTGTAGAATTAGAGTTTACCAGCTAACATATCACTCACAATGATGAAACTGTTCCACGAGCCCTGCAGATGGAGGTAAAGCCTGGATGTATGTGAGACGGCGTAAAGATGCAGCTCGGCCTCCCTCTCCTGTCTGCTGCTCACACGGTCTCGTCTCAGCAGGCGAGCCAGAACTGAACCGATCCTCCTCGGTGCCTGGAACATCACATCACATCCTCCTTTAATGCAATGAGGCTCCATATCCAGACTTAAGAGTAGAAGCTTCACTGCTTCAGCGTCAGTATCTAGCTGTCTTTAGTGTTTCTGTTACTCTCCAGCCTCTTAGGGATGAGGTAAGAAAATATCGATACACTTCAGTGTCACAGTGTTTTGAGTTACCCTATTGATTTTCCAAAGGACTGTATAGATTTTTGATTAATGTAGTAGAATGTTCAGTGTCCATCCATTCATTCATTCATTCATCCATCCAGCCGTACCTGGCCATGCTCAGGGGTGTTCAGTCTGTGATCTGAGGGTGTCAAAGGAGAGGTGGGGGAACTGGTGAGGGAGTAGGGGCAGGGCGGTGGTGTGGAGGGAGGTTGTGGGACCCTCAGGAGACCCAGAGTCTCCGGGTTTGGACAGGAGGCAGAACGTGTGCGCGCTAACGTGTGAACCTCCTCTGTCCCCCCTTCACTGTGGTTCCTTAAAGAACAGGGAGAGGTGGGAGGGGGGAAAGGGGGAGAGATGGGTGAGATTAAATTTTATTGTCTGCTGTATACAAAGTTATACACTGGACATTTTGAGTTGTCATAAAAGGAAAAGCACAGATGTTAATAACATTAACAGTGGCTTTATAAAGGCTTAATGAAGGTTATTAATTACACAGCTTTATTTGAGTATAACTATCAAATAAAATCATAAATGCATAAAAAATGTAGCCAATATCACATATAAACATGCAAAAATCAACATAATTGGAGGTCCTACAAAATCCAGTAAATGTTCAGGACGCTGCTGACAGTGAACCAGGAGGCTGGTCAGTCATTTAAACATCATGATTCAATGGTTGTAAGCTGCTTTAAGTCCCCACAGATCCATCATTACTGCTTTCAATGTGTGTGCGTGTGCATTTAATGACCTCCCAGGGGTCAACCACACTTGAGCAGCGAGACAGATAAGCATGAGCCAACGTTCACATGGCCCACATCAGTTTTATAGAAGTGCGTAGCCAGGCAACAACTCAGTGTTCAATGACAGTAAATCTGTTTCCTCTCTTCACAGTCAACAAACTGTCTCCTGACAGACACACAGGTGGAACACAGAGGAATTAAAAGAAGAACACAATCCCACTAGACACGACCCAATAAAAAACAGGAAGACAAGAACAGCACAGATCCATAAAGTGACAAAGGCAAAAAAAAAATCATCATTACAGGATTTTTTTAAATGCCATTACTTTGCTTGTTCAGCTTCTTGCAAGCAAAGATTTTCAGCTTTTCTTTGAAACATGTGATAATAAATAATATATCTCTGGTTGGACAAAACAATCAATTGATCAAATCGATATGAAGAAAGGGGATCAGGGAACTTGTGATAGATGTTTTGACTGTTTTCTAATCTTACGCAGGCATGAACTACTCAGGAAATACTCAGGACCCGACATTCCCATTTGAACAATAACAACGACAACAGTCCCATTTGAACAATAACGACCATAATAATAATAATCAATAATAACAATGATAGCCACAGCCCTAAATGTAAAATATATTCAGTATTATTAATTTACTGTAAAAATGCTTTGAGTCCATTTTACATTATGCTCTAAAATAAATAACAGTTTGGTTGTTTGTGGATTTCCTGTTTGAGGACGATGATACTGAGAATCAGGTAAACTGAGGTGAAACATGTCTCTTTATTAAATAAATCATGAGCTACCTGAGACCGCAGAGGATCATATAGAGGCAGGCAGAGTCGGACAGCTTTCACTTAACTCATTATTCAACTGAATGTTGAAGAGAATTAACTTTTAGCCTGTTTTTTGTATTTCAGTGAGGACTGTAGCCTGAATAACACACACATACAGTGAGTGCAGGTACAGTATGTGCACTTAGAAGCTCCTAAAGTTTAATCCTCCGTCTTCGTTCTCCCTCTCTCTCATAGCTCTGTAGACAAAAACGGTTGTAAAGGTTTTATAGCTTAAAGAGTTTGTCTGTCTCCCTGACTCCTAGACAGAATCTCTACAGGAGGGGCAAAATGTTACATTTAAACATATAAAGTTACACCATGCTGCTGCAAATCTGAAGTGGCAAATAATTCCTTTATTTCTGAATAAATAGAGGAGGAGAAAAAAAAGCCCTAGACAGAATACAGTCACTAGCTTTAAAATGGGATTATTCTATTTCAGTTTAGCAGCAAGGGAGAAAGAAACAAAATTGTGCAAATGAAAAATCACACAATATCAAGATAAAAACAAAAGCCATCATGATATTACAGTACATCATTTATCAGCCACCATCAGGACACAGTCCAATATGTTGCCATGGAAATGTATGCATAAAATTCCGATTAAATAACGAAGGTCACATCAACACATCCTGTCCGACATGCATAGTTTACAAGATATGCTCTGATACACTCTGGAGACGGACCTTACTGTCCTTTAAGGCCAAGTCCAACGTCACATTGTTGCCATGGAAACATAAAAATAAAATGATGCTAATCTGTAATGAGAAAAGGATACATTTTGGATCCCTCCTGCTATACATGTGCTACTTGTCAAAGAAAGAATACACCACACACTCAAAATCACCCAAGTTGAATATTTTTCCCCAAAATGAGAAAAAC